>NW_022045866.1:1430468-1464061 GCF_001654015.2 Drosophila navojoa
AGATATAGATATAGATATAGATATAGATATAGATATAGATATAGATATAGATATCTCGTACTCACCCGCGATTTGTGCCCCTTGAGCGTGTGTAGCTCCTTCCCAGTGGCCAGGGTGCGCACGTAGAGCGCATTATCCTCGCAGAGCGCCAGCAAAAATACCTGCAACAGCAAGGCGAAAGGACGAAAGGACAATGTGTATTAAACGCATTTAATTGACATTTTCAACGCCATTTTAATGCATTCCCTGCCATTTGATGGCGACAAAAGCCCAACTCAATCAGTCTGTCTCACTTTCTCTCTATCGCTCTCTCTCTCTCACTCTTTAGCCTGCTTGCCTACGCAGTTCTGTTTATACTGTTTGGCCCTATCCAATCAAATATTAATAAATTGCATTCCGCAGTTGAAACTTTTGTTAAGGTACACTGAGCGAAAAGGGTGCTAAGGTTGGGTAAGTATAGTAAATGGAAATAAGAAATAAATATATACTTTCTTTAGTGGGAGTGCTCATTGATTTGCTTATATATAAGTGAATTAGAATCTTCCAGCTTATCTCTTATCATTCATAAAGCAAAGGAATAATAAATTGATAATATGAGGAAATTAGAAATTAGAGAGAGATAGAGAGAGAGAGAGAGTGGGGGCGTGTAAAAATATATATTTTATTTTATTTATTTATTTATATATTTATCAGACCTCTTTCTTTATTTCTTCTACTTTCCCTTCTTTTTTATCAGACTTTTGTTATAGTTCCCTGCCTCTTTCTTTCACTCTTTGCCACTTGTTCTTGTCTTGATCTCTGTTTTACTTGCATTTCGCCCATTCGCCTTCATTACTTTTATTCTCAATTTCTCCCTCAGTTTCTTTCTGCATTTACTCTCATCTTTTTGCAGCACTTTCCGTTTTATACTTTCTCTACCTTTGCTAAGATTTTTCTACTTCGCACTGAAATATAAATTGAATAGCTCTTATCCTTTCTCAAACAAATTCAATTTATCAATCCAAAAAAAAAACATTCAAAATTTAAGTTTTTCTCTTTCTGGTAAAGCGCCAAATCGAATATTGTTTTCCTCTTATTCCGTATTTCATTTTTTGCCTCGTTTTTTGTGAGCATCCTATCTTTCCTCTGATTGCTTTTAAATATTAATAAATTTCTCGCCGTGTGCTCGCAGAAAAAAAAGAAACGAAGCAGGAGCAACTGGGGCAGGCTGGGCTGCAGTATTTCCAGCGAGTCGGGAAATTGAAAAATGCCAACAACAACAACAACAACAACAACAACGAGTACTGAAATAAGAAGAAGTCGTCAGGCTGAAGCAAATGACAAGGACGGCAGTCGCTGGGGCCATTTGGCTCATTGCAACATTTCAATTTTCAGGGGAAATAGCCCGGCCAGAAGACGCGCGGGCAGCGGGTGACGGCGGAACGAAGTGAGACTTTAGCGTGCCGCAAAGCCATCAGGATGTAAGCTAAAGTGTAAGAAAGTTGATTTCCGTTTGCCATTTGCCATTCGCCATGCGCCACACGGCTGTCCAAGGAATGCCATGGCCTCGCCTGGCCATGGCTGGATAAAGGAATTGTCTCTCAAGTGGCTGGCTAGCTGGCACACACACATAGGAGTGTCTCATGTGTGTGTGTGTGTGTGTTGTGTAAAATTACATTTCAATTTTGAGGCTCAAATTTTGTGCGCGAACGAGCTGCTTAGACGCCGGTTATCAGCGACGTGCTTATAGCCAATTTGTTCAATTTTCGGCACTTTGGCTTAATGCGATAAGGCCAACAATGTTGCCTTATACTTTTGGCAACAGTACACCGAAATGCGAGTTGTCTAATTGAGATAGAGAAGGAGTAAAAGAGAGGGAGAGTGCGTGTGTGTGTGTAGATTCCCCCCTCTCTCCAAGTGTGCCTTGGGCTTGCTCTGCTTTTGGTAATTCAAGTGACGCCGCTGTATCCAATATCAGCATCGTGTTATCTGAGGCGAATGGAATGTGCTTTAAAGCCCTGAGGCATTCACCTAGCTACACAAATGTTGCCTGTCGCGAGAGAGAACACCCACCCACACACACACACACACAGCGAAACATGCATCAATTGTCGCGCAGCTAGGATACTTCGTAGCCCCCTAGATACCTCATAGTTGCCATTGACAGAACGTCTCTATTGATATTGTTTTGCGTGCCAAATTGCTGCTAAGTATGCAATACATATTGATAGAGATAGACACGAAACACACACACACAGAGAGGGAGAGAGAGAGAGAAAGAGAGCGAGTTAGCAACAGAAGCAGTTGCTACAGCTTTTTGTCAAGCTGATTGACAACAAAGGATTTGCCTCGTAATGCGGATCTTCTAAGCCAAAATCACTTATTAGAATCCACCCGCCAGGCAAACGGCAGAGCAGCCGCTGCCGCCGCTTCTCTAGCTCACTCTCTGTCTCTGCTCCCCCGTCCCCGCCTCAGCCGGCTCCATTAAGCTGTGACATGTTTCAGCTTTAGCTGCCGTTGCTTTAAGCACATTTGTATATTCTAGCATTTTTATTATATTCTTTTGCCAGCTGTATCCATCAAATGCAGCTTTAAAGAAAGAGTGAGACAGAGAGAGAGAGAGAGAGAGAGAGAGAGAGAGAGAGAGACAGAGAGAGCGAGTGAATTGAGCTGTTGTCATGAAATTCTTGGCTAAAACAGAGATTTCTGCCATTTTTGCTATTTGGCCAACGCACACACGCAGCTGGCATACTTATGATGGGCACAAATCCTTTATGGCCTTAAAGCTCACACAGCGCTCCACAAATGGCATGCATGGCGCATATTATTGCAGAATTTAATAATCCACATAAATAGGCGGACGAAATTCATGGCGAATTTCAACTGCTAATTGTTCTGCTCAAAGCAGCCTAAAAGAGATAAAACAGCATCAAAATTTATATATACAGATGGGCATGTGTATATGTATGTCTGCTCTCTCAATTTATATATGATTCAGTATAAATTTGAGTAGCTGCATTCACGTTTTTATTGTTTATAGCCAGAGACAGACAGCAAAAATAAGAGAAAATGCGACAGAAATTTATTTCTTTTTGTTGATAAGACTTTAACTTTCATTTTTGTTTTCATTTTAACGAGAAAATTTAAAAGCTCTGAGAATGCTAATATATATGAGTTGACAAAATATATGAATATATAAATCAACAGGAATTTCAACTATACCTGAGAATAACAAAGATTCAGCTGGAAATTATTTAAACGAAAATTGTATAAAATTTAATTTTAGTTATATTACATTTGTAAGTTTTTAGGCAAATCATAAATATACATTTAATTAAAATTTAATCAGCTAAAAATTCCTTTGTATATATGAGTCAAATTTATTTATTTTGTTATCTAAATATACCTCCAACTAAATGGATAGAAATAATAAAACAAACAAAACTAACTAATCTTGAAAATTTATGACATTTCGCTCAATTATTTAAAGAATTTTCTCTTTCAATATAACTCAAAATGAACAAGACTGCCTGAAGTGAAGTGAGCGACTAGTAGATACCCTAAACCATTTAATAAAAATATGAAAAGTCGAACAGACAAACATACTAAGAGACAGGCATGTCTAGATAGACTTCCTCGTCCACCTTCTCCTGCTCAAAAATATGTATACGCTTTGTGTTGCCTGGCAAGCCTCCTGCTGGCTGTTTCATACGTTTTCACAAAGCCATAATAAACTGAATTCACATTTTCATTGCGCTCAGGACATAAAAAGCAACGGTTTCCAGTTGGCATCTGAGCCAAGCATATAACATTTTTTTATTATTTCATTTGAAATGCATTTGCCAATAAGTAGAGCCCCCATGCATGAGACACGCATATGCGACGGCTTGACTAGCGTAGGAAAAATAGTACATGGTCATATGTGAATATTAAATTTGCCTACTTGAATATATTTTCTATGATATATTGAGGAAAATTTTATACGAAATTCATTAAAAACTTTTATCGTAGAGGTAGATATAGTTGCCTGAAGGAACGGTGTAAAAACTATCTACACTATTATTTTATTTTTAGATATAATAATAATAAATAATAATAAAAATACAGTCTTTTTTGTATATATATATAAGGTTATCATATATATAAAATCATCCATCTTTTCTCTAACTTCATAAAATACTTTTCAATTAAATGTATCTTCATCTCTTGTCCTTATAAAACCCAATTGCCCAATGCGTTATATAAAACTCATTTAAATAAATTATACAATTGCCAATTACTATTCACTTTCTACTCTAATATATCTGTTCTCTAAAATCTGAAAATACTATTCAATTTAGGTCTATCTCCATCTCGATTGTCCTGTCAACTACTTTATGGTTTATTTGCTTTCGTGTCCGACTAAGCCTTCTCCTGCCAGTGCCCAGCCCGAGCGCTGGCTGGAAACTGCTCGGCATATATCAAATGGATTTATGAGTGCGCCTGACTGGCATAGACATCATAAGTGGAGGGCATTTGTCAGGCCGACATTGGCCATGGCTCTGACTGCAGCAAGTGCTCCAAGTTATGGCCGTACTTACCGAATTGCAGGAGATGTCGATGCGCAGCACCGAGCTGGTCATTTGCATGGTATTCAATAAGGCGTAGTTCTCCAGATCCCACACGCAGATGTTCTTGTCGTGGCTGCTCGAGATGAGCACATCGCAGGCGCCGGCGACCAGGATGCCCGTAACTGGGCCACGATGGAAGGTGATGCGATGCACCTGTAAATCAGAGCAAAAACAACTGTTAGATGAGCTCACTGAATGCAATCGAGTTTTTATGGTTCGATTGAAGTTGATTTAAGCGAGGTCAGCTGAGCGGGGCGGGGCTGAAAAGGCTGGCGTGACACATGTGAGGCTATATTTAAGTGTGGCTGTGTGTGTGTGTGTATTTCTCTGTCTGCCTGCGTGTGTGGCACACTTTGTATGCATTAAGTTAATTACCGTTTGGCATGCGATGTTGACAATGTGCACGAGCAAACGTTGCCAGCACCAGCCCCCCGCCCCAATAGCTACCCCCACCCCAGCCCACCCTCTTCACGGCACAGCTTACACTAGGTGTGTATATGCGAGTCGAAAGTCACACAGAAATGCCAAAACTTTGATAAATTACCCAAAAAAAAAAAAAAAAAGGAAATATATATATACATATTTATATATACGTAAAAAACAGCAACAACCCGAAAATGCGAAAAGCAGCGACAGCAACATGAAAGCAAAGCCAGCAGACAGCAGCCAGCAGACAGCAGCCATCATGACTCTGCGTACATGGCGTATACTTAATATTGTAATTAATTTAATAAGCGCCTGTAATTTGGTGTGTTTCGCATGTGTCGACGTCTGAGCTCTGCGCTGCTCTGCTCTGCTCTGCTATGCTGTCTGCCGCGTCATGCCACAGTTAAGTGTAAAGTCTGCACTTGACTAGCTTTCAAATTCTGTGGCAGTCAGCGAAATTGGCTTTTTAAAATATGCTAGTCGACATATTTTATTTTTTATTTTTATTTTACGCCCAGCAAGTGGTAATAAAGTGTGTATGCTGCCGCTCAACACCCACGGAAGCAAGCCAGGAGGTCCAAGGACATGCCCAGCCGCACTTTATATGCAAACATTGCATTGTAGTTAATCACAGTTTAATGTGCCAGCTCCTGTGTGCGTGTGCCTGTGTGTGTGTGTGTGTGTGTGTGTGTGTGTGGGTGTGGACATGTGCGAAATTTCCGCATAATATGATTTATGGTTACATGGGCATAGGCAGGCGCTTCTTGGCCGGTATGTGGGCCGCTTCATTTGTCAGGCATGCCACAAACAAACACAAATTCATGTTTAACCAGTAGCAGGACGCTTGCAAAGAGCTAATCGACCAGCAGTTACGCTGTTAACTAACAGCAGCGGTGCTACTGTGCTGATAACAGAGCAAATTGAACAGAGACATAGCGCTAATGGCAGCTTAACATACTATGTTATTCTACATAGCTGAGTATGTGAGTTCTGTTATTGTAAGAGACTACAGAAATGTCTATAACAGACTAACAGGCAACAAAGGCTGTGTAACAGCTGCTTAACAGAGCAACAAAGGAAAACGATTTTATAGCAACTGCTATATTTATATGAGAGAGTTAGAGTAATTAAAGTAAAGTGTTATAATATAAATATATTAACATCAAGCTTACATGACCTATATATCTATATATAAATTATAAATAGTTCTACAATTTTCAATAATCAACATTTAAAAGTTAAAATGAGAATCTAAAATTGCATTAAGAAAATAGGAAAATATCTAACAGCTGCCTAGCATAAGCTAAGCCTGTTGCCAGCTAACAAATATGTTAATTACGCTCACATACTGTAAACCCAAACAAAACCCAAGCTCGGCTAAACTAATCTGAAGTTAAACAAAAAGCCTTAAGCGTATGCAAACATAAATCAACCTTTTGTGACTCTTAACTATGATATAGGGTACAGCAGCTGGCAGCACACTACACACACAGAGAAAGAGAGAGAGAGATACATGTGTGTGTGTGTGCGTGTACAGTAACTGTGATTACGACCTCGTTTGGCGCAAAGGCAAGGAATTATGCAAATTAATGCGGTTTGTTTGCTGTGGATCGCGTCGCGGTCGCGCAATTAGGCGACAGCCAAATGCATTTAAGAACTTTAACATTTTCGAGCTAACATTTCAGTGCTCTGCTCGGCAAATGTGTGCATATTTAAGCTAAATGCCAAATGGTATTCAATTAAACAGCGTTGGCCTTTAGCTTTATCTATTTAAATAGGGTGAGGGTGAGGGTGAGGGTGTGGGTGAGGGTGAGGGGGAGAGGAACACACTTACCAATTTGCCGCTGGCGAGGTCTGTGATGGCAATTGTTGCATCGTCGCTGCTGCTAATGATCAGCGTGTTATTGACGCCAGCTGCGACGCCCGTTATGGCCGCTGTGTGGGCTCTGCAAAGAAAATGGGAGAGAGGGAGAGAGAGAGAGAGAGAGAGAGAGGAAAAATTAAAGCCGATTAGGTACCTGATTCGGCAAGGTCAGGCCTGTGCACTCACTTAATGTGCGCTCGTCTTTCGCGCAGCGACACGTGCCACACCAATACGGTCGAGTCCTCGGAGCCGGTCAGCAGGAGTTGCGATTGCTGGGGCGCCACCAGCAGGCACGTGACTGCCGCCGTGTGTCCTGCATGACGATGATGATGATGATGATTAGCTCGTCTAATGGCAGCACCGTTAATGACACACTTACCCTTGTACGTATGCTCCAGCGAGTTGCTCATGATGTGCCACTGCTGGACGTCGCCCGAGTTGGTGGCCAATATCAGGTGTTGGCGCGAGGGCGCCAGGCAAACGGCGCGTATGACGCCCGTGCCGGTCACCGTCATCGTGCGTATCTGGGAGGGCAGCGGCGCGGGCAGCCAGCCGGTGAGCGGCACCAGCAGCGGCACGGCGTACCCATCGCACCAGGCCGTCGCCGAGCGCACCGTCATACTCAGCAGCGAGTTGTCGTCGTCGTCGTGCTCCCCGATGGGCCGCAGCCAGGAGACCAGCTGGGAGCCCAGCTGCATGGGATCGCGGGTGAGCACGTCGCTCGACTTGCGTATGGTGTAGTAGATGAGCTCGATGTCACGATCCAGTATGTAGCAGCGCACGTGCTCGATTAGGCAGCGCAAGTAGCTAATCGATACCGTTTGCACCTGCAAATGCCCAAGGCCGAAATTGTGGCATGAATTAGCATGTTACATATACGCCTCAATATATAAATTCTGTATATATATGAGTATTTGTATGCTATGTGTGTGTGTGTACTAATAATAAGCAGCGGCAATATTACGTATACGCCTTGTGTTATTTGGCATATCTAAACAGCTGCACGCATACGCCGCAAAAATGTTTAATGTCTGGGCAGCCGCATGAATATTAAGTATACGCATTGTATTCGCCTCTAATTTAGCTTTAAATTACGAACATTCTGTGTGTGAGATGTGTGCTTGAATATTTCAATATTAAGTATACGCATTGTATTCGCTTGTAATTTAGCTTAATGAAATATTACGAATAGTCGCTGAAAGAGATGTTGATGCTTTATTATGCCTAGCTTGGATATTACGTATACGCATTGTATTTGCTTGCAGAGTGTGTGGAAGTTAGCTAAATATTACGTATACGCCTTGTAGTGGATGGTTCAATTTGGTATGTAGATTAAAGTGCAATTTGCATATTAAGTATACGTTTTATATGTAAATATTACGTATACGCAATATAGGCAATTGCTTTAATAATTTTGTTAGAGAACTATCGAATGATTGCCTTGAATAAAGTCAAGAGTATTCTTAAATTATTTTAAATAGTTATTGAAACTCTAAAATAAACATAGAGGTATTCTTAGTCCAAGTTATTTAATATCAATTGCAAAAGCTTGCATAGATATAAAGCCAACTTTATTGCTTCCCTGTCAGTTGATTCTGTTGTGCCCATAACAAATGGCCGATCAAAGCGGGCAAACTGACAAATTTTGTTAGCCCAGTTGAAAAGTTTTCACACAGAGTTGCAAAATATGGAAACATTTTTAGCCACTGACCTTCGGGCGAGTTTTCGGGGGGCTTCACCAAAATGTTAATTAAATCAAGTTGCAGCTGCAGCGGCAGCACTTTTATGCATTCGCTTAATTGGAAAGCAGGTCAGCTAGCAACACACACACACACACACACCTACACAACTTGCTGTTGAGAGCTGCCGAAATAGTGGCACGTGTCGAGCTTGCAGCAGCTGCAACAGTGTCGCAGGGCATCATTTTTCATATGCCATTGAGCTCAGCATATTTCCGATTCCTGCCAACTTTCGTCTCGTGCCCCTTTTTATGCGTTGGCCAACATTTAACTGCTGCACATATTTTGCATATATTCGCATGAATTGCATTTATTTTCGATGTCGGCCAACAATTTATGGGCAAATGCATATTTCATCTGTCAAGCAGCGATAAATTCGTTATAAAACTCGGCACTTTTTGCTTGGCTTAATTCGATTTGCCAGCACAAAAGCTGCTTAAATAATCATGTCCGACCGTCCCTTGTCTAGGCAATGCAAAAAAAATGCTGGAAAAAAACACGGAAAACTCTGCCAATTTCAGCGGCTGTGCAGCGCGATTCGGCGTAATTTCCGCACGAACAACTTTCATAATGAATGACGACATTTTAAACAATTAAACACCAAATGACGTTGGCAGCTGTCCCAGGCTGTCCCAGGCTGTCCCAGTCTGTCCGAATCAGTCCGAGTCAGTCCCTTGCTGGACCTGTCAGCCCATTGTTTTTAGCCATAATGCTTCATTCAGTGCTGCAATTTGAGAATTCTCAGCAGCTGGACAACTGAGAGATAATTGCAGCTGAGCTCTTTTGGTCTACAGTTTTAGCTTTTTTTTGGGGGCTAGAAATTCGCTAGGCTTCAATTAATGCGAATAGGAGTTTTGTGTTCATTATTTCTAATACCTCTTCAAGCTGATACTGAGATTGATGAGTTCAAACTTATTCATAGCAAAATCTAAGACTCAAAGCTGAAGCAAAGATGTCTTGAAAATTTCTTCATTTCAATGTTAAATGAATTGTTTATATAGATAAAGCAGACAGGCGAAAAGTTGCGCATATTGCATTTGTCTAAATAACGGTAACATCTCAGCTATTGATGCCTTAACACAAATTGCCAACAGTTTTGCAACTCTTAAATCTGATCAGAATTTATGAAGCAAAAATAAAAGATATGAGCCTCAAGTTAGCCTGTAAAACTTTTAGCGCAAATAGTTGGAGCGAGGAGAGAGAGAGAGAGAGGGGAGTTCAGATTGTTTCGATTTGATGGGCTGTTTAAAAGTTTATTAGACAAGTTGATTGCTTGCTGTTGTTGTTGTTCTTGTTGTTGTTGCTGGCTTGTGACAATGCTGTAAATTGCGTTGATCGCAAAGGCATTTCGCGGCTCTGCGTTGCAAAACTAATTTCCGCACGGCGCAACTAATTGCGACTGCTCGTTAAGATTGTAGCTAATGGATAGGTTGGGAAGATGGGAAGATGGGAGGCGGTGTGTGTTTCAAGGGTCGGGCTGGCTGTCAACTTACCGCCGCGAGCAGGAAATCAAAATTGCAGACTGCGATTTGCTTGAAGCGCGTCGTGTCATCGGACCGCATCAGATGATGCCAGCTCTCCTCGACGTGCCGCATGCTGTACGAGACATCGGCAGCAATGGGATTGTAAAAGGTGGATGTGTCGTCGTTGTGATGCGTTGACGATGATTTACGGCCAGCCGAAACGTTATCCTTTTCACGTTCCTTGTCCTTGTGCTGCGGCTCACGCTCCCGCAAGCTGATGACAGACTTTGTATCGCTTCTGGTCGAGTCGTTCTCCAGCGTGCTCTCGTCCTCGTCCTGTGGGAAAAACAAATTGGCCAGCTCCATGTGCAGGCTGCGTGTGCGCTCCGCGTCCATGTAACGCTGCTTGGCGATGCTGGCACAATAGTTGTGACGCCACTGTAGAAGCACTTTGCCAGACATGATTTTATCGTGCAGCAACAATCGCTGATCTGTGGACAAACGGGTAAAAAGGGAAAGATTTTATATGTAGATAGAGATATGGATAAATGCATTGATGGTTAGATATATAGATAGATGTATAGATAGATTGATAGATGGATAGACGGATAGATTGATATATAGATAGATGGATAGATAGATAGATAGATAGATGGATAGATTGATATATAGATAGATGGATAGATGGATAGATAGATAGATGGATAGACGGATAGATTGATATATAGATAGATGGATAGACAGATAGATAGATAGATAGATAGATAGATGGATAGATAGATAGATAGATAGATGGATAGATTGATAGATTGATATATAGATAGATGGATAGATGGATAATAGATAGATAGATGGATAGACGGATAGATTGATATATAGATAGATGGATAGACAGATAGATAGATAGATAGATAGATAGATAGAGAGATAGATAGATAGATAGATGGATAGATAGATGCATAGATAGATAGATGGATAGATGGATAGATAAATAGATGGATAGATGGATAGATAGATAGATAGATAGATAGATAGATGCATAGATAGATAGATGATGGATAGATAGATAGATGGATAGATAGATAGATAGATAGATAGATAGATAGATAGATGGATGGATAGATAGACAGATAGATAGATATAAAGATCATAAGTACATATACATAGATATAGAGAAATACGGATACATTCGATTGTCTTACCCATTTGCTTGTGTATCTTCTTGAAGCTGGCGAAGCTAAAGTGTCCATTGTGCGTATCGATTAGCGATTCGGGATCATCGGTGGGCATCAGCAGCTCCAGCAGCTCCGTCTCGGTCAGGCCGTACTCCGAGCAGGTGATGTAGGCAGCCAGGCTGGCCACCGCCTGCCGGCCGTACTGCTGCTCCAGCTCGTCGAACTGCTGCTCCACATAGGTGACAAAGTCCACGTCCGGTGGACATTCCTCTGGCCTCTTCAGCTGCGTGGCATTTGCCTCGTGGGAGAGCACGAATTGATATTCCGCCGACTTGAAGCGATCGCGCTGCATGGGCGTAAACTTGAGCTGTTCGACGGACGTGGTCGAGCTGCAGATGATCTGCACGTTCCAGGGCAGCGATGTGGGCAACCAGGAGAGAGCCGCAACAATGTCACAGTCCAGCGGATTCAGCAAATGCAGATCATCGATGAACAGGAACAGCACATCATTGTTCATGTCCTCGATGCGACGCAACAGATTCTGAAACCAGTTGCTAATGTACAGAGGATCGAACGAGGCGTCCTTGGGTAAGTAGCCCTCGGGTATGTTGAAGATAATCGAAATCTGCTGGCAGATGACGCGCAACAGCTCCAAATTGTATGCCGAACGGGGCGTGGCCTTGGCGAATCGTATCACCCGATGCACGCGCGTCGAACTAAACCAGCCCGACACCTGCCCATAGAGGGCGCTAATCAGAGCACTCTTGCCGCTGCCATGGGCGCCGCATATGAAGTACGGTGCATGTCGGCTGCCATTCCTGAAATTCGCCATCAAATTCTGCCGCAACTGGGCCGGCACACGCGACTCCAGGAGGGCCACACGTTCCGTATGCTCGCGCAGTATGCGCAAGTGTGTGGCATGCTCGTGAAAGATTTCCTAAGCGGGGAGAGAGAATGGGGGAATTAGTGTCGCTGTCTCTGTGGCTGGCAGCCATTACTAAATGGGACTCAAATAGTCAACAATCAGCAGCAAAAATTGGACACTTGACATGTTCAGTCCAGCCATGCCAATTGAAGCTTGTCAGCAGCAGGAGCAGGGGGAGCAGGAGAAACAGCAGCAGCAGCAATGGGAAGGAGCAAGGGAAGCAGCAGGAGCAAGAGAAGAAGAGGAGGAGCAGCAGCAGGAGAAGGAGCAAGAGAAGCAGCAGGAGCAGCAGCAGCAGCAGCAGCAGGAGGAGCAGCAGCAGGAGCAGGAGAAACAATAGCAGCAGCAGGAGAAGCAACAGCAGCAGGAGCAGCAGGAGCAGCATCAGCACTAAAAGTTCGCTTCTCGTTTCCTGACCGGGGCATATATTATGCCAAAGTATCATCCGCTGCCGTCTGTCCATCCGTCCGTCTGTCTGTCTGCCTTATAAAGCGCCCTCTGTCTCGATGTGTGTGTGTGTGTGTTTGTAACTTTGTTTACCTGCGCTGCTGACAGTGTGCCACCTGCTGAACTGCGCTGCTGTCACTGACATCCTCATACTCATACTCATCCTCTGGCAGCATCCTTGTGGTTCTACGTGCTCTCATTCACTGGCACTGCCCTGGCACTGGCATATTTACCGCTAACAAGCAGACACCACCCACACGCACACACTCGCACACACTCTCACACACACACACTCACACTTGATGCTCTCTCGAGTCCCCTTCAGTTTCATCTTTAGCTCTGTCTAAGCCATCCAGACGCAGCTCATGCATACACTGCACAACTAAAGCATGAGTTAAGCCCTCAAAGGCGAGCGACTCGAGTGGACAGCAGTTCTTGAAGTTTTATTCTTCCCTTACTTTGGCCTCATGCTAAAAGCTAATTATTATTATAATAAAGTTAAGTTGTGCACTCAATTTTAAACAAAAGCTGAAGACCTTTTCAAATTTACATAAACTTATTGCAGTGCATTGCAAAGAGAGTTAGAGAGAGAGAGAGAGGGAGAGGGGGGAAGCAGGAGGCAGCTGGTGCTATACAAATATCTTAACAATTCCACAAAACTCTGCCTCTACTTCAGCTTTACCCAAAGTTAATTAAAATCACAAATCGAACAACGTTTCTTTCAGTGTACAAGCACCCACATGTGGCTTGAGGTAAACTGCAAAGTTGTTTTTAATCCCTCACCATGGAAAAGTTCAAGCAGCTGAGCTTGCACTCAGCAGCTGCTCTTGCAATATACAGTTAAACGCATCGCCCACAACATTTCGCTCAGTGTATGGCTAGTCACGTTTAGTTTAAATATACTTGAACTAATTGAATTCCAAATCCTCCAGCAGCCTCAAGTTCCAGCAGCTGTTCTTTGTCCAACTGTGAAAGCCACTTCCCTTCAATGCACAATTAGCAGCACATTTCTCTCTGTGTAGAGTCATTCCGAGCCATTCTTAGTTTGTATTAACTTCAACGCGCACTATGCTTAATCCTCTGCTTTCATCAGCTTCTATTCCAGCTGTGTAAGCTACTTATTTATTTGACATCAACTATTGCCGCTTTTCTCTCAGTGTATGGCCAGTCACGTATAGCTTCAATAAGCTTCAACTAATTGAACTTTTTATCAGCTCAGCTTCATTAAGCTGTAGAGCTGTTTATTTTTTTTTTTTTTCTCTCTTTTAGCACATTTCTCTCAGTGTACAGGCAGTCACGTTAAGTTTACAGTTCAGAGTTGAGCGTAATTTCTTCTTTTGTTACTTTTTTCATATTTGCATGTTCAACGTACTCAGCATTTCTTGCAGTGTATACGCAGAGTCACGTTTAGTTTGAATAAACTTTACAATTCTGCTTTCTCATATTCTTCTTGTTCTTATTTGACTGTGCAGAACATTTAAATATTAAATTTATGTATTTATGGTCATCTTTAGTTTAAGTAAACTTTACCTCACAATAGTCTCATTGCAGTTAAATTTTATCTGAGTAAAGTCTCTATTCTATATATAAAGCTGCTCCGGTTTTAACAGTTCAATTTTTTCAAAGTCAAGTCTCTTTTTCAATCAATAAATCTAGCTGGCATTTCCGTGTATGCACTAATTTCTTACATACAGTTTGAACAGCTGTGTGCCATTTTCTCTCAGTGTAACTGCCTTCATTTGCTTCAACAACTTCCAGTCATCTTTTTACTCAAATCTTTCTCCACTTTAATTGCCAAACAAAATCCCAGCACATGCTGCATAAAGTTTCCTTTTAAGCTCTACCTTTTTCCACGCTGCGTTTCGCTCAGTGTACATGTACGCTCAAGTGTATTTCTGGCTTCAATAAGCAGCTTTCGCTTTGTAAATCTGATTGGAACGCTGCACTGGCTGTGGCTCAGCCACTAAATCAACATTTCCACATAAACATGCAGCAGCGGTCAAGTGTGGGCGGAGGGGTATTGTATGAATATGTGTACATGTGTATGTGTGTGTGTGTGTGCCAAGTGCAGATATGTGCTGAAGTAGTCGCTTAATTAGCTCGACATTTGCATACAATTTCATAATACATAGAAATATTGCGCATACGCCATGTGAAACCTTTCCGCTTCTTCGTCTTCTTCCTCTTCTTTTCTAGCCTGTGCTAGTGTTATCTTTGTGTGCGTGCACACTTTGCATATTTCTCGGTTACTTGACGACTTCCAAATGCCACAACATTTTGTCAAAGTGCTAAAGCTGCCTTGAGCTAATGCCACCACACCGAATCCAGGGCCGGCGCTTTGGCGTCGACTTTAAGATAGTGCCACAGCACTGGCGAGGCTTTTAAATTTCAAGGATTCTTGACGAGGAGGGGGAGGGGGCGTGGCGTGTTTGCCAGTGAATGCACTGCCGTTAAGTGCAAACAAGTGCAGTTCGTGTGGGCCGCAGTTGTGCACAAGTGTAAGTGTGTTAATATGTCATGCAGCAGCCGGCGCTCGTATTGGGGCCAGCCAGCGGAAGAAGTGGAGCAGCCCGAGAGGGGCAGAGAGAGGGCGGGTGGCACTGGCAGAGTGTGCGTCCGCTAATGGGGCAGCCAAAGCTCGCATTACGCGGCGTCCTTCGCTTTCTATTTTGCTCTTGTTGCTGTTGTTGTTGTTGCTGTTGAGTTTTTTTTCTCGTTTTGGCCAAGTTGAAATGTTAAATGCTTTTAACAAAAGCCAACGCGCCAGTTCGTGGCCAGCAATGCGGCAAGTCCGGAAGACACAGTCATCCAGCCAGCTCAAACACAGCCCAAACCACCGGCCCAACGTAAATTGTTGCCAGCATCTTGGCAAATTGTTGTTGTTGTTGATTTTTTTGGGCGGGGGTGGAGAGCCAAAAATACTTATGGCTGGCGGCTGTGAAAACCAAGCAAAAATCCAGCCTTGTTTATGCCAGAAAATGAAGATGCCTTGTTATTGGCTTTGCTTTTTGGATTTCCTTCCATTATTATTACGTTCGTTCTCTGTTTTCGTTTGCTTTCACATTTGCTGCTGATGTTGTTGTTGTTGCTCTCTGCCCATCAGCCATTTGGCAATTCAATTTCACAGGTGTTTCAGCAAATATTGAACGAACGAAATTGATAAGCCAGAGAAAATGCCATGTAAGCCACACTAATAGAAAGTCGACAATAAATCAGGCGAGGCTATATAGATTTAATAATGGATTGACTTGAGACTATGCCGTCCATAGTTCCTAACGACTTTTGTGCAATAAATAATAGATGACTTTATAAATATCTAATATCAATATGTGTTTCTCGGAATTGCCTTGGATAGGCGACGGGGCAGGCAGGAGAGTTGTTGGCATTTATTAATATGGGTCTAGATATATTTATAGAAATAATTTATGTGTGGTGACTGTGGAAATGAGCATAATAGCATAGCAGTAGTAAATGCGAGTGGACATTTGAGTAATCAATGGGAATGTCTGCAATTGAATAGCTCTGGTTGATTGTCTAAAAATTCCTATACAGAAGCTGTTCCCGTTTTGGCTGTCTATAGCTAACTGAAATAATTGTCAACTCATATACCCTGACAAAAATTTAAAAATTTAAAAAATAAATATATATACATTTATAATAATCATATGTAGTAATAATAATAAAAATTATAAATAAAATAATAATAATAAATATACATATGCATATAGTAGTAATCACGTTCTTATATTGATTAATTTTTGTATTAATTTATTAATATATATTTAAAGAATCAAATACAAATAAAAAGCAAAACTTTCATAAAAATAATTTTACATATTTTTTTTAAACATTAATTTAAAAAATATTATTTATATTTATATATAATATTTTATATATTTAGTAATATTATTTATATTTTATATATAATTTAAAAAAATATAAATAAATAATTTTAAAAAATATGTAGAATTTTTTAAAGCAAGTTTTGCTTTTTATTTTATTATTATTTTTTATTTAACTACTATATTAAAAAATTTTAAATGATATTTTTTAAGCAAATAAAATAATAATAATAATAATGTAATATTTTACATATATTACACTATTTTACTTTATTAATATATTAAAGGCAATTTTTTTTTTTTTTTATTATTATTATTATTTTTTTAATATTTTTTATTGTTTTAGTTATTTTTATTTTGTTGATATATTAGCATTATTTATTGATTTTTTAATGCATATTTATCTTGCCTCAAAGCATTGTCCTCTACGCTACAGCGACTGCCTACATAATTTACTTGCCTAACATAAACTCTCGCACATATTTAATTAACCTGCCCGCAGCGTCGCTTCAGGCCCATGACAGAATATGGAGTGCCTGCCCCCGGTGCTAGCCAAGCACGAAGAAAACAAAATCTGGAGAATATGCTGTCAAATTTTGAATGGCAAATGCGGAGGAGCTCATAATTTAGAGCTTGTAAAATGCTTGGAATTAATTTATGAGTGTTTCTCATTTGTGGAATGTTTTGCTTTAAGCGTTAAACAATTGGAATGTAGCGAACACTCCTCACTCTCTCTCTCTCTCTCTTTCTTTGCTCTCATTTCTCTTTCTACCTTTACAATTACTGATTAAGGTATGCAAAAACAAATGTTTCGCTGCTGTCTGTTTGAGTAAAAATAAATTAAATTTAATGTTCGCACTGGCGCCGACAAAAACCACTTTGTAGCTGTCTGCAATGTTAATTGCGGGCACAGGCCTCACACCAACCATACCAACCACACCAATCACACCAACCCCCTCGTGCCCCTCTGTTGGATTTGTTTGTCTCACCTGCACAGTCTTTTTCCTCCCCTTGATTACATCGGGATCATTTGTAATGTGCGCCTCGATTAGCAGACGCAGCTTGTCGGTGACTTTGTTCTTGAATTTACTTAAATATGCCTCGTGGTCCTCGTTGTCCGGATCGATAGCCTCGCTGCTGGCGTTACCGGGCACACTACAACAACGACAACAACAGCAATCACAATAATTATGTTTATGATAATGATAATGGCCATAGGAATTATGTGTCGCCGATTAGATTAATGAGCCCCCTGATGCCAGATTTCTTGGACACTTACACTAGAGTCGTGTGATTATCCGTTGATAGGTTCATGGTCAGCTCATCCTTGATTTTACGCAAACGCTCGCCCGCCTCCACATCCCGGCCGCTGCACTGGGCAGCACGTTCCCGGAACACGGCCAATATCTTTTCGCTTGAGTGGACTGTGTGTGCATGTGTGTGTGTGCGTGTGTGTGTGGGTGGGACATTTGATTATTTATATGTATTTCTTGTTAAGCGTTTCCGTTCACATTTACCCATTGCCTGCTGCACTTCCTGTTCGATTTGTGTGCGTCGCAGCAGCTGCACACGCCGCAGCAGATCTGCCTTTGTTGTTGCCGCCAGATGCTGCAGAGATCTGTCCAGCACTTGTCGCAGCTGTCGAGATTCGGCCAGCCACTCATCTGCGGTCAACGAGCTGTAAATTATAGTAGACAGAGACAGATATATTTACATGATGTGCACTCGGCAAATAAAAGGAAAATGCTGTGAAAGATATGTCCTGCTCTTATTATATGTGATATATAGGATATATTCGTTCTGTATATTGCTTTTAGATATAGAATTACATAAATATATGTGTCTGGACCGACAGAACTCAGTGATTCGATCTAGTCTAGTGCCTAACTATAGGTCTGCCTCTTAGGCCTCTTCTTTCTTTCTTTTTTAACTATAATAAAAAATTACTTCAAATAACAGCTCTCATGCAGGGTATCTCTTACTCAGCACTCCCTAAAAGCTCACATTTCTATCAAATATCTCAATTTCTCCCAAGTCTTAAACTAGTTTGAAGGACCAAGAGTCGTGGGCCACCAGCAGCTGTTAGCCTTAATTGCCACATTTCTCCCCGTCAAAGGCTTCATTTCCTGCTTCATTTAAAAGTTTTTCGCTCTCTTTCGTGACTTGGCTTAATTTATTCCGAAAGTCCACATTATATATTCAGCAAATCCCCTTTTGGATTTGATTGAATTGTCCATTCAAAGTTCTTTAATAATTTTTGCTGTCAATGTGTCACAGCACAAAATATATTTTATTCAATCCAAATCTTAAGTGTTTCCATTTGTGTGATAAAACTTAATCAAAAGCCAATCGTAAACTTTGAGCTAATAAATGTCAAGCGTGTCAATAGTAAATTGAGTTTCATTCTTTTAAAGAACCATTTCAAGTATCACAGACGGTTACACTCACAAAAGATATATAATATATATATATATACTATATATATGTATGTCTGTGTTTGTATCGAACAGCTTGTCACGCTTTGTTGTGAGTGGCAATAAATGGTAAAGAACTAAGAATTTCATTAAGCACAATCATCGCCATCAGCATTCGAGCGACATGAGCGCAAATGAAAAGCCTTGAGCTGGATAAAGGATATGTGATATAAACGTGCCGCTGTCAAAGTGAATGCCTCGCAGTGTGCTAAACATTTAGTTGCATATCCGCCGGCTAAGTGGAAGCTTAAGCACGTTGACTAAGAGGCAAAGGCAAACGAATCGACAACAAAAATGGTTTTAAACAGCAAATGGGAAGCACTTAAGAAGACAGCAGTAAATGTGGACTGTAGCTAACAGCAGCTGCGAGTCAATAGAATGCTGACTAACAGCGCTGCTTAGATATTCTTTTGAGCTGAGAGTCTAGCGTTAACAGATCCTGTTACCCACCCTGCACTTCATGTGTGTGCTAGCGGCTGGCGCTAACAGACTCTGTTAGTTAATAGACACAGCAGATCTATGTATGTTAAACTGTATAAATAAGTCAGTCAAGACTCAAAGCAAATTGTAATTAAAATTTAAATATATAGATTTTGTGTCGCAGTTAAAAAAAAACTTGAAGTCAGCATGAAATGTAATCAATGTGCACATTAAACAGCCTGCAAAAGTTGTTAGGCTTAACAGACTTAATTAGCTTACAGCGCTCTTGCAACTGCAGCAGAGTGTTATAGCAGACAGCTTTCAGTTGAGTGCTTTTTATTGTTATTAAATAAAGCCATTTGGCTTTCTGGCTAATTTGAGATTTTACTAATTCTAAACTAACCTGTAAATAATAAATCTGTTTTTTATCATAAACAGCCAAATCGCAGCTGTTATTTCCAAATAAATACAAATAATCGACCATAAAAATTATTTAAGCATAATTTTAGCACTTCAATTTACGCTCTGAAATAAATAAATTGCAACTTAATACCCTAGAAGTGCAAAGCTGAGCCATGGCAAACGCTGAAACATTTATAAATAGAAAACATTTAAATTTCCTTATAAATGTATTTTTTTTTTTTAGTTTTCTATTTGTTCGTAGAATTTGCATGCAATTGCTTTGTAGTTGCTTGGCAATTGGCTAATGCAGCTAGCTGTTGACATTTAGCATAATTGGAAGTCATATAACGTGCGCCACGCCCACAAAAAAAGGCGCAGCCCTTGTTAGCTTACGAAATTGTGCAAACATTTGCGTGCACTGTGTAAGCAGCTGCAATTGACTTGGCTAACAAGAGCTGAAGGCAATTTGCAGAAGTCGTACGACTCACCAATAGTCCCGTTTGAGCACGTGCTGTTGTTGCTGCTGCAGCTGCGGCTGCTTGGGTTTACTGGCAACTGTATACCAGCGCGCTAGCAGCTCTTTGTCCTGCGCTGTCACCTGCTCCACGGCGAGGAGCGCTGCATAGATGTCAGCGTCGATGTGCGTGGGCAGCGGCGGGCGTCCAATGCCGTCGCCAATCAGGGCCAAGAAGAAAACGCTTTTCGAGTGGGCATGGCAAGTGTCGATCTCGTGCAGATAGTCGGCCAGCATATACGGATCACGATCCAGCTGTGTCACCTCCAGGGCGCCGGTGCCAAAGTGCATGTCCACGATTTCCAGCTGCAAAAAGGAGAAAAACTCTTGAGTAATGTTAAATGTGAAAGGCTGGAAGTTAACAGAGCTACAGCAATGGCTGTTAAGATTCTAATAGAATATACATATGCTGCTATGTTAAGCACTTATTTTTCTGTTGAATACATTTGCCTTTATGTTAACCCACCTCGATTTGACGATCGTCGTAGAGCGTTTGCAGTTCGGGTCCGACCAGTTCGAGCAGCATGCGTCGCTCCTGATAGAATTCCTGCTTCAGGCTGGCGACGTAGATTTTGATAAGCAGCGGCTTGGGTAGGCGTGTCTGGGCGGTGGTGACGCCTCGCAGCGCATTGAGTACGCTCTCATCGATGGGCGCTGCCATTTTGGTTGGACAAATGCTTCAAGCCAACACGACGGGGCAACGAAAAACAAACAGTTTGTTGACAACTATCTCTCTCTCTCTCTAGCGCTCACTTTTAGCCTTATTTATGGTTTATAGGCGTGTGTGCGAGAAATTGCTCGATGTGCGTATGTGTGTGTGTGTGTGCGTCTGTCTGCTGCCCTGTTTATTTAACTTGGCCAAAATCAAGTGGCAACGGCGTCGTCGTTGTTGTTGTTGTTGTTGCCCTCGCGGCAGCTAACAGCAGCGCAAAGCTTTGGCACATGTTCAACATCAATTCGCATGCATGCTGTATCTATAGCTGCACATTTGTATCTGTATATATGTATATAGTATATGTATCTGTGTATCTATGTGTGTGTGTGGTAGATGGCACAGGAACTGTGTGTTTGCATTGCCTGCCAGCAGCTTGCCGCCAACATTTGCCCCGTGTGCATTGCGATCCCCGTGGCAAAGTTTGAACCCTTTTTACGTCCTGCTCCTCTTTGCTCGTCCTCCTCGTCCTGCTTGTCGTTGCCTGCGAGACACAAATTGAAAAGCGTAAATGTATTTATGGCATTGGCGAAAATTTATGTAAAAAATAAAGGAAGCGCACAAAAATGTTCAGCAAATAAATCGAAAAGTTTTTACAAAGTTTTTCTGGTGCGAATCGCTGTTTTATGATCAGCGAGCTGACACGAGCTGTGGCATGTGTTAACAGTTCACTGCATTTCTCGTAGATTGAGCCAAATTCAAACTAAAAACTAAAAACTTGTTTGCCAAACTGCTCCAACAACAAGCAACAACAACAACAACTTGAATCGCATTGCGAAAATCATTGGACAATAATTTGTCGCTCACCATTTATATACTCTAAAGCTCTAAAGTTCACTCGGAACTAGGTCAAATGAAAAACTAATTGAGTAAATGAAATTCAATCACATAATTTACGAAAATCCATTTAGATTAGTTGGCTTTTAGCTTCGATTTGAGTTTAGCTTGATGGCTTAATTTTTAGCTGGCAAAGTAGTTTAAGTAAATTAACGTATTTAGCTATCAGAAACGTTGGCGCATGTTACAAATTTAATATACGTTAACAGATGGCAGTTAAGCAGTAAAATTCTGGCTTGACTTAGTAAGCAGCTCCCCCCTGTGCTAAGCAGGCCGCTCTCTCCCTGTTAAGTAGACAGATCTGCCTCTATTGAGTTGGCTGCTCTGTTTCTGTTAAATAGACAAAACTGCCTCTGTTTAGCAGGCACTTCTGCCTCTGTTAGGTACGCAGTTCTTCCCTCTGTTAGGCAGTCAGCTCTGTTCCTGTTAAGTAGACAGATCTGTTGGCTGCTCTGCTTCTGTTAAATATGCAGATCTGCCTCTATTAAGCAGTCAGCTCTATCCCTGTTAAGTAGACAGAACTGCCTCTATTGAGTAGGGTTCTCGTCTCTGTTAAATAGACGAAACTGCCTCTGTTTAGCAGGCACTTCTGCCTCTGTTAGGTACGCAGCTCTTCCCTCTGTTAAGCAGTCGGCTCTGTCCCTGTTAATAGACAGATGCGCCTCTATTGAGTTGGCTGATCTGCCTCTGTTAAGCAAGTGAATTTCAGTTTCTGTTAACTGCCCAACCCGTATACGTATATCAAATTTATAATTATTCTCTCTGAGCACTTCACGCCCACTTTCACACACATATGTACATATATACGAGAAAAAAATGTGAAATAAATTATGAATATAGCTGCAATTAATTCATTAATCAAACATAAGAGCTCTTTGTATCGACCACACATTAATTTGTATTTTAATTAGTGCAGGTAAATACAAAAGTTAAAGTATATCAATTATAAAAACATTTCACTTTTTTTACAAAGCAGTGCGTTGTGTTGTTTATTCAACCTTGCGCTAAATGAAATTTTAATAAATTTGTGGATTTTCAAAGGCGTCTGCAATGAATGGAATCAGTGTAGTTCTTATGTGTTGTTCGTAGCTCAACGCGTTTGGGGCTTTAATGGAGCGAGCAGGACAGAGAGCAGGACATGGGCGCATGGGCTTAAAGCACAGCGAGTGTGCGGTCTAATGAAGACTCGATGGCGAGTTCTTTGGCTAACAAAATCGATTGCAATTAATTCCGCTTCAATGAGTTGGCTAAATTGCTCGTTTGAGTATTGGCCAGGACGCAGCTAAACAGCAGCCCAGCTCAAAGGCAGCCACAGAGATGTGTACATGTATGTATATAAATAAAAAAAGGTATATGTATGTATGTGTATGTGTGTCTATATCTTAATCAAAGGTGCTAAGGCAACGCGTACTGCAATTACCAAGGCGGCCTTGCAATGACAGCACACTTCACTAAACAACCCAAACCCACGCGCAGACCCAAATCGAAAGCCAATGCCAAACCCTAGGAATCCCAGGCGAGTGAGTCCCCATTCCAGTCCCCAATCCCTCCTCTTAAGTCAATAA
Source organism: Drosophila navojoa (assembly GCF_001654015.2). The sequence goes on from NW_022045866.1 coordinate 1,453,863, forward strand.
ATATTTAATGGTCAAACAAATTGCGTCTAATGAGCGCTGGCTGTGAATGTAGGCAGCTGCTCTCATTTTCCAAATCAGATTTTTATACTGGCTGCCAAAAGTAAACGCACACACACACATACACACAGGCAGATAGATGGGTCTAACTGAGCTATTGCAATAGACAATTACCTAGGCCATAATGAAAGCGATCCGCATGCCGATTAACCCCATTATTAGTCAATTTCCTGCACACAGCGAACGCTCGGCTCCGTCAGCTGGCGCAGGCACAGACGACAGTGGGTGCTGGAAATTAATGTCCACACCAGTTCTAACATATGGCCCAAGGCAAACACACACATACACAGAGAGAGAGAAAGAAAGAGAGAGAGCTAGAGTGCCGCTGTCCTTATCAGTGAGCAGCCTGGCCACTGGCCGGTGTCAAATGACTTCCATTAGTAGGGGCCAAGCATTTAGCCCGTCCGCCCCCCCCCCCCCCCCCCCCCCCCCCACCTAGTATCTATTATCTGTGGGCGTGACAATGAGTTGGCATATTTAAGCATTGCCAAGTCGATGCTTAAATTTCATATATTTGTTATTAAATATTTACCAAGCAGCCAACGCAGCCCTGCAACAGTCTTGGCCAAGCTATGAGCCGTGTTGCATCGACCCCACTCGGCCATCAGCCTTGCCCTGAATGGGGCCAACAAGCCTAAGGCAGCCACATAATTGAGGTCACAATTCGTTGCATTCAACATGGGCAGCGGCGCTATTGTGAACTATAATTCTCCGATAGTTATTAAGTGCTTTACGCTCGACTGCTGCCCTGGAATTGCAGCTGCAGAGGCACGTGCCGGAGCTTACGCAAAGTTTCTAAGATCTTTAAGAGGTTGCTTTGGGTATGGAATCTAACAGAATTGTTAGTTGAATACCGTTGGCATATATTTCTTATGGTCTTGTGCGAAGAAGTTTTATAAATTTGGTAATTAATGATAATCACTTATGTTAGAATTAGTTTTATTTGCTATTAAAGAGAACAGACTTTATAGCATTTTCCACATTATGATGTTTATTATGGCAGGCATTTATGGGTATTTCTAGGAACTTTCTAGAGGCTGATAGGAAAGAATAATTTTGCAAGGAAAACAAATTATTGGTCAAGTAATCTAATGACAGAATTTAGTAGATCTAGCGATATCCATCACTCTGTGTTTAATCTCTCCCAGGTTATTCAGCTCATCTGTTCTTTCTCCGTTCATCCCCCCTCTGTTGATCCGTCTATCTATCCATCTGTATATCTGTACATCTGTCTGTCTGTACATACATCCGTCCGTCTGTACATACGTGCGTCCATACATTTATCCAGCCCGCCTTCAACTCGTTCCTGCATCCGTCCGTCTACCCTTCCGTTCATTCGTTTAGCTATTCAAAGATGATTATATTTCTCTCTAATAATTTAGATACATATTCTTCTACATTACCAAGTATTTTTCAAATAAAACTTTAAAGATCCCATAAAAAAATCAAAACATTAATTATCTATCCTTATTTCCTTCCTTCCTTATTTTATGCTGCTTAAGCAATAAACTTTAATATTAAATTTTAATTTCAATCGTATTATCCGAACGACCCAAATCTCTGCTCTTAAATAACCTTAAGATCTTGGGACTGAATGTATAATATATAACCTTAAAGGATATGCTCGTATAATATACAATATATTTACAATTCTTTGCTTTAATAAAGCAACCCAATGTGGGCCCTTCTCAACCAAAAAAAATCTATGAAATCTATTAAATTAAAAAGAGCTGATTAAGCGCGCATAAAACTAAATACAGCACTTAAAATGCCACATTTAAGGCTGTGTATCTGTTTGTGTGTGTGGCCCTCTCTGTGTCTGTATTGGTGTTACTGTAAACGTTGCTCCGATTGGCAAAAGTTACACAGTCATAACTTTTGGGGCCCCCGGGCGAGTTGGAGAATCGGTCACAGCTACAGAGCTTAATTCAGGCAAAAGCCAAGTGATTTGGCTTCTTTCTTTATGTTGTATAACCAAGTAGAAGGGCCATGGGATGTGGGGGGGCGTGGCATGGTTGGCGAGAAGGAGGCGTAACCGAAAATAAAATATTGGTTGTGACGCGCTACGCATAAATAAATTAATGGTAATAAGTCAAAGGCCGCAACAGGCTGGCAAAAGTGAAGCGAGAGATGTGGAGCAGGTGGTGCGAGTGGTGCGAGTGGTGCGGCAAAACACAAACACACAAACACACACACACACACAAATAACAAGACGCGCCCAAATGGCAAACAGCAAGCAGACGGAAAGAAGGCGCTGCGTGCTGGGCGATAGGCAGAGAGAGAGAGAGAGAGAGAGGGAGAGAGAGAGAGAGAGGGAGCATGGTTGTGCTAAGTAATGGTCGAAAGCGAAAAAGAACGCAAATTCAGCAAATAAACAATGTGGCAAACATTTTAGAAGCGCTGGCAAACAACAGCAACAACAACAGCAGTCTACAACAACAACAACAACAAGTGGAACGTGGAACATGCAACGTATGTGCCCGGCACTCATTCCGATTGCGTGGCATTAATATTAAATGCGTCGCAGCGCACGTGTGTGTGTGTGCGTGTCTATGTTACACACTCACTAGCAGACTAGCAGACACACACACACACGCACACATACTAGTCGCTTAGCTGCTCATTTTTCTTATAAATATTTAAGCCAAATTCCAACATACAAAATTAGAGCAGTTGCTATTCATTTGCACTCGCTGCTCCTGCCTGCAACTGTTACGTCGGCCTCTATTTAGCTACCCCACCTCACCCTCCCCCCACTCCCCTCCCTCTCTCACGCCTCTAATATAAACAAGTTTCTCGGGCTTCATGGCCTGCATTTATATGCCAAGGCAGCAGAAACTTCTGCGCCGACTTTGTTGTCTTTAAATTGCCGAAGAGTCGACCCGCAGCACTCCCCGCCCCACGCCCCGAAAAGTATGCCACATATATATTTTGCGTGCTTTCAGGTACGCTCTGCATATGAGAGTACATTTGTCTAGGTGTAACTATAGTAGCTTTCCCTCTCCCCTTCTCTCGCTCTAACATATAGAAAAAACTCGGTTAAAAAGCCTCAATAAATTCATTCAATAAAAGGTACCGGTTCTTCACTTAATAAAATTAATAAAAAAAAAAAAAATAAATAAATAAATAAAAGGTGTTTGTAAAAACATAATAATATACAGGCTCTACAGTTTATAAATAAAAGAAAGCTTCTCTACTTTATTAAAAAAATATTTAAAAAAATTAAAAAATTAATATAAAAAAATTTAAAAAAAAATCAAAAGAAAGGTGCTTTACTTCATTATAATAATAATAAAATAAATTATGAAAAATAGAAAAAAAAAACTTGCCTTTCTTCCTCACACTCTATATTTCTCTTTACTCTCCCACCGATCTCTCTGCTCTACATTAAGATATTATCCACTCTCACGTTTTCTCTCTCTCTCTCTTCTCAACATCACTCTCTCTTGCGTTCGATCTTTCACTCTGTTTCCCTTGCGCTTGAGCTTAACCACTGTTCTTTTATCGTCTCCCAACTCTCCCTCTCTCGCAGTCAATCCCTAGCTGCTTCCAGTTCTAGTTTTCGGATGACTTCTAACTTTATTTTATGATACATTTTATATGCTCTCAATTGCTTTAACCTTTTTCATTTCAAAACTAATAATCGTGATAAACCAATACATACAAATAAATTTCATCAATATTAAGTATACGCACTGTTAGACATGCGATTTATTTACCTCACACAAATTGCATAAGAAACTTAGCATAATCTGCAAATTTATTCAACCTTAAAGACCTTCTAAACATCCAAGACATGTCTACGCCTTGGCCAACATGCAGAATGTCCTTCAGTCAAGCAGCGCTTAGCTTCACTCGGCCAACTTATTTATATTTTATTATTATTATTTTTTTACGCCCCAGACACTGAGCGAAAATAGCAACAAGCACCGAAAATGGAAAGAAAGGAATAAATAAATTCAGAGCACAGCTGAGACTAACAAACGCAACAGAGAAACAAGTGGAGCACCACCGAGAGCTGATTTGGGCCATGGCATCTCGCATTGTCGAGGCCCCTGGATAGACATAGGGCAGGGCGTACAGTTCCAGTATTTTTTCGCACTCATTGAAATAAAAGTTTATGCCGGCCATCATTCCAGACGTGGCTGTGACCAGGGGCTCTCTCACTCTACCCCTCTCTCTCTATCTCCCTCTCTCTGTCTGGTCGCTTCCTCTAGCAGTTGATAAATACAAAATGAGCTGTGGCTGTAACTGCTGAAAGTTTTGCTGCCGCTGTCGACCTAAATTGATTTTTTGATACTTTCATTTCTTTTTTTTTTTTGTTTTCTTTATTTCTTTCCGTTTGGAGCTTTAGATGATGCGTGAAAATTGAGCAATTTGATGCTTTAACTGCGGCTCGCCTGTGACTGTGTGGCCATAATCAGCCAGAAGCTCGACCCGGCACGATCTGGCCAATTTGCATGCGCGACAAGTGCAACAAATTTTGCAGCACTGATTTATGTCCAACATGGCGTATGAGTATGGGTGTGTGTGCGTGCGTGTGTGCGTGTGTGTGTCCTGTTATTGATTGACTCAAATGGAATGCACAATTGCTGACTGGCAGCCCGGGCAACACCCCAGGCAGTTATCAAGCTAATTTCGACAGCTGACCTTTTTTCGTATTGTTAAGCCAGCAGCAGGAGCAGCAGGAGCGGCAGCAGCAGCTGTAAGTGAATGTCTAAACAGTGAAATATCAAGAAATAAAGGAAAAAAGGCCGCAATTTGACCCTTGACGGCTTGTCACATCAATACACAAACACACACACACACACCCACACACACTTGCACACAATTATGGAGAAAGCCTTTGACCTGACTCGGCTTGCCCTGGCTTGGCATTCGTTTGATTGTGAGCAGACTTTTAATTTCCAGCTACCGAATCCTCGACATGCCTTTGACAATCTTTTTTGCCTCTTCCTTAGCGTATCTTACCTGGGGCTGAAGCGGCTGAAGGACACATTTACTTATGCACAGCAGGCAATGGCAGCAGCAACAACAACAACAACAACAACAATGAGCACAAAATGCAAATAAAAGTGAACAAGAAAGTGGGCGTGGAATTTGAGCACAGAATGACTATAGTACACCCTAGAGAGAGACAGAGAGTTTTTATGGCAAGTCCCATAATCATTTATAAATATTTATAAGAGCGAGCTGCTGTAGTTGCTGTTCCTATTCATTTTCGATATGACCTCCTCTAGCGGGATCTATAATTATGCTGACTTTCTCTGTTTGGTGTTTGATGGAAGAGGCTGTGATTAGTATTTCTGATTTGCTTCGTGCAACTAATCGATGGCTGAATATACTGAGTTTGGAATCTTGTATGCATTATCCGTATATAGCAATTTATTTTTAACCGCTAAATCGAAAATCGCGATAGATCGAAAAAAAAAAAATTTGATCCCCTTGAAAACAATTCGTTATCGATAATTTCTTATAGTTCAAATTTCTGTGTAAATCGAAGAGAAATATAACTGATCCCTTTGACATTTCGAATTATCGAGACCCGACTGTATTATTATATTATATACCTAATTTATAATGCATTATGGAATGCATATTACAGAATTGTTACCTCAACAATCATATATGTATGTATATTTGCTAATGATGAGGTTGGGATGACATATGTCACCTATTTTATAACCGATCCTCTACTCTAACATATCCCATCTCCTATCTCATATCTCCTATCTTATATATCATATCTCATATCTCATACCTTATATCTCATATCTCATATCTTATATCTCATAACTCATAACTCATATCTCATATCTCTTATATCATATATCATATATCATATATCATATATCATATATCATATATCATATATCATATCTCATATTTCATATTTCATATTTCATATTTCAAATTTCATATCTCCTATCTCCTATCTCCTATCTCCTATCTCCTATCTCCTATCTCCTATCTACTATCTCCTATCTCCTATCTCCTATCTCCTATCTCCTATCTCCTATCTCCCATCTCCTATCTCCCATCTCCCATCTCTCATCTCCCATCTCCTATACCCCATCTTCCATTTCCCCTATCTTCCATCTACCATCCTCGATCCGCACCTGTTGCTACTGCCTTTACAGGGTATGCGCTGCTTCATTTTCTGTGCGTTGCCCACATTTGCACAACTTTATTAAAACCATTTCTTTCGCATTTCTTTCTGCTTAGCGCATTTTTGTCGTATACAAAAGGAAAATAAAGAAGAAAAAAAAATACAAAAATAAAAACATTTTCAAGTGTGTCTTTCATTTTTGTGCCATTCTTTGTTTTTGGGACGCCAAGCGGCTTTTCGAGCGGCTGCTGCTGCTGCTGTTGCCATTGCTGCAAAAGTAAATACAACTTGCACAAGCAGCTCACGCAATTCATGCTCGACTACATTCAGGCCAGGACTCGTGACTTGGTCTAAATTCAAACAGCAGCAAAATAAGCGAGCGAGTAAAGAGAGAGAGGGCAGCGGACGGGGAAGATGGAGAATGAAGAGTGAAGATGGCCTACAAGCAAAAATGCCGCATAAATCAAAATGTGCTGGCGGCCTAGCTACCCGCCAGCGCTTTGTTTGCCAGTAAAGCCTTCCACACACACACACACACACAGACACACACACACACACATACATATGTTAACTGGCGTGCTACTTTCCGGTCGCTTGGCAAATTCGATTTCATGCCATTGTCACGTAAAATGTTCTTCACCAAATTTCATGTCAATGAATTTTGTCGCATTCACAAATTTTCCAGCAATAGCAACAAAACTGAAAAGAGAGCAAGATAATATATATATAGCTATCTATATATATATATTTAACTGATTGTAAATACCGTTTGGCATTGCAAATAGAAAATTTGCTGCGCTATTTGCGCATTATTAGCATAAAAGTCAAGAGCTGGCTGAAAGGACGGACTGCTCAGTTTTATTTATTTATTTGTTGGCTATTTAATTATTTGGGATTGAATGTAAACACAAGAAAGGTGCACGAGCATACATATATACATGTATATATATATATTTTTTTTTACATATTTATGCCATGTTTATTTAGCTGCTCAATTGGCGTCGCTGCCCGGGCAAATCAATCAAAGCGCGCACAATCACAGTTAAATGTGCTTTGGGAAGTCATGTCAACCTGCAGAGCAGCGCGTAATTGCAAATATGATAAGCGGCTTTCAAATTAATGATGCGTGCTACGTGCACACACACCTACACACAGAGAGAGAGAGAGAGAGAGAGAGGGACGGGGGAGTCGAGTCGACTCGACTCAACTCGACCACAGAAATCACATACAACAAATCATTTTCATTTTCATTTTCATTGGGAGAGAACATGACGCGTCTGCTTCAATAATGGGCCAAAGTTTCTTCTCTTTTTGCTGGCTACAACAACAACAAGTAACAACAACAAGCAACAACAACATGTAACAACAACCAGTTGCTACGATAACAGCAGCAGCAAACGTGTGTGGGACTTTGCTGCTGCTGCTGCTGTTATCGCTGGGGGATTAAAAATTATTGATTACCCCAAAAGTATTTCCCTCCCTATCTCCCTCGTCGCACTCTACGCACAACCGTAAATCAATTTGATTGAGTTATGTATATTCGCTGGGGTTATCCCAGCTGATTAGCTGCCATCGAGCGCCGCACACAAATCAGGCTACCCATAAACAAGTTAATAATATTCATGATTTGGGCGATAAATGAATGAATTAGTCAAATTACAAAATATATTCGAATTTATTAATTATTAATTATTAATTATTTATTGTTGTTGTTTAATTGGCATAAGTTTCTGCGGCCTGGCCGAAAAGAGAGCCTGGATGATGAGCGAATGCCTGGCGTTAACTGTGTTTATATAACTCTTTATTGCTTTCCCAATTTTATAAATATTTTATAAAGATGTTAAAAGTATGTAACAGGCAGACGGAGGCGTGGCAGACCACATAAAGTATATAAATTCTTGATTAGAGCGACGAGCTGAGTAGAGTTAGCCCTGTCTGTCCGCCCGTTTATACATAAATGCGTGGATCTCAGCAGATATAAGAGCTAGAGACTTACAATTTAATTTCGTAGGTCCTTTATATTACGCGTATATCAAGCTTGTTTTAAAAAATCGATAACTCTGCCCGCTATTTGGTTATCGATTAAAAACTTTAACAAAACTCAGTTATAAAACTATATCTCCTACATCTTTAGAGAGTTACATGGAATATAAGGTTGCTCGAAGGATTCAGGGGATCTCAACTAAGCCTCGACTACTGCTTTCTTACTTATTTTACATTATTTCTACCCTCAATTAGATATAGACAATGTGAAGCTCTCTTGTAGCGAAACTCTACTGTATCATAAGAGTCCACATAATAACTTTTAAAAGCCATTTACGCTTGTACTACACACACACACTCACATCCTTTATAACAGGTAGCTCCCTCAGGTGTGCTCTTTGGTCAGCAAAAGTTGTTCTGCTTCAGTCTGTGTAACTGAATTAAATCAGTTGTGCCTTAAGTTGTAACCGTAGTTTATTAGCCAGTTATGAGTAAGTAATTGATATATAATATATGATGTGCACTTGAAAACTTTAAATCAACTTTAAATTGTTTTGCAACATTTAACAATTTAATTTGTAAACTTTGTAAGGAAGAGAGCATATGGGTAAGACTTGTTATGCAGTCGTGTGCTCATTTCTTTTTCTGCTCATTCACTCGACTTGCTCTCTCATTAATTTTCTCTGCGCTCTCTCTCTCTCTCTCTCTCTCTCTCTCTCTGTATGTGCCCTGAGTACATACAGAAATCAATCATTATTGCCTGAGCCAGCTCCTCCAGCTCATAAACTATTCACATTTGGTGCAGACGCCCACTGGGTGTGATTCATAGAGCTATTAGAGCTAGGGAATTGAAATGGAAACCCAAAACGTTTATGTGCCGCAGCCAGTTACAAATGTCAAGGTTGTAAAGCTATACCCAAAGGGAACGGCTATAACTGGAATTTGGCAGGCAAGATATTGTTGGCTTCCTCCATGGACTGACAGTAAAACCGCCCGCAGTGGGCGTGGCAAGTCAACATACATGCGACTAAATCATGTCTGAGTTTTATAGATGGACAACACGGCTGAGCTCGGCTATAGCTAGACCTATTCGTTCTGTGCTCCTAACATACTGAAGTAGCGTATTACCACAGTCAGATATGCTCGACTTACAACATATTTACCATGCTTCACACACAACTTGATGTAAATTCCTTGAAAAATTGGCCAAGCAGGCAAAGACAAACAAACTTGGCTAACATGAAACGCAGATTAATATTAATAAGTAGAGTATGACAGCTCATATTAAAGTAAGCTGGAATGTTGGCTTTAAATGATATGTTACACATATACATATATATATATATATTCCATAGGACTGTCGGGGATGAACTGGGCTCAAGGCAGTCGCATAAAGCAAAAGCCACGCAAAGCCTCCCCAAAGACAGCTGCTGCGACTATTTGGTTCAAGGAAAGAAATTTAATATAAGCTAAGCATATATGGCAGAGTATTTATATAAGAAAAAAGATATATATATTTATGTGTATGTATGTGTATATATGTATGTGAAGGCTGCAAGAGTCTGTAAGAGGCTGCAATTAAGCACGCAAAAAGTCTCTTGGCCAAATTGTTTGCCAAGTCATAAAATAATTTTGTGGCAAGCGGCAACTTCTTGCAGGCGCCAACTGCAGACAAAGTTCAAAAATGCCTCATGTGGCAAGGCAGACAGAGAAAGAGAAAGAGAGAGAGAGAGAGAGAGCGAGAGAGGCAGTAAGAATGTGAAAAGAGAGAGAGCGAGAGACTTTTTTGTGGTCTTTCGAGCTGTAAAGAAATTTGCACTTTTCATTAGGCGCATTAAGCGCCAACAACTCTTCCAAATCAATTTTCAAGCTTTCAAATATCAATAAAAAAATCACAAAATAAAAGTAGCAAGAGTGAAAAGAGAGCTGAAACAAAGGATGCAGTCAATTAAATGGCATATTTGAAGTTGTTGCTCCAAAAGGCAAAAGGAACAAGTAAGAAAGCTCTAGTCGAGACTGCTCGACTACGAGATCCCCTGAACCCTACAAG
>NW_022045866.1:1466940-1478408 GCF_001654015.2 Drosophila navojoa
AGAGAGAGAGAGAGAGAGAGAGAGAGAGAGAGAGAGAGAGAGAGACAGAGAAAGAGAGAGTGAAATATAGAGAGTCAGATTCAGATTCATAAGAGAATGACAGGAAGAGAGAGACAGGAAAAACTTTCCGAAATTTGATTGAAACTCAACAAAAAAAACTCAAATTGCGAAAGAGTAAATTTCCACAACTCTTAACTTTAACTGGAACAGAACTGAGAACTCATGCAACTTGAATATAAAACAAAAATTTATCCAAGAAAAACTATAAACATATTCAGCTCTTACGACTGAAAATAAAAATTAAAAACAACTGCAGTGGAAGACCTCTAAAAATAAGACATCACAATAATAATATCAACAATAATAAACATATATAGAGCTGACAAACTGTTATGTTCCATAAAAAAACTCGAGCTGCACAAGAAGTGTTTGATTTAATGCTTTAATGGCCAATAAATTGCCAAAGTGTGGCAAAACTTGCATAGAAAACTTCTGTGTGACCCAGTTGAAAGTTTGCGTGTGACTCGACTGCTGCGACGCTATAAATGATTGTTGTTGTTACTGTAGTAGTAGTAGTAGTTGCTGTTGTTGTTGTTGCTATAATAATAATTATTGTTGTTGCTGTTGCTGTTGCTGTTTGCAGCTGTCTTTGGCTGTGCGCAGTTGATATTTAATTAAAATTGCGCCGCACAAACGAAGTAAACTAATTTCAAGACAAGTGCATAAAACAAGGCAACATTTACATATGTATGTGTGTGTGTGTGTGTGTGTTTTCTTCCATGCTATGTCTGGCTTATGGCTTACAACGTCATCGTCTTGGCAAATGTTAATAATGAGAACGTTGAGTAAATATTTAAAAATCATGAACGATTTGATTGCGCGACGGCTGATAAGAGCAGACTCAGAGGGGGAGAGAGAGCGAGAGAGAGAGAGAGAGGGTGAGTGAATGAATGTGTAGCTAATTTGCAATTGCTGCTAAATAAACAAATTCGGAATGAAATCTGTGAGCTCATTTGAAGCCTCAGCCTGGACTGTCTGTCACGCCCAGCACGCATGTAATTGCGGCTAACACACACACACACACACACACACACACAAATGCTGCTAATTTAAGCGCGTGACAAAATACATGCAATGACACGCCCACAGTCGACCAACTACGCCTCTCGCCCCACAAATTTGACAGCCCAGCCACGATTTGTTTATACGCGCTGTCAGCATTTGTTCATAATTTTTATTCCATCAACCTATACCCTTTACTTGGCCACGCCCCCCAGCTCTCTGCTTACAGAATCTATTACAGATTTTATTTTTACTATTTGAGGTTGGCATAATTCATTTAGAGAGAGGGAAAGAGAGAGAGAGAGACAGAGGCAGCATGAAATATTTTAGCTCTGACTAAAAGCTGAGTGAGTGTGCAGGTGAGTGTGTGTGTGTGCGTGCAGGTGTCCGCGTCCGTGTGTGTGACATTGTTATGAGTTGTGGCAGCGGGTGCCGCTGCTGCTGCCGCTGCTGCTGCCGCTGCTGCTGCTGCTGTGGCTGTTGTCTAATGGCGTTGCCTTTTATTAAGTGGTTCGTGTGTTGATTTATAGCACTTTGCAGCATTCTGTTTAGCCCGTCTAAACCGCAGTCACGCCCCTCCCAGACGCCCACATGTCGCGTTGAAGGACACTCAGCAACAGCAGCCCGTGCGTGGGTCTCACTCTGTCTACCTTTATATATTTTAACTTTATGCGCGCATTTTGCATGTTAGTGTGAGTGCGAGTGTGTGTGTGTGTGTGTGGATAAATGCTTTAAAGCGCATTACTCATACGCCATGTGAGCCGCAGACAGAGCCACAAATATTGAAGCCACACGCGCACACACACTCATACACACTCACAAAAAGCTAGTCAAAACGCGGCACATCCAAAAGGACCAGACGAATAGAGAGGCCACACTTTACTTAATTGGTGTATCCCAAAAACAATTTGATTACGCGAGAAAGATGTAGAGACAGAGTAAAATAGAGAGAGAGAGAGAGAGAGTGATAGCGATAGGGAGAGAGAGAGAGAGAGAGAGAGAGAGAGAGAGAGAGAGAGAGAGAGAGAGAGAGTGACAGAAGGAGAGTGACAGCGAGAGAGTGAGAGGCAGAGAGGGGCTGGCAGAGTGGATCACGTTATGTTGGGTTATTAGAATAAATTGCTTGCCAGGCAAGCTTATGCTTAAGGTTTTATATTAAATGAAATATGCTAAAATCGAAATTGAGTAAAAAATTAAATAAAATTATATTTGTAAATTAAGCAAAAAATGTATATTAAGTAAAGAAAAATAAAATGTATAAAATAAATAGCTTAAAATATTTATAAAATATATATTAATAAAATATAATAGCACCAGTTGCATTTCTTCGACTTTTTTGAGACTTTTTGTTTAGATATATAAAAACGTTGAATATTTTTGTGATAATTGTTATTTGTTGCAATAATTGTTTTCTGCTCTTCTACAAAAAAATAAAAATAAATAAATAAGTAGATAAATACTTTGATAAATAAATATAGAAGAACTTATAATTTTTTTTTTTTTTATTTTTCCCAGCCGTATGTATAAAAAGTAAAATAAATATATATATATAAATATATATATATATATATATATATATATAAAATAAATGAAGCTTCGTATATATTTCAGCTTGAAGTAGACTCTTCAATTTGCAAACATCAATCGCTCTTCACTTTTACCTATTATTTTATGCCTTTTATCCCTTTAGGTATCATCTTATATCAATTTAATTGTGTATTTATTTAACTATTCAAATAAGCGCGATTGTTTACATGCATTCCCATTGAACTACGATAACATTAAATTAATATTAATGAAGCTCATTCAATGATTCCTTACTATGCAAACTCTATTGCGCTACACCAAAATATTCGCCTAAATTGAACTTCAAGTTCAGATACCTATATAAAGACGTAGCTGAGCTCAAACAGCTTGAGCTCTCAATTGTTATTTGTGAATATCATTAGACACTCATTGACTTTCAGCTTCACATGATCCGTGAAAAGATTTATTGTATTCTATGAGAGCTAATTCATTCACGGATAGATTTATCAGCTATATTTATATATATTGTATTATTATTTATTTATTTATATTTATTTTTGTTTTTAGTAAAAACTAATTATTTCAACTTGTGCTCCGATTATAAATCAATATTTATTTTTACTTTTTAACATATGCCAATTAGTTGCCTTGCTCTGCCTATTTATCTGTCCGTCTGTCTGTCTGCTTGTTTGTCTATTCTGTCCATCTGTCCGCTTGTTTGTTTGTGTGAAAATCACACACATTATCTAAGCGTTTTCCACTTCAAATGCGAGTATGGCCAATACATTTCCCATTTCCCTTTGCGTCTGTTTACGCTGAGCTAAAGCGCGGATGCAATAAAATTATTACCGCCTAAAACACGAGCAATTACAAATGGGAAACTCTGACGAAAAGTGGCGAACTGGGCAAAAAGAAAGAAGAAAAGCCAGCCAAGGCCAACAATTATAGTTTGAGTGGGGAAAAAACTAGGGAAAAACCATATGCTGAGCGCGCAGCTGAATGACTCAGCTGCACTAAATGCTCAATAAAAGATTTATAGTTTCAATGAATATTCGAGTTGAGTGCGTTAGGCAATGGCAAGACAAGAATTGCTCAAAAATGAATGACTGTGTGAGATTTAAGCAACAAAAAACAAAAACAACAACAACAACAATAGCAACAAAATCTGAAAAGAAAATAAAAATGCTCGCACTTTGCATGCGCTGCTCAGAGCGAGTGTGCGCGTGTGTGTGTGTGTGTGTTGGTGTGTGTGTGCAGCATTGAAAATTGCGAATGCAAATATAAACAAGTATTCAATGTTTACAGAGCTCAGAGACAGACAGAGCAACGGCTATAGCAACAGCGCACAAAACAAAAAATTACGCATACGCCAAGGCGGCCCATGGAATAAATACTGCAAATATTTTCACTAATTCTCGGCACACACACACATGCACACTACCCCAACATATGTGTATACCCTAATTGAGGCGTAGCAGTCAGCAATTATAGCAGCCTATGGCCATAGTTTATTAACATTTATCAATTTGCCTAAATTGGGAATTGGGAATTCGTTGCTATATTTGCTTTTGCACTTCAGCTTGATTCAATTTAATTAGGAAATATTTTGCTTCAATTCTTTTGAAATTTTTAAATGAAAATATGCTAAGCCATAGTTTATTTAACAAAATATTTTTATAATTGAAAATAATAATAATAAATCTGTGAAGTAGTGGCGTCTGTTCAGTTGATATAATTTTAATAAAATTCATAAATTAAATATATATATAATTTTTCTAAATATAAAATAAAAAAAATAATGCGCTCCAACTTTTTATATACCCAACATATATATATATATTTTTTTATTTTTGTTATTCAATAACTTTTCATACACATTAATCTTAACGCAACGAAATTTCTTCCAGGAAGTGCTAAAAATTTCAAGTCTAAATTGCAATAGTTAATTCTCTGGTCGCTTTAAGAGCACCCCATATATTTTTTTATGTGTTCTCGGCCCTCATTTTGCACCATCGATAAACACTGTTAGCTTCGCCATCTGGCCCATTTAGCATTCGGAATGCGTCCGCTCACTTTATTTTCTTTTTCACACAAAATTTGTTACAGATTCTTTGCTCTAATTCTAGGAATAGGCCAAAAACAAACTGAACTGAGCAGTCAAAATGCGCAAAGTTTTTGGCATACCAGAAACTAATGTAACGGTAAACTAAAAATTGAATAGCCGTAAATCCAGAACACTCTTCATTTCTGAAACTTTTCGAACGGACTGTGAGCTTGTTTAATTTATTTAGTAATAGCCAAAAGTAGATAGAAATATTTGCACCATTCGTTCCTTTTTCAATGATTGAATAGATATATTTATTAAATACGTGTATTTAAATAAGAAAAAAAAAATAATAATTATATTACTATAAAGATAAGATTCTAAATAAAATAATAAAGATATGTATTTTATATTTAAATTATATAAAAATTAAATTGTAAAAAAATGCATGTACATTTTCTTTTCTTTTTAGCATTCTGGTAAAAAAATAAATTTTTTATTAATGTATCAAAGCATAGCTTTAACTCCCAAGTTCTCAAACCTATACTAAACCAGTTTCACCCACTAACGCAGCATATCTCATAACCTTATCAAATCCAGATTCAGATCCCATTCACATTTTCCCTTGAAATAACATGATTTTTGCATTTTAGCTGCTGAAATTTAATTTATTTTTAATTACCGAATAACCAAAAATGGAGAAAAATAGGAAAAAAAAAACGTGGAGCATTAAAAGAGTTTTTCGAGAGACTGAGAAAGAGAGATAGAGAGTGAGAGAGAGAGAGAGAGAGAGAGAGGAGAGTGCAGCAACAGCTTTCTGGCTGGTTTTGGTATTGGTTCATGTAAGTCCTTAATTAACCGGCGATTAATTATTTGCCAATTTAACCCTCATCAACTGCTTGCTGGAGCACTAATTAGAAGCGTCGCCGCATGTGCCACGCCTACGCAACGCCCACACACTCTGGCACGCACACACACACACAGATGGTAGAAGGGAACGAGTGGTAGGGGGCATAGAACCTACCGCTGTGCCTCTGTCTCTCTCTCTCTCTCTTTCTTTCTCTCTCTCTCTCTCTCTCTCTCTCTCTCTCTCTCTTTCTCTCTCTCTGTTTATGTGTAGAGTATCATTTGAGGCACATTTATAAATGGCTACAGCGAAAAAAAAGACTTCCTTTCATGCCAAGGCATGTATATATAGAGTATACATATATAGCATATATATGCCCATACACACACACACACACACACACATGCATATAAATGCTGCTTTGGGCCATTGTTTGCGGCACGTTGCTGAAGTTAAAGTTACCGCAGCAACTTGTAATTAACTGAAAAGCAAAAAAAAAATCAGCAACTTGGCCAAAAACTTTTGATGCTCGCTCGTTTATCGAAGAGAGTATATTGGCGGCTATTGCTCTGGCTGTTCACATAGGGAGAGGGGCAGCAGAAGATTCCAATCTTGGTTCACTTGGCTATTGGCAAATCTTTCACAGCTGAAAAGCTTTTCTTCAGGGCATCTTAAGTTCTAGACGTATTGCAACTGGAAATGTTTATATTTGTTAAACTCTCTGATTGACATACAGCTACATAAACATTTCATATTTCAGTTCCATTTTTAATTATTCATAATCATTGAGGGCATGGAAAATATTTATAAATATATCTTCAATACAATACAAAACAAATCGAATTTTTGCCGACATTTTTTACAGCTTCAAAGTGTTGAAAAAGTGAGCACAAGATTCTTGAAGTTCTAGAATTTTTCGCCGTGTCCAGTCTTAAGATATCTATATATACTATATCTTCATTTACTTCAAATCCGAGCGGGTATTACAGTTGTTGCTACAGCATAATGTTTCAGCTCATTTTCTTTTCTATGCTTAATCTCTGGGCTAAAACTAAGCCATCTCCGCAATAATAAATAAATGTAATACAGTTTTATGCCCAGTTATATGCATATGGCCAGCTGTAGCTGCTGCTGCGCGTGCCATAAACATTTTTAATGCCCCAAAAACCGTTTTTTTAGGCAACAAAGCGAAAAAAAAAGCAAAAAAAAAGGATGCGGCTTTGTTTATGGCTAAAGACAATGAAAAGCGTGTTAGATAGCTCTCTCTCTCTCTCTCCCTCTCCTCTCTCTCTCCCTCTCTCTCACTCTGTTAGCTGAGCTATTGGACATTTCAATTAGGTTAATATAAACGCGTGTCTGCTAAAAGCATTTATAGCATGTGGGCGTGGCAATTATTGGCCTCATTTCCATTTGCGGCCAACTAAAACTAATTACGCGGCAAAGCTCGCACTCTGTCACACTATCTCACACCCTCCCTCTCTCTCCCTGCCTCCTTCTCTAACTCTGTCTCTTTCACGCTCTATTGTTGTATAGTTTTAAATATAAATTTCAACGCTTGAATGCGTTTTTCCATTGATCTATTAACTGTCCATGCGGGTCAACTAAAGATAAGCATAGCTTTAATAGGGAATATCCCTACTTTATATATATATTTTGTAGATTTGCAACTTACTTTAATTTCCTTTTGCCGTGTGCTTGATTCTGTTTTGCTTTGTTTTGTTTTCTGATTTGCACGATTATCTCGTAATTAAATTATATTCGTTCACATTGTCCGTTTTGTTGTTGTTGTTGTTGTTGTTGCACTTTAATTACATGAGTTGGCACTAAATTGCGTTTGCGCTAAATGAGTTTGGAGCAAAAGAAAAAAGCATTCAGATGAAGTCTATGCTGGGGGTGGGAACTGGGCGGTGGGAGCTGGAAGCTGGAAGCTGGGGCTTTAACTACGGCTGGGGGCTTGCTCTGCCAAGTGGTCTTCTCTCATTTACATTTTATGCATATTTTAATTGCTCGCAGGCTAAAAAATTCGAAGGCAGCTTTTCACTGTCCGAAACAGAAGCGAAAGAAAAAGCAGCCAGCGAACAATGAAAATGTGGCCGGGCACAGCGGCAGAGGCCGGGCCTGAGGGGCAGCTGAACGGAAGTTGAGCGCGCTCTAAGTTTTTGTTGTGGTCAATGCACTTGGCTGGGACTTTGGCCGGCGGCTGGGTGCCAAGGGAGCACTGCGAGCGCTGGGGATTTTATTTTTAATTGAAAATTAGAGCGAAACCTGCAGAAGTTTGTCCTTGAAGCTGCGCTAGCCTTGCACAATTTATGTACAATTTTTTTTTTTTTACTGTTTATTGAAGTTCAATTGGCGAAAGTTTTTCAATTAAAAAACCTGTGCAAAAGCTTTTATCTAGATATACATATATATGTATGTATTTTTTTTTAAAGGGTTTTGTTTGACCAACTGTCCATTGGCAGTGAGGGCTTCAGTTGGCCTACGAGTGCTTGCAATGCTAACAGCTAATTGGATTTTTTTGTGCTGATAAGAGTTGATAGACGCATAGAGTATATATAAATGTATAATGTGCATATGTATGTATGTCTGCATATATAAAATTGGATATTGACAAGCATTGTTGACATTTTAATATCAATCTCCATCAACGAGACAAGATTACCGCGGCGGATGCAAATTGGGAATTGCGAATGGGCATGCGAAGGGCGGAGACAATGATAAATGCAAACGAATTCCATTTAAGAAAGAAAACAAAAATGTACATACATACATATATATATATATATATATATATATATATAAGATATATAAATGCAATGCAGAAAGCCATCACGAGCGTATACAATAATAAAGAGTAATAAAGAATATGCAAAGAGGAGGCGCACATAAATTAAGCATATTATTACGCTGGCTAATGGATAACACCTGGTTGGGAGCAATGGCAAGGGGGTGGGTGGGGCGGCAGTCGGGCTGTTTGACAGCGCCATCGAACCGAGAACACAACACAAGACCAAACATAAACAGATGAAGATGAAACACACACAAGCACACGCACACACACACACACACACATGTTAGCGCACGTACGCGTACGTGTGTGTGTGTGTTTTAGAAAGCGGGTAGAATGGGAGGTTAGCACACATTTATTTACACTTCACTCAGTTGGCCAATGGGGCTGCCTGCTGCTGCTGCTGCTCACTTCGCGCACGTTTCGCATTCAGCTAGCTATATTGAACTGTTTTCTCTAAATGCTCTGTTCTGTAGTCTGAGGCAGCCGCTAAGTGTACCGCACGCTTTGAACGACAACGAGGAACTGAAATGGCAACTGGAATGCCAGGCACTCCGAAACAGGCGCTCGCACAAAAGCTTCAGGCGAACGGAACGAACTGGCACTGGAACAGAGCGTAGCGCCAGAGAGTGTGAGTGAGTGCTGCGACACGTGCTGGGGGCGGTGAGAGTGTGTATGTGCGTGTGTGTGTGTGTGTGTGCGTGCATGCGAGTGAGTGAGTGGGGGAGCGAGAGTGTTCTAGTCTAGCATGTTGCGCTAGGGACACTTGTAGCTCGGCCTCAGCCATGTTGCTAAAGCACAAAATGTTGCTGGGACTATTAAAACTGTTGCAACAAACTTTTCTATGTAAACAGTGGCTGTTGTTGTTGTCTGTTTGTTTATTTGCTTTACGAACTGACAAAATAAAAAACAATTAATTTTTAAGCACAAACGCTGCCGATTCCACGAGAGTGTTAATTTGTGGCTAGGTGTGGGTGGGTGAGTAAACACAAACATTAGGCCATCTGCGTGCTGATAAGATAAACAAATTGAGTCGGGGATCCGACGGCAATAACTAGCTGTATATCTGTATAGTCATTGCTGCTGTTGTTGTTGTTTTTTCTGTTGCTGCTGCTGCTGCAGCTGTTTTTCCCTGGCACTGTGTGTGTCAGTCCCGGGCAGACAGCATCGTCGCAGCGCCGAAGCGAAAGCGCCAATGAGCGCACAGCAACCAGGATGAGCTAGTGCGTGCGAAAGAGCGCGAGCGACTGAGCTTTATAGTTCAGTCCATTTCGCGCTCAATTGCCTCAGCTCAATGTTCCAGTTCGTTTCATTCCAATCTCGTTGCGTTTGGCATTTGGCGCGCATTTAAAATGCATGTCATGTGGCTTGCTGCTGCTTTAATCATTTCCCATGCATTAAATTCACTAACAAATTGCCATTAACTTGATTTCGTATGGCAAGTGCAATGGCAACGATGGCTGATGGCCAAAAAGCAAGGTGCTGAAAAGGTGGAAAAAAAAATAAATGGCATATATAAGCAGCTACTTTTGCGACATTAACAAGACACGAAAACAACCCTTTTAGCTCCATTTGTTTACACCCACACACACACACATACGCACACAGAGCAATACCGACAGCGACAGGCACTCTGGCATGTAAAGTCCTGGCAAACAAGGATTTAATGCTCTTTTGTGCCATTGTCGCAAATTAGGCAGTTAGATTTATGAACTGTGACTGAGCGCACACGTGACAGCTGGCTGCTCCTGCTCCTGCTGCTCCTGCTCCTACTGCTGCTGCAGCACTCTTAATATGCCATTAGAGCCAACGACTTTAAAGCGTAATTACAATTGTCTTATACAATTTGCGTCTTATTGAACCCTGCCGAAAAAGGTTTTCATTAACATTCACATGAAAGCCATCATTATAATGGCGAAAGTTAGCAGCCAGCACGCAAAAATGCCAACGAACTTCAAATACAACAAAAGCTTCAGGCACACCCACCGCCAACCGCCCACCGCCCACTGTCCGCTGCCCTATGGCCCAAGCACTTGGCCAGCTTTTGGCACGCAGGTGTCTTTATGCGTCTGCAGCAAATTAAGCATGATTAGGTAGCAAGAAGAACAAGAGCTTTAAGAATGGGTTACTGCTTAGGCATTAGCATACCTTTCACTCTCAATCTCTCCCTCTCGCTCTCTCTCTGTGTTTCACTTTCTCTTGTTTCCTTCCCTCCCCCAGCTCCAGCGCCCAATCAATTTCAATAGTTAATAAGCTGCTGCGCGTCATGTGGCGTCTCTTTTCTTTGTTTGATGCCAGTAATTGAATCTCCTGTTGCGTGTGCCCAGCGGACTGCGCTTTTTGCACAAGTGTGCGTGTCTCTATGTGTGCAAGTGTGTGTGTGCTGCATAAATTAATTGATTTACTAAGCACACGCTGTGTGTGTGTGTATGCAAACTACCGCAGCCTGTCCCGTTGGCAGCCCAGTTGCCAATTAGCACGCGCGCTGCACACGCTGCGTATGCGTAATTCTCGCCCAGCCAGCAGCAAATCAACCTGGTTTTATGGCCAACCCCAAGAAGTGAAGAGAGTGAAAAAAAGGGTCAATGTTTAATGGGCCACAAAACCCGAACAAAAAGTTGAGATGCTCATAAATTCCTGACAATTTCAATGCTCAAATTGCCCTCATAAAAGCGAGCAGAAAACAATCTAGATAAAATAAATGTATATACATACATATATACATAAGTGTGTATATGTAGGTGTATCTAGCGAGGCATTAAGGCAGGTGTCGAAAATTCAATCCAGGGCTACACTTTTCCATTTTGGCTGCACCAAATCAAATGTTGTTTCTGTGGCTTAAATGTGAGCTCAACGAGCTCGTCCTGGCTGCAACATAATCCGCTTTGTCCGTGAATTGTTGATACAGTTGCTTCTTGGCCGCACTCGTTGCACGACCCAAAATTACCGTTGGCCAACAATTTGTTGCATGATGGCTGCCTGACTGCAACAGAGCACTTGCGACAGACGTCAACTGGCATTAAAGTTGAGCTCAAGTATCTGTATCTGAGTATCTGTATCTGCGTTTGTGTTTATCTGTATCTGCACTCTCACTTGCAACTGTATCTGTATCTGTATCTGCAGTGTGTATCTATAATATATCACTTGTATCTATATCTATATCTATATCTATATCTATATCTATATCTATATCTATATCT
>NW_022045866.1:1495863-1540831 GCF_001654015.2 Drosophila navojoa
GCAGCAGCAGCAGCAGCAGCAGCAGCAGCAGCAGCAGCAACAGCAGCAGCAGCGGAAGCAGCAAAAGGAAAAGCATTATATATGGTCTCTGTCAGCAATTTTAAGCCTTGCAGCAGAGCCCAGCCCACAGGTGAGCCAGCAGAGCTCAGCGGAGCGACAATGGCAGCAGAGCAAGGCGTTTCTAGATTTCAATACAGCTGCGTTTGCATTTAAAGTGGAACCAAAAGCTGAAAGTGTGTGAGTAGGCGTAGCTATACCTATAGAAGTGTGTATGTGTGTGTGTGTGTGTGAATAAAGGACACGTGAGCAGCTGAGCATAAGCCATCGCCAGCGCCAGTGCCAAAGCCAAAGCTAAAGCCAGCAAAGGCCAGCTTGAGTCCATTATTAAGTTTCTCTCTCTCTCTCTCTCTCTCTCTCTCTGTATGTGTGCGTGCGTGAGGGCATGTGTGTGTGTGTGTGTGTGTGCGTGTCTGTAAAGTTATTAAAAGCATTGAAAACATTTCGGCAGCTGACGCTGGCTCCCTTGTCTGCGTGGGCTGCGCTGGGCGTTGCTGGCATGGGGGGCGTGTCATTTACATAACTATATGGCTTATACAAACATGAAATGCCGCCGCCTGCCCTGACACGAATATCCCTACCCGTTGCCACCTAGCCCTACCCCCATCCTCTACCTAGGTAGAGTCAAATGCTCTACAATCTAACATAACCGCAACAAATTACCAATAAACAGCTAAAAACAACAAATTGTTTTGTTGTTGTTTGTTATTTGTTAACTGTTGTCCTCGTTGTTGTTGTTGTTGTTGTTGTTGCTGTTATTGTCGGAAATGAAGCAAATAAAAGTTGTTCAAGCATATCCATGGCCCATTGTTGGAGCTCTGACGGACATGCGATTAAAATAGACCCCGATATAAACGATAATTTTATACGCTTGAATATGGCTTTGTAATCGGAAGATTAAAGTTGTCATCAAAACAGCAGAAGCATGAAAGACGCCAGAAATTACACAAAAGCTAAACTGACAGGAGATGTCAAAGCAGATGCAAATTTAAGTGATACAAATAAGAGAGTTTAAGTTAGGCATAAACCAGGACATTCCTGTTGAGGAGCTGTATATTTGTGTTCTTTTCGTTCATCTATTGTTCATCTTTTCACTTCTATCTTTAGATTGGCTATCTTCTATTCTCTTATTGCCTATCTGCAATATTTTATCTTCTTAATTTTCACTCATAGTCTATCATTTATCTTCTATGATCGATCTTCAATATTCTATACAATATCCTCTATCCAATATTCCATATGATCTATCCTCTGTCTCTCTCTATTCCTTACCATCTATCTTTTATCTTCAATCTTCTAGTTTGCTGATATAATATTTTTCGTCCTCTTCCCATCGTCCATTCTCCGTCCTCCATATGCCATTCGCTTTCTCTTTCTCCCTCTTCACGCCTCTATCCGCTCACCTTTCAATCATCCACTTCTCTGTTGCAAATTAAGCCCGCTTTAAATGACCTTTCGCAAAGGGTGAAACTTGTTTTTTGCCATTTCCAGGTATGTAAGATAGAATTGAATATTTATGGCAACATGAGCCACGCGCCCACTCGCAAGGGAAGGTAGTCGGGGGACCAAGGAAGACTCGAGGTCATATGCATGGAAATTATTGGTGTCAGTCTGTGTTGCACTTGTGGCAGTTGAGAGCAGTTTTCATTTGATTTCCATGTGCGGTCGCCACACAGGGCAAACGAACATGAATGTTTATGTTGCCAACAAGTTCTGACGGTTTCTGCAATTGTAAAGCCATCACACACATACGAATACGTGAAAGCGGATAGGAGGATGGGGTCATATTGCCACAGCAACGCAACAACAGTAGCAGCTGCTGCTGCTGCTGCTGCTGAACTAACGTTTGCCAACTTGTTGCCGTGTGCAGCAGCTGCTGTTGATGCTGTTGATGCTGATGCTGCGGCTGCTGCAATTTTGCGGCTACGTTAGCTATTGCTTTATGGCCTTAAATCCTCACCCGCTCACGCCATGACCGCCCCACCCCCGACCCACTCAGCCCATCTCAAATACATTCCCAACCACTCTCATGCCATGCCTCGCTAACCAATGTGGCATGCGCTGCGTATGAGTTGAGCCAACATGAATGTTATTTCATTTACTCAAATGTTTTTCCTACACGCTGTTCGGAGTATGATGAAAGGGTATATGGACTTTTGTTAGAGACCGAAAGCAACTGAACTCCTTCACAATTTGCACATACAGTTTTACAGTTACTGAAGACGTAAGACTGAATCAAAATCAGGGCAAGTAAAGTTACAGCAGGACATGTCTTATTCACAGGAGCTTGTGAGTCTCCTCCTATAAAGAAAGAGTATATCTCAGTCGTTAACATTCGCTTTACAAGCTCTCATTTTTTTAGTGCTTTGCGGCTCAGGGCTTTTGTGAGCTGATGAATTGGTTTTGCGGTCTTCCAGTCAAATGAATTCGGCTCTGAGCTTGGATTTTACATAGTATATTTTTAAACCATTTTTTGTTTAATATAATTTTATATATACTTATACATATATTTATTTGAATTGGAATCTTTTGAAACAAACATAGAGAGAGCGAGAGAGAAGGAGATAGAACACACACACACACCCATACACATAAAAATTCATTAAGTTGCTCAGTTTACCGAACTAATTTCGTTCAAATGCTCAAATGCAAATGTATTTCGTGTGGTTTTTGGGTTCCCTTTTAAACGATGTTCTGTAGCCCGCTATCCGCTGACCAACGACAACAACAACAGCTGCACGATAAGGCAGTGAAGAGCCGAAGCACAAAGCTGATGTAAAATTAGTGCGCACAAATGTGTCCCAAGTGCGTGCGCCTTCCAGACGAGTGTGAGTAGCGTAATCATATTGCTGTCCCAGTCAACAACATCAGCACTAACAACAACAATAAGGACGACGGGGCGAAGCGTAAAAACAGAAATGATATAACGGCACATTTGTAATTTGTTGGGCAACAATGAAGTCGGCGCTTTTGGGCGGCGCGCCTGCATAAAACACATAGCACTTACCCATCGGGTTGCGCCTCTCGCCTGCATAATTTATGCGAAATCAGCGACGCAAACAACCTGCACACGAAGACAGCGCAGCTACCCACCACCCACTAAGCCACCACACCACACCACACCATCAATCCACCTCTCTTGCTCACTCTCGCCATCAAACCCAACTAACAGCTGCCAGCGGCGTCTGCACGTAAAATGCTTTATCCACGTTTCATTGTCGCCCACAAACAACAAAAAACGGAGGAAAAAACGCGAGCAACAAATTTACAAATTTGGGGAAAAAAAAATGTTTAACGCTCGGATTTCATACCTGTCACAGAAACTGAAGATAAAGAGGAGCTGGTAGCAGCGGCAGCAGCGACAACAGCTCAAGCAGCCCAAGCGCCATCTTCAGAGCAAAAGCAAAACTTTGTCTTCACTTACGCGCTACCAGGCACCCCTCTCTCCCCGTCCCTATCACGACCACCTTCTCCTTGGTGTGTTTGCGGGGCTTATGGATAATCACCTTAAAAACAGAGCAGACTTTAAGCAGAGCGCCAAGCGTTGTTTTTATCGCACTTTTTGCTTTCACTTTCGTATGCTGCATGCGCCTTTTCTCTTTCTTTTTTTTTTTGTCTACACTTTGGCTCTGTGTTTATTTTTGCATAATTTTCTTTTATCCTAAGTCCAATGTATTTTTCATATTCTGCTTACCTGCTCTGGCCAGCACTTATTGCTACTCCTCCTTCTCCTGCTTCTTCTTTTACTTTTGTTTGTTGTTGTCGCATTTTGAAATTGTCGTCTCGACAAATTTGTTTACTTGTGTGCGTGTGTACGTGTATGCGTGCCGCACAAAATGGCGCAAAGCCAACTTTCGAAGTGTGCTAGAGAGATGGAGAGAGTGAGAGTGGGCAAAGGAAATAGTGTTAGTGTGAGTGCGTTAGTAAGTTAGAAAATTTCGACTCTGAGCTTTCAATTTGATTCTTGCTCATTATAAAAAAAATTGGGTTCATATAAAACCTGGAAAACATTTTATTCGACTTCTCGGCTTAGATTTTTTTTTTTGGCATTGGCCAAATTCAATGAGACTAAGTTAGCGCCCTTAAATGTTTTCCTCGTAAAAACAACAACAGCAAGTGAAACGGAAAACCGTTTGTACCAAATTATATTATTGCCATAAAGAAAACAGAAAATGGAAACCGAATCTTTTTACAAACTCGTTACGTTTTTTGTTCTTTCCTTTTCAGTGTTTCTTTCGTCATTCGGGCAGAGGTCGCTTAAATGTTTACTTTACTTTATTTCTTGTAGTCTGTTTGTTGTTGTTGGTTATGCTTTCAAGGCAAATGAGTTTGAGCATCACAACAAAGTTAAGAACTAACTTGCTGCTGTCCTGTAACGTCCTTAATGTGTTACGAAAATATCAAACGTAATGAGGGTCAAGCCACGTTTGAGCATTGGCCTGTGCGGCATGGGTGCTGGGCAAGCAGAAAAGGGGAACCTTTTCATTCGGACCAGCTGCGGTTTTTTGTTTGCCTTGCCCGAAGGCAAGCCACCAAAGAGTAAAAGTGGCCGCAAAAGAAAACAAGCACTTTATGCACAACGCTGCACGTTTCAACCTTTTCAGTTAAGAGTTTGAGCAGTCAAAATAGTTTTTAAAAATATAAACACAATGGGGAGTTTCTCTTAAAGGCACCTTAAAACCGACATTTAAATTATATTGATAAGCATATAAATACTTGAAAGTCAAAAAACAATTACCTTATTTATGCACACTCAAAAATGTCGCTCATACTTGAAAGTCAAAAAACAATTAATTACCTTATTTATGCACACTTAAAAATGTCGCTCAAGTCTCTTGTTATCGAAAATTTCGATAAACAACCTTCGTAAACGCAAATTAACAACGTAGACACAATTTGCGCTACGTAAGGCAAATTTTCGTAACGTTAGCTTTGCGCAATTTGCTCACAGAACAGTAAGTTGGCGGCACGCAATTTAACACTATCGTTAAGTTGTCCGCTTAGCAAGTGACAGTGGAATTTTGCTTTATGTCATTTCGGTCGCACTGACACGGAACACAATAATAAAAAATAAATGTAAACAATTTGAGTGTATTCGCAAACCAAATTTTAATGTTTAGCTACACATTGCCTTGCGGGGGTTTTAAAACCTCAACTAAACTCACAGAGACGCGCATATCCTTTGATCCACCTGTTTACGAACAGCGCTACTGCTTGGCCATTCAGATTTTAGAAGATGCGCGTTGGGTAAACGAAATCAAAAAAGTCACCGAATTCGGGTACGTATTGGCTGAACACTTTTCAAAACACATTATTACAAACTATTAATAAATAATTATTTTGTACACGCAGTTGCGCGGAGATGCGATTCTTCCAGCTGATGCGACGCATTGAAACTATCGAGAACATTTTGCAGGTATGTGATACGTATTAGTAATAATAAATATCCGTTAAAGTTTACGTACATACGAATAGTGGTGGGAATTACAAACAACTGATATTTCTTGGGTAATTTTTAAGACATATGATTCTATTTATTTTATTTATATACGCAGTTTAATTCCTAGCTTAGGCCTAGTAATTATGATTTATGCAATAATAACCTTTCATCTAGTTTTATAGTAAATACTTTTTTTTTGTTTTTCTTGTAAGGGGATTATCATTTAGGTAATATAACCGATATCCGGGTAAAAACTTAAACTGCGAAACTTAAAAATTCTTTCAAATAAAAACTATGATTAAACAATAATTTGCTATCAAGGCCAATAACCTATATATATATATATATGTATATATGTCTGTCTGTATTGTAACAATTTCTGCTTAAATTGATGTATAAAAAAGGAAAACAGCAAAAATTACATAAAACATTGTCTCTCTATTAATGTATAGTGCGCTGAACAACTTCAGTATATGAATAGACGACGTTGATACGATTTGAACTGCCTTCGCCTGTCCTTTTGATCATATTTTCTGCTCTGAACTTAACAATAATTTTATTCTCTATAAAATACTTGAAAAACGCAGCATAACTGTTATTCTATATATATGTATGTATATGTAATTTCTATAAGTATGTATCTATATGTAGTTTTTTTGCCAGCTTCAGTTGTTTTTTGCCTTCTTTCTGTACTTGTTTCTTAAAAGTTCGCTCTTCAATATCTAACGTATCGTATCGATAACATGATAACTTGATAACTATCACTTGCGACAATGCCTGGACGAAGAGTTGACATTCCGCCCCTTGCCATAGCTGTTCTCATCATCGTATTGCCACACGCTATAAGCATCGTTCTGCATGTTGTTGTTTGTGGCATAGTTGTTCTCCACATCCGCTTCAGTCTTATATAGACAACGACGCGTCCGCCGCTGTTTGCCTGGATCGTCCGCCACTGCCACCGCCGCTGCCGCATTTCGACTGGACTTTAGCTTAACGGTTTGTTGTTGCACCTCACCGGTGGCCGATGCCATTGTCGCCGTCTGCTGCTGTTCCTTGCGAGTGGCGCAGCCACGTTTATTATTCCCACCCACCGTTGTCAGCGGTGTGCCAACGATTCTGTGTGCCTGCTGCTGCTGTTGAGGGTGACCATTGATGTTCTTTGACTTGTTGCTGCTGCGCTTGCGCGTGGTGCCTTTGCTTTTGCTCAGCTGCGGCAACTGTTGCCCCTGACTCGCTTTGCTGCTGCTGCTATTCTTGCGCGGCTGACGACGTGCGCGACGCGTTTGCCTCGATTCCGTTGTACTTTCACTATCAACACTCTGCTGATCCACATCCATCTGTATCATTGAATCACACATTAATTAGATTTTAGGCATACATATGAAATATATGGGAAGAAATACTTGCCTCTTCGAAATCACTTACTGCCTCTTGCTCGGCTTCTTCTTCGGCCTCTTCTTCATCCTCCTCTTCTGCCTCCTCCTCCTCCTCTTCTTCCTCTTCGTCTTCGGCTATTTCTGCAGCTTCACCTACCTGGTCGTCTGCCTCTTCGCTGTTGTGCTCCTGCACGCTCAGCCCCCTCTCCCTTCTGCTCTGCTCCACCGCCAATATCGCATAGGTCGGCTTGCCCTCGTATCGCCTGGGCAGACGCGAATGTAGCGGGCAGATGACTTCCTCACGCTCAAATTCCTTGACCGCACGCTCGCGTGCAATTTGATCGGGATCTTGCGATAGCACCTCTGCCCAGGAGAATTTCAACTTTTTAGCATTCTTCTTATTGGACTTGGAACGCAGATTCTTGGGTGATACACGATTCGTTAGCGAATGATCTTGGAATGGTGTGCTGTATGTGGAGTTACGCAGCTGGTTGAACGCGCTCTTGCTATTCAAGTCGAATATATCGCATTTGCCAATGCCATCCACCTCATCCTTGATTGAGATGCGCGTACGTTGGATGTCATGACTGCTCAGTTGCATCTGGCTGCAATCGTAGCCCAGACGGCGATACTCCCGCTTAAAGATGTTGCGATAACGCTCATAGTTGGGTCGCTCCTGATAGGCCAGCTGTCCGATCTGCTGCAGGAATTCACCCAAATATTTAGGAACCTGTTTGCCATAGAATTGTCGCAGCATTTCGCACACATCGGTCATGAATAGCTCCTTGGCGCGATGCACCTTCTCCTGCTGCTGCTGCTGCGCCACTTCCTTCCATGGCAAATAACCCTCCGACCAGTATAACAAATTATAGCCCAAGCACTCCAAATCGCTGCGACGCGAATGCGCGCCCAAATGTGCATCACGCGATGTGAACTCCAAGGTGCCGTCGTGGGCACGTCGCTGATCCATAATAAAGGGTCTGTGCACGCCACGATCCTGATACTTGGACGCCAGCCCGAAATCGATCAGGAATATGTGCTCTTCTTCCACCGGAACAAATTGATATTGAGTTACGGTGCGTTTACTTCGTACTCCACCATTTCGCGGATTCTCTGTGATTTCCGCTTTGAGCTGTTTCTGCTTGGTTTCCCGTCGGCGGGTCACCATGCGATTGGAGGTGCGAGCGCGTGCACCTCGTTTCGACGCACTAGCGGCACCCGAACGTCGCGCAAACGCAGGCACAAATTCATCCGAATCATTATCCGAGCTCTCCGCCGACTGTTCACTCTTGGCATCCGCCTTCACTGGATAGCCATCCTCGTTGAAGAGCTCCGAGTAGCTGACACGCTTGGCCGGACGCAGATAATGTGACTTGACCATTTCCTCATACATGGAACTAGAGTTGCAATTATCATTGCGACGGCACGAGCGCATTGGATTCGAGCCACTGAATTCGACAGCATTCTGGCGCGGGCGTCGCTTATTTTTGTTCACTGGCGTCTGATATATATCCAGGCTATTGCTATTGTTGCTATTTGTGGTGGCGCCATCATCAAAATCCTCATCCTCATCCACATCGTCGACATCCTCCTTGATGCCAGCAATGCGCTTCAGCGCGTATTTGTTCTCATTCTTTATAAAGTAGTCATCATCGTTGGTCTCCTGTTCCGAACTGTTGCCACTATCCGTTGTCTGTTGCTTCTCTTCGTAGTGCTCCTCATAGTTCGCTTTGCCGCCCGGCTGCACCGCCTGTCGCTTCAGATATTTGCACTTTGATATCATCAAATTCTGTGCCTTAATATCATTGTGACAATAGCCCTTATCATGCAAGTGCTCCAGCACATTGATGATGTGTATAGCTAAGACTAAGAGTGATTTTTGTGCCACTCGCGCATTCTTGATCAGCGAATGCAAATCCCGATCAAAGCGCGGCAGCACCAGAAACCTGTAGCGTCCGTCTCCAAAGTAATGTGTGCCCGATGCAATATAGCTAGGAATACCAGTGGGCGGGCCATGACTAATGCGTGGCGGCAGCTTCTCTATAGCACACGCCTCGTTGCCATCTGTGGCAGCTGTAAGCGTGAATGGTTTCTCAATAAATAACACTTATATATCATTTCTACAACTCTACTTACATTCCGTCTGATTCGTATTAATGAGACAGTGGATTTCCACAAAGAGTGGTCCATTCGAGTGTGGCTCGATTTTGACCACATATTTAGCGCTCTCTGAGGTGACCGGGCAAACAGTGTCATCCGATGCCAAAAATATTTCGCCAAAGTTGCCCTTGCCTACGATAAGTGAAAGAGCATGTTAATATAAGGCCAATTGTATCAGCTCAGCCCATTTATGCCCACCTATGGGACGTCCTAGGCGCCAGGCTTTGGACAGCAAATCTCTCAATATGGTACCATTGACTACAGAGGGACGTAGTGTATAAACTGGACGCGGCGATTCGGTTGTATTGGAATTATTGTGATCACTGTAGCCGCCGCTGGCGAACGTGGCCAAGGATAATAGAGAGGCACGTGGATTGGACACTGGACACTGGTTGCGTGCTAGATGCTGCTGTTGTGACTGCTGTGGTGTTTGCAATAGTTCGACATTTGCCGAGCCCGATGAGGAGGAGTCCTCATCATCGTTCTCATGCCAATCGAATTGAGTTTTTTGCTCATCGGTCAGGCGCTGACATTTCTCCACCCGGGAGGCTTTAACGGCTGAACGTTTGCGTTTCCGTGCACTGCGATCTGATGGCTGAGTTTTTGTCTCCGTTTGCGGGGACATTCGTTGTTGTTGATGGCTGCGCTCTGCTGCGATCCGTTTGCCCATGTTTTAAACAGGCGGCAGTCGTTGGAGGAATGCTCCAATTTTGTATAATTCGTCAAATTTCCCCCTCTCTAGTGGATTGATCGGTCGGTCAGATGACAGTTTCAGTCAGTCTCAATTTACCGCTGACGGGGCGCATACAGGAACGTTGAATTTGAAATTGAGTTTTGTTTTGTTTTTGTGTATTCTCTTTTGTTAATCAGGTTTTGCTTTTACTGTTGACATTCGTGTTGGCTGTGTGGTAAGAAGAAGAGTGTCACTCAGGAGTTTATTTTCGGTTATGATTTAAATGCCAACACTAAACAACTAGCAAATCAATCAAACTAAACAAAAATCCTATTAGTCATAGCTGTTGTTTAATTTATATTGTTTTTTTTTTCTCTTCATTCTTTTCTATTTTTTGTTTAGCCACCACTAATTCAGGTTTCACGCTCTATTGTTTTGAATTTCGTTGTTGCGCCGGCACAGTGTGAATGGAACGCCGTCGATTTAAACGGAATGGCAAAATTATGGGCACGGGGCACATGCATACCTATCTACATACATACATACAGCCAGGCATAGACACACATGCATACGCACTCACACTGTCATATACTTGCATATGTATTCTGTTCACACACAGAAAACAAATAATTTTAACAAATTTGATAATTCCCCTACGACAATTAATCACTATTGCTAAAAACTGCAAAAACACAATACATATATAATTATATACATAGATTGATGTGAATTTCACATTCATCGACAAAACATACAACACTTTTATCAAGCGCCATGTCTGCGACCGAACGAATATATAAGACAGAGACGGCAGACAGAGTGGCTTGCTTAAATGGAAGGGAATATTGATTTAACTGGACCGCCGGCACAGGCCACAGCTGCTTTGCCAGATCATTTTATTTAATATTAGAACATTTTCCTTTCTCACTTAAGCACACGCACACACAATTCATTGCCAGTTGGCTAAACGTTTGTTTAATTTCCATTTGCCACTTTTCAGTATGTATTTCTTTCACGTATTACAAGTTTTCTTCTTCTTGTTTTCACGTTGTCTTTTCCCCATAAAATGCAATGGCAGAAAAATTTTCATTACGCGTTTAACGGACATACAATTGGTGCTTACACTATTGCATTTTTTTGTTTAACTACACATCCGCTCAATTTTTAACAATTGAATATATTTATTTAGATACTCAATTGATTTTCACAACAAATTACATATTCTTCGTGCACTGCTACCCGTGCCTCGGAACACTCATACACACAAACACACGCACACGGACATACTCAAAAGTGACAAGCCAATGTTTCATTACCAATTTGTTTCGCCATTTTGTTTCGATCCGTTTCTATTCAAAGTGCTGCCAGACTGTTGCACTTATTATTTTGTTGTGAAACAATTTACCATTCGCCCAGGCGGGTAGATTCAAAAATATGTTTAAATTTATTTGCCTAACGTCTATATTTATAGGTGGACATTGATCATGATATCTTAAAGACGCATTTAAATCGCACAAGTCCATTGATTTGTGATTATATGAGGCAAAGGCTAACACCTTTGAAAGTACAAGTGCTGCATGGCAGCGTTGCAGATGCATCGGAGGAACTCAGGAACACAGACGCTGTCATAGCATTAGAGCTGTAAGTTTAAATTAGTTTAATAGTTTTACAATCTTTAAATATATTTATTATTATTATACTTTGCAGCATTGAGCATGTGTATGAGGACGTGCTGGCTAAGATACCTGTAAATATTTTCGGTTTTATGCAGCCGAAAATTGTGATTTTCAGCACTCCCAATTTTGACTTTAATACAATATTCACGCGCTTTAGCTCGCTGTTGCCAAATGGATTTCGTCATGCTGATCACAAATTTGAATGGACTAGGGAGGAGTTCAAGTCCTGGTGTTTGGGCATAACTGAGAAGTATACAAATTATATGTTCTCGCTGCTTGGCGTGGGTGATCCGCCCCAAGGCGAAGAAGCTGTGGGTCACGTTTCCCAAATAGCTCTGTTTGTTCGCAAGGATATATTGGGTATGCCCTTGGCAGAACCACTAACAATACAACCTCTTCCGGATAGTAGCATGTCCACCTATAAAACCTTACGTGTTGTGGATTTTCCATTTCATACGGATGAACGCACGCCAGAGCAAAAAATCTGGAATGAAGTTGAAAATCAGCTATATCAATGTACCAAAGATGAAAATAATTATGATACTGAGAGATATGCTTATAAACTGTCCCTGGATGAGCTAACGCAACGTTTGTCATATCTGGGCGCAACGCGTGAACTATTGGCGAAGCTATTGGAGCAGCATGAGAAAACAGTTGAAAATGATTTTATATTTATTGAGGATAACGAAGAGACAGAGGATAACAGAAATTGGCCGGAACCAGTTTATGAGCAGAACGAACAGAGTGAGGCAATGCAAGCGTATGTAGAGGATGAAAATTGGGATGAGTGAAATGAATAAATATATATATATTTATATATGTTGATACAGCTTCTGTGAAGCTCTCTTTAAAAGGGCAAAGAAAATGTGACTTGACAGAATATCTGAATGCATGTGAATACATATATAATAAACAATATATAACAATTGTTAGTTGTTTGTTGTTTGTCTATAAATATATCTATAAATATGTATATTTTATATTATCTTTAAATACCCAATATCAATTTTCTAGATTTAACACCAACTTTGCCTTCCCAATTAACCAAACCCAGTAAACTCCTTTGGAATACTTCCAAGCACGCAAATAAATCTGGAGTAGAAAAATCTCACATATGTGTGGAATAGTCATGATATATAGTATGTGTGGAGTTGTATAACACACTCATACTCCACAGACTAAGTGCTGCAGCCGCAGCCGCAGCAGCGCATAAATCAAATAAGACAATTCCGTTGAAGGACTCGCTCTCTTTTGGCCAGGGGTTGTTTTGGGTCAAAACTATTCAATTTTCGCAGCAAATGCAGACTCCTGCTCCAGCAACTTGGATAACCAATAAACATATATATATATGTATATATTCAACTCTAGAAAGATGATGACGATGACGAGGCATCCGTTTCGTCTAGCTTGGCACCCTTCGTTGCACGGAAATTGCTTTTGTTTGGCAACTAGAGGGTGGCTAACAGACAGGGCGACATTAAATACACTAACAAACACACAGACACACATATATGTGTGTGCGTGTGTCTTGCAGCAAAGTTAATGGAGTTGACGTCGAGTCAGTTGCAAGTGAAACGAGCTACAGAACAGGCAACAGCACAACAAATTGCCATAGCAGCTACCTTTACCTGGCGTGCCAACAAATTCATAAACATTCACTCATTCACAATAACATTCATTCACATACTTGCCCTCACTCACTCTCACACCGTCTCCCTCACTCTGTATAGAGGTAATACTACCTTGAATTCCATGTCACATATAAATCGGAATTTAACTCAATTTTTATTACATTATTCGTTCACTGTGTGAGTGAGTGCATGAGAGCGCGTGAGTGTGTGTGTGCTTGCGCGGTTTTCGCGTGTCCTCAAATATATATACACCTGCATCCTAGTCGGTTATATAGGTAACATTTATAGTCGCTTAGCTTAGTTACTATTAAGCCTCAGCTTCGACATGGCCGAAGAGGAAGGCGTCAAGGAGGGCGATAAGAAAATCGTGCACATCTATCCGCTCGTCAAGGTTGGTCTCGTCCTCAAGCCAACTCTCAGATACTCTAACCTGATATCCTTTATCCATATAGCACTCGGATATGAAGGAGGAAATGCGTCACGAGGTCGTCGAGCTGGTCGTTGGCATGTGCGAGAAATTCTCTTCCAATTATGAGGTGAGTTCCATGAAAAGACGACAAGGTGAATACCCTGTAATTGCTGATCATGCAGAGTATGATATAGTTGTTGTTATCTATTACTAAGTCCAAGAAAATCTTATGTTAGAGTAAGTCAATTTATAGCATAGTAATATAATAATTTAGATAGATAGATCGCTTGACAACTAAGCCTATAAAAAGAGCTTAACCTCTATCGGTCCTTATCTCACATTTCATCAGACATAGATCTTACATATAATATAAATATCTTATCTAGATCTTAAGCTAAATCCTCTGTCTTTTTCACAGACATGTGCCCGAATGATAAAGGACACCATGGACAAGAAATTTGGCATCTATTGGCATGTGGTGGTCGGCGAGGGGTTCGGCTTCGAGGTGTCCTACGAGACTGAGAACATACTCTATCTATTCTTTGGCGGCAATATGGCCATTGTGCTGTGGAAGTGCTCCTAAATGGAGTGGCTCAAGCAGAGCAACCGACGTACCTAGAAAACTACAAATATAAGTGGAAATTTTTGTATTCCCTCAAGCAGCATATGCCTCCATAGCATATATTATAGTTAATGTTATGTATTAAGTTAAACCGAAATGTAAATATGGCCAGTAGTTAGGTGAGCTGCCATGGCAACTGCAGCAAAAGAGACAACAAATATATATATATATATGTATAAATATTAATAAACAAGTTGGTTAATTTGCAAATATTAATTTGAAGGCTTTTCTTTCTCCTTTCTCTTTTCTCGTTTAGTCACAAAAATTGTCTTATAAAAATGTGTTTTGTACGCGCTTAAAATAGATTTACAATTGCTTTAGGCATAGACATCCTCACGATCAGCGCCGGCGCCATCGCCGCCATCCTCCAGATTGGAGAAGAGCAGGAAATGCGATGTGCGGTGCAGTTCGTGATAGAACTCCTTCGGATTGGCCAATTGCAGTTCGTATTTCATATTCGGATCGTGTCGCACGCCCATGAAATTGTAGTTCCAACTGCCCTGCGCCGGCACCATGAAGAATCCGAGGAACTTGTTGGACAGCAGCATTTGAACGCGTTCATAGTGCGATGGCAGATATCCCTTGGGATTATTGCCCTTGTCCGTATTCTTGGAGCCCCATTCGAAGCCGGACGGCGTCAGTTTGTAGGCCGTCAGGGAGCAGGAGCCGGGCGTGAAGGAGCAGGTAATGACGATTGTCTTCTCGCCATCCCAATTGGAGTTCTCCTGCATGATCTTGGCATGGGTGGTGATGTCCTGCGGCGACAGCTGCGGCAGTTCATTCGGTTGCGTGTGAATCCAGCCAAGTGGCTCCATATCCTTCAGATACTGATGCGTGGGCAGGGCATTGGGCAGATTGATTGTCTGATGTGTGCCCCACTGTGGCGGCATCACAATGCAGCGTATCTCCTTCACCTGCGGATTATCCGGCGGACTCACACCGTACAAATAGCCAGCGATCTGTGCACGCAAATCGGATATCGTGACGAACTTCTTCAGTATATTCTTTGGCAAAATATACGTATAGCCCGTTTCCTTGATATCGTCGGAGCTGACATAGATGTGATTCGTACGCAAGTGCAGATTCGTTGCGGATATCGCACGCACGCGCCATTCGGTCTTCGAGCTAAACGTTTGCGTCTCATAGTTCGAGGTGGTTGACGTGATAATCTCATCTCCGTGCTTGTTCGTTGTGCGCGTCGTGGTGGCCGTCAACTGATTCTGTTCCTTCGTCTGTTTCTCGATCTCGGCAATCTGTTGACGCTGTGCGGACGGTGCGCTGATCTCCATGCCCAGAATGATGTCACGGATCTCGGACTGTGTCAGCGAGGCAACGTTCACGTTGTTCTTCTTGCCGTAATCGGCCAGAATGAGATCCTTCAGCTGCACCTCCACCTTGATCCATTCCTCGTCCGTTAGCGTGGGCCAAATGTGATGCGCCTCCGTTATGGTTGTCTTATCCGGCTTCAGTATGATCTTCGTTCGCTCCGTATTCACGTGCAGGGCACGCAGTATCAATATCAAACGACTGAATGCCGTATATGAGGATATCGTCTTTAGCCAGTCATCGTACAGATTGAACAACACCATTTGCGGCTCGGTGGCTTTCAGAATCAAGTCGCCAAACTTCTCCACCTTGAGGCAGGCCTGGAAGGGCAGCTGCAACTCCGAGCCCTTGATGACAATGTTGGGGAAGTCAAGTAAATGCACCTCAAGCGGATCCAACATGCCTTTGCGTGTGACAATAATCTGCTTCGGCTGCTCCTCAACGGGCAGCGAACGAATCAGGGCAGCCACTTCCTCGGCCGTCTTCCACTTGGCCAGCTGGCCCAAACGCTTCTGACCCGCCCACACGGACGTGTGGATGATCTTCAAGAACAGCTGTCCAGTACGTGGATTGAAGATGAAGATGGCGCCGTTGATGGGCTTCGTGGTCAAATTACCCTCAAAGGTCTTGTGGATGGTGACGCGATAGACATTCGTATCGTCCACAAACCAAATGATTTGATTCGAGAAGAGTTCGCCATAATTCTGGGAGCTAAGGTACGGTTCCGTGGGCTCCGATGAGTACAGTTGCAAGGCCTTGCGTATACGCTCGCGCAGCACATACAGCGCCGGATTGGCCTTCATGATCTTGGCCATGGCCTGTTGGATCAGAGTCTTGCAGCCGGGGAACCAATTGCCGTAGGCCGAGTGCAAATTGTAAGCCAAATCGATGGCAATGAGCACGCCCGTCGGCGACGGATAAATGGACATGTTATCCGTGGTGTAGTCCAGGAACTTTGCCCTTGCATAACGCTCCACGTCGTGCGAATCGTAATCACCCCAACGCAGCTGTATATCCAGCCAATATTTCTGTGTCGTTGTATTGTCCATGGTGTCCTTGGTGTCTGCTAGCAGCGAAGGTCGCGACACGTTCCATTTGTAGGCAGGGAACAGCAGTATATCGGCACACGAGGAATTCATTTTATATGATTTACGCGGATGTATCGTCTCCTTTTGCACCGTCTCAATCTCAAGGGCATCCAGCTCCTGATCGAACACCTGACACAAATCCATGACAATCGATTCGTGTATCTTCTGCCACAAGTGAGCACGGAAGATTTGAATCAGCGAGATTTTCAGTGTGGGAATTTTGCCGTGCATGAAAATGCCCGTTAGATCCAGCTGCACCTGGAAACCGACGTAAACGTTGGCACGATTGATAGTCGGTGACCACCAGAGCGTGAAGCGACGATTGGGTATCTGATTGAGACCAGAGCGCTGAGCATTTGTCAGCTTCTTGTACTTCATGGACTCCTCAAAGCCGGATGCCTTCTCCCAGAACAGACCCTCCCACGTTGGGAAGTAGGTGCCCTTGAACAGTGTATGCTCCAGGATGCCTTCCACACCGCCCAGCGCTTGGATCATGTCTGTGCGATAGTTGTTCAGATTCCACAATTTGCCATCGTGTCGCTGATGTGTCCACCAGAAGGGATTCTGCTTGAGCACCTGATACTGTTTGAACTCAGTGCGAATGCGCCAGCCCTTGTCGTAAGCCAGCGTGTGACGATCCTTCTGGAAGAGCGTATTGATACGCGGTATACCACGATCCCAGCTATCCTCCAGATCCTCCAGTGTCAGGCGACGATTCTGTGCATTTGCTTCCTGTCTCTTTAGCGCATACTCTGCCCAAACACGCTGCGAGTCAATGAATTCACTCTCCCATGGCTGTATATAACGATACAGATTTGGTATAAGCTGATCCTCGTCATGCGACATGCCTGTCAAGAATTTCCCAGTTAGCGAAGAAATGGATGAAATGTATTGCCTCACTTACCGGAGCGGAAATGCGTAATGCCCACGTCGGTCTGCTTGGACCAGCGCAGATCGGATTGCGGTATCAGCACGTGGCCCATGCTCAACATGCCCAAGCCGCCCAGCTCTTTGGGCGTATAGAACACCACGGGCGGGAAACGCGAGGGCATTTTGGAATTCAAGCCAATCTTAATACGCGTCTGAATCTTATTTTCACACTTAACCAGCAAATCGAGGAGCTCCTGCGTATTCACAACAGCCTCGCGGAAATAGGTCATCAGACCAATTAAAGCCGTGTTCCATTTGTTGACAATCTGGAAAGGTTCAATTGAAATTAAACACTTGCTTTAATCAGATTAAATTGAACTCACCTTTGTGAATGTGGTGGAGCCGGAGGCCATTAAAATTTGCCGCACACGATTATGGAAACGTCCCAGCGACTCATCATCGACGCGCAGGAAACACTGAGCCGTGCGCTCCTTTGTTATCTCATTCTGCAAATTCCAAACGCCATCACGATGCGTAAACTCCTCATTTTGCGTGCGACACTAAAGAGTAAACACGAGAAATAAAAGAAATTATTAACTGAACTTAAATGGAAACGGGAAGGCAAAGGAACCTTGGGCAGAATGCGACACTCGAAGCCGCTCATGTTGAATAACAGATTGGGATTGTCCTTGGAATAGACCGAGACGAAAGTGCTCTCCCAGCCAATGGTAGTCACAGAGCGAGGCAAACGGTTCTTGATGTCCCAAAACACAGCGCGACCCCTAGAGAGAGAAAAAAGCAAATATTAGCAAACAATACTGCCAAGAATTGTCATGCTAGACCTACAGATTAACATCGTGCTTCATCAAACGCATTCTCGCATCGCGTGGCCAGCATTTTTTGTTATTGTAGCCCACGATATTCTCATTATTCGGATCTGGATGCTCGGTCAGATAACGCTGAATAAGGTCGCGCGCTTCCTCAGCCGAAAATCTGAAGAACAAATGTATGCGATCCACGTAGCGACAGTAAAGTCGAATAGGATGCGCTGTCTCTGTGACTGCATCCTGGAATGTTAGGAAATCGTTGGGCATTTGCGGTGGTCCAGCCATTTCGCTGGAACGATGCAGACCCAGCACCAACAAATCCAAAACAAGTCCATAGTACTGTGTGATGAACGAAGAGAATTGTAGGCCACGTATAATGCCATAGCTGTTCGTATGATTCATGTCCTTGTAGTTAATAACGACGTTGTTCTTCGCTGTCATATAATCGGCGATATTGTGATCCACAATGAGACGCAACAGACGATTGAGCAAAGTCAAATCAATCTTCTCGTAAAGCTTCTCAAAGCGTGATTCGAGCAGCACATTGCATTCGCCCTCACCGACGTCCCAGACATCCTGCAAATTGTTGATACCTGGCGGAGAGAAGATAAGCGTTAGAATTTGACTTCTAAATTTGTAGATCTCATTAAGTTTACTCAGATGTCTTTCAATTCTTGATGCTTATGCGTCACCTTCGGCGTGAGGTTTGCAACAAGGGGATGGATCATAGCTCATCACTTTGCCACAAATCACACGACCAAAATGCGCAGATATATATGATAGATATAGCACTGCGAATAGTATATATCCAATATGAAAGGCTCTGCTCTACCTTGACACCATTTGTAGGCCAATAGCGGTGGTGGCTCCGTATCGCTGGGCTTGATCCATGGCGGGAACAGTCTGCGTTTGTCTGCCTCATACCACAGATACTGATCCAAATAGGCATCGGTGATCTTCTCCAAGGGCTCCACTTCGTAAACAGGTATTAAATGGCTATACAGATCCATAAATTCGATGCCCACCTGCAAAGAGAAAACGATTAATGAACAACTAAACGCAATCAAGCATTATAAATGGATCGCACCTCCTTGAAAGCACGTTGAGTCAACAGATGACGTTTGATACGGGACAACGCCTCGTGCGGGTTATCGTAGGCCTGCTCAATCAAACCCAGCTCCTCGCGCTGGCTTTGATTCAAGCGCGACTTTACGCTGTACGCTTCCTTCAGACGCTCCAAGGCCAAAATCAGCAGCTTAGTGTCGTGCTTATAGGACAACGGAGGAAAGGGTATGGGCGCAAAGCGACGCGATTCCAACCAATGTACCGTTGTGGTATATATGGCCACCGCCTCTTCGGGCGATATATAAGGACCATCCTTGAGGTAATTATGCTGCCGTTCCTGCTCGGCCTTCAAATACAAACGCGTCAAACGACCCAAATTCTTTTTGCAGACTGTCTTATCGACAGTGGCACCACGACGTATACGCTCACGATTGTAGTGCGCCGTGTTCGTCCACCAATCGGCTTTCATTTTCACATAACGCAATATCATGTTCTCTATGGGTATGGGCAGACCGGGCACCTTCCACGGTATGTTGGCCTTCCAGCAGCGCCAAGCCTCGGACAGGTGCTGGAGTATAGTACGCGCCTTGTTTTGCTTAATACCCTCGGGCATCATGTCCACAATATCGTGCATAACTGAGGCACGCAACTCCAAGTCGAAATGGGATTCAACACGCTGTTTGGTCACCGTCTTGGCCACGCCCTTCGAATGACGACCCTCGAATTGACGCGACAACAGGTTGCCCAGCCAGCGTTCGAGCAGCGGTGTAATGCCACGCATAAAGAACAACCAAACACGCCAGCCAGGCGCCCAGAAGCCACAGCCAGGGCCCTTGCCCACGGGTCCCGTGTTGAAGCGATAGTAGATTAAATGCTTCAAATCCTTGCACATGCGTATCTGCCGCATCAGTTTGTATTTGTAGCGATACATGCCCGTCAGCTGGCCCACATGGGCAAAGATATACTGCAGGCCATCAGCTAGCTGAAAGGCGTCCACGTTATTGAGACGATACTGTACATGCGAGTCAATGATCAGTTTAGTCAGACGCAAAATCTCACGGCACAAATGGAAAGCTGCAAGAAAATAAAATTAATACAAGGCAAGGAATATATCTGATTATGATTAATTACCATTGCCGAAACGGGACTTTTTACGCTCCTTAGTGGTCAAGGTCTTAACCGGCTTCAAGTTAAAGTTGTAGTCCAAATGCAGGTAGTTAAGATTCTTGCGGTGAATAAGCAGATTGAGCATATTATAGCCCTGGCGACACACCTGCAAGCCAGCCTCAACCCAATCCAAGGTGGTGGTTTGGAAGAACTTGGTGGCCTTGAATGAACGGAACAAATAGCTGCGAATAGAAGATATGAAAATATATATAAATATATAACAATTTGTGATGCTGTTTTAATTAACCTACCGTTTCTTTTGCGGCTTCGGCTTGCGGTGCTTCAATGCGTTGAGCACATAGTACTTGAGCAGCTTCTGATAGCTGACGCGCACCTTGACCGGATGACCAGGTGGACAATGTTCCTTGTACCAACACTTGACCAGCGGCACATCAATAGCACGACGTGAGCGACCCGAGCGCATATTGAAGGGACGCGGTGCCCACAGCAGCGCAATGCCATTCGCCGTGTTGTCTGTATAGAGCGGCGTGTCCTGCAGAAAAGGCTGCACATCATCGGGCAACGTAAAGTCCTCATCATCGTCTGGCATGGGCTCCTGGATCTTGGAGTTAGCATTACGATGCGAAATGGGATTGATTAAAGGATCAAAGTAAAAGGCAGGCAAATCAGGATCCTCGGTCTTGATGTAGACAACGTTTGGAGTGTGATACCTGAAAAATATGAATAAATATATTACAAGTATTCTATATCTAATTTCTATATATAAGTTGTGTCTATATTTTTGTATGCAACTATCAGCAGTTAAAATTTAGTCTACACAATCATAACGAACATTTACATTGCACCACCCATTCGAAGACAATCGCTAAATTGGTAGTAAATTGGGCGTGGTTTTTTAATCTAACAGGGCTTGAAGCGTTACCAGCCAGTGTCTTAAACTGGAAACTCTACTACCTTGTAGCTATAAATAATTACATAAATATATAAGTGCCTTACCAGCTGAGATGCACAAAATGTGGCATATTGTTGTATAGATATGGAAATGCAATGCGATACTCCGTTCGTATGGGTTGTCTTATAATAACTTTATTAATGTCATTGAACTCATTCCAGTCCTCATCACTGCAAGAAAAAGCAA
Source organism: Drosophila navojoa (assembly GCF_001654015.2). The sequence continues at coordinate 1,517,350 of NW_022045866.1, forward strand.
ATAGTTAAATCATTATTAAATATATTTATTTTAATTACTTACCCAACATTATGATCCTTGATAAGGGGCTCGAACTTGGGCCCTCCAGGTATGGCCATGTTGAGTGCTTTGGCCGTAAAGAAGCTCTTTGGATCAAACAGATAAAAGAAATTATTGTCGACCAAGTCGGTGAGCAACTGATTTGCCAGACGATAAAGCGTAGCCAGCTGTGGCAACGACAGATTCCATTTGCGGTAAGTGGATCCATTTACATAGCTATGAGCAGAAATTGAGTTTATTTCACTTGAATTTGTTTGTTTTTATAGCTGTTCTGCTTACGGTGTATCGACTAATGGTCTATGATCGTAGAACCACTTGTATACAGCATTATCTTCATCGCTGTCGAGCTCGATTTGTATGGCCTCCAGAGGCTCTACATCCAGCACGTTGTCTGCGTAGTCCAATGGCGGCTCCTCGTCATCAAAGGGCGGGAAACGCATGCGCTTGAAGTGACGACGATCACGCTTTTCACGACGCATCATAATCCACATTGTGCTGTAAAATGTGACCCACTGATAAGCTTAATTTAGATAGGAGTTACATTAGTGAAACTTACCCCCACTGTGCTATGTAGACGGGCTCAATTACCCAGGGAATCTCATTGACAAAGGTAATGGCGCCTGTTATGTGGTACAGCACCTGCACATCTCTAATTTGCTCCCAGGGCATAGGCATATTCTCGAGAAGCTTCAGCACAGCATGTGGCATATATTTGAGTGCACCCAGATAGACGCGCTTATCGTGCCGATATTTGCGAGAGGTCATATCACCGTGGTCACGTATGATCTTGCGTATATGCTCCGGCGGCATATCCTCTTTCTGTGTATCAACAAAGCCGAATTTGCGTTTTTCAGCAAATCGCTTGGACTGCAAATGCTGCCACTTGAGCGCCTTCTCCTGCAGCTTATCTTCGGTCAGAATATCCGGCTTTGGCGTTGGTATCTGACCTAGTTGGGGCTGAGGCACTCCCTGTGCCGGTACTGGAATGCCATTGGCATGACCCGCTGGGGGCAATGGAGCGCCCGGTGGTGGTATTTGCTGTATCTGGTTGGCCATCTGATGCTGAGCATGCAGCTGAGCCTGCTGTGCATGGGCCGCCGCATATGCCTGCTGCTGGGCCATCAGTTGGGCGGCCCAGGCATTGGGCGGTATCATATACGGCGGTATAGACATCGCTCAGTCAACTTTAAAACATAAATGAAAATGTATATACATATTAATTAAAACGAAAAAAAAAAAACTATACACACGTTTCGTTTACGCGGAAAAAGAAAAAGAAGCAGAGAGCAGCAGCAGCAGACGTCGCCGCGTTTTGATATTTTCACCACAGCTATTTTAACGCAAAGAATGCAAGCCGCTCATAAAATTCCGTATTCAAACTAAAAATAAATCTTTTATATATTAAGTAGTTACCTAATTTAACAATTTCAATTACTTTTAATAGGATTTTAAACAATTTTCCGGGGTTTCTTGCAAAACGTTTACGATGCGGCAGACATTTTTCAGAGATGACCCGATATTTTTTGCAAGTCAACATCGATAGACGATAGGTTGACCGGGCCCCACTAAACCAAATCGATATTTAGACGTTAGGTAAATATAAACTTTGAATCGATTTCAAAACAAACAATAATAAACTAAAGAAATCCCCCAGCAATGTTCTAATTGTAATAATGAATAAGCAGTAAATGTATTTGTATTGCTTATTAGAGCCTTTTTGATGTGTAGTGCGTCAGAATATTTACTTACTGACGAATTACTGGAATTTTTCGATGTGAAGCGGAAAACATGTTCTCTTAATTTAGTGATTAGTTTTAATTATTGTATGCATTCAGAAACAAAACAATTTTTGTGTAATATATGACCCTGGCGCATATGAATACAAGCATTATAAAACAAACAATTCACACACAATTGACGACTTCTCCAGACTTATGTTTGACCAATCAATGAGCATCATATGAAAAATCAATCTCCGGCTATTTATTTTTTTGCGGACGATATAAAAGATCTACTCCAGGTTGTCGGACAGCACAGTTCAATAACAACAGCGCTACCAAACAGAACCCACTTCTGAACGAAAGGCGCTAATTTGCTAAGAAAAACAACAAATTTCTATTGCTAGATTTCACAAATACTACGAGTAAATATTAACAATGGCAAAGGTAAGAGTTCTATATGGAAATATAACTAGCATATTAATTTACTTAACTATGCTCCATTTCTAGTTTTTGCTTGGCTTTCTATTTTTGACTGTTCTAGTCATGTGTACACAAGCGGCGCCTTCAGAGGTAATTAAATCTTTTCAAATTAATATCTAATATTATTCTTAATTGAAATCCGTTTTATATATTTGTTTTTATTTAATTTTTCACATAGAGTATCGCAATTGCTGATGCTTCGGCCGAGGTGGATGACCTTTCTACGGCGGACAGCATTGGCATCGGCTATTATGCGCCCTCTTACTATCGTCCATATTACGGCGGCTATGGCGGCTACAAATACGGCGGATATAGCGGTTATGGCTATGGCGGTTACAGAGGCTACGGACGCTACTATCGCCGACCCATTTATCCAGTTTGGGGCTGAGATCAAGACACAATACAACGGACCGTTAGCCATTTAGAATGTATATATTTGTGTATGACACTTGTATTTTTATAAAATTAATATTATATACATATATTTATAGCACCTAATATGCAGATACTAACAAGCTAATAAATATTTATTTAACTGAAAAACTAAAGATGATTATCTATACAAAATATGAAATTAAAATGTAAAAAAAAATTAAAAATATTTATTTACATTATTCTATTTTGATGAGAATATATATTATCTATAGGTATATTAACAAATTATAATTAAAAATAACATGATTAAAAAATTACCAAAATAATTTAATAATAAAGATAAAAGGATTTTATATTGACAATGCTGTATAAACATATGTATATATATTTAATGTATACCTTCCCATATACCTTCTAACATTTTATATGTTTTGATAAGATTTCACTTGAATTTTAGACATTTCTGCTAACTACATAAGCTCAAGTGTCTTTCTTTATAATATAATATACATTATCAAAATACTTGCTGCGCCTTTCACTCGACCACTGTGTCAAGCAACAAAATAAAACAAATACGAGCATTGCAGTCGGCTCTAATCGACTGCCTAATGCGCGCTCATGCTGAGTTTATTTATATCTAAACAGTTCTAAAACTAGAGCTATGCCACTTCCATAAGAGATTTTAGCATTAAGAGGGGTATATCTCCCTAATCGGATTATCTAGGAGACTTAACTCTAAAAAGTCTTAACCTAATAAAAGCCCTTTAGCTATATACATTTTTGAATAGTCTCATGTCCATACTAATATCCATAGTAAAGCCAATATACTCTTCGACTTACGATGAGCGAGTATGGAAAACAAGTTCAGACAGTGTTTCTTTTGTTTTTGACACAAGATGACGTCATAAATGCTTTTGACCCCATACAACAATTAACGCCAGCAACAGCAAAAAATAAGTTAACATTTATTACTTGATAAAAAAAAGTTGTTTTTTTTTGTGTTTTTGCACTGATTAACGTAGTTGGAAAACTGGTTTGCAAGAGAGTCTTTAAAGCGCTTCCGAAGAAGATGATAATAAAAAAATGTTGTAGACGAAGCGACGCGACGCCTTCTACATAACAGAAAGTGTTAGTCAAGTATTATATATACTCTATATAAATACATACATATACATATGTATATGTATATAGTTGAACTCTGAAGCCCTCTTGAGCAGATTTACGACACACACAAGCTTCCAGCATAATGAGTGCAGTTCAAAAGGTTCAAAAAGAAAACAATTACAGCTTTGTAAACTTGAATAAAATAAAAAAAAAGTTAAAATATTTTGGGTTTTGTTTGGTTTTAATTGTTCAGTTTTTTTTTTTTGTTAATGTGGCAACGAAACATTTTTGTGCATTAAACTAAACAAAATGTTAAGCGAAAATTTGTTTAAAGCCATGTTAATATATAGGTTTATATATATGTTTATGCGAGGGTGGCATGCAAAGTTGTGGAGTTGCAAATAGATATTTAAATAAAATTCTATTAAATATTTTCTTTAGCCTTTTCTCTGCTTCAATGCAGTTTCACTTGAAGTTCGGCAACTTTTTCATACAGCCCTCGCATATAAACATATGAAGCTTCTAATGATGCCTGCGCGCATGTCCCTTGTGCGTTGGCTTCTTGTGATGCGCGGACTTATGATGCGAGTGCTGGGCATGATTGTTCTTGGAGGCTTTGCCGTTCTTGGGCTGCTTGTGGCGTCTGCCGTGACGGCTCGCCTTGGAATGATGTGGAGCGATTGGCACATTCACACGGCCATGATTCACATTCTCCTTGTCTTTGGGCTCAATGTGTGGATGATGCTTGTGATGCTGTGCGGACTTGTGATGATCAGGGGCTGGAGCCACCACATGATGCTTCTGGTGGTGCTCTGGCAGATGAGCAGCGTGCTGTGGTGCCGCGCCCAGATGCTTCTGTGTCTTCTCGTGGTCCTCGACTGGCTGGAGGGCCAGCCCAAGGGCCAACAACATTGTGGCAATGATAAAAAGCTAAAGATTCAAATTGTATGCAAAAATTAATATTAGAAATATAGCGATTAAAAATTAATAATATTTCAAGAAAAATAACTGTAAATTTTGTAATCTATTCTCAAAATCGAATGTTTATGTAGTTAATATTTAAAAATTAAGAATATAAATACTATAAAATAAAAGAATAAAAATATATAAAATTATAAATTTTTACTAAAATAAATTTTTTTTTTTTTTGTAAAAAAAAATTTAAAATATAAACAAACTAAAAAAAAAAAATGCAAGACAAAATAAATTTTGTATATACATATATATGTGCATATATTTATTTTTGCAATTTGTCAGTAAGCTAGTTGAAGTTAGTAGAAATCAATGATAATACCGGGAGGATGTTTTTTAAATACCTGCACAGACATATTTCTAAGTATTTGTAACTTTGGCTATTGTTGATTAAAAATATATCAACAATTAGTTGAACTTTACCCATCAGAGATAGTTCAACTGATTAACTTAACAATAGCTAAACACTATTTAAGGAAAGCTTAAGCAGAAGGATATAATGTAAAGAATTATAGCTATAAAGTATTATTATATATAATATATAAATATATATCGACCTCATTCATTTATTGTAACCACAAAAAAAGCAATACACAAGAATTCCGTTCATAAACTTTTAACATATTTCATCCGGTTCGGGATTGGGACAGCTGCTATCGCAGCGGATAAGATAACCATATCGGCCCCCTTTCCTTCGCTGTCCCTCTCTTTCTCTCTCTCACTGTCTCTTTCTCTATGTAACTTACCGACTTCAGCATGATATCTCCAATATTAATCCAACTTTCAACACGATTCCCGTTCGATGTGTGCACAGGCAGACGTTCGAGTGTCGACTGCTTTCGGAAACTCTTCCGCTGCCGTTTATAACGTTATCTTTTATATGAGCAGTGAAGCAACTCTCCAGCCCCTATATCATACACATACACACATACATATATAGCTATATTTCTCGAAATGAGTTCGTTTGTGCCATTTTATCGGCTATAAAGAGCGAAATGTAGCATATGCTACAGTTTATGAATTTGAAAGCAAGTAGATCGTCGGTTATAGATGAGTTCAAGCTATAAACTCGACTTCTAGGTAGTCCATTTCGGCTGGATGTGACGCATGAATTATAGACAAAGTTAGATAATATTGATAAAATGGAAATAATCAAGAAGTCCAGGTAAAACCTATAATATAAGCCAGCTGCTTCGGCTATCTCACTCTACATATATATAAATATAATCCACGTCAATATATCGACATACTTATCTGTCCTTCATTAAACATATATATATATAACTATATGAAGTTTATTTTATCATGAATTTTTATTGCATATAATCGATAAATGAACGAAGAAAATGTGAAATTAAATGAAATTAAAAACATAAATACTTATATTTTTGCTCTAGGTTCTGTGTATTTAATCTATTGTTTTCTCTAAAGTGTGAATATATATATGTAGATATATTTGTATATTTCTGTATAGGTTATATGTTTCAAGTATTTGTTTTTAAATTATATAAATATGTTTTGCTTTGCTTTCGAATGATTTTTTCATTCAATGATTATACAAAAATAGTAATAAAAAAAAAATATGTTGAATATAATATATAAAATATGCTTGCTTATAAGGAATACATATATGTGGGAATTTACCAAAAAAGAATATGTATACATAAAAAAAGTGTTAAACAGAATTGATTTTAAACAACAAAAAATATGATTAATACAAGAAAAAGAAAAAATAAAATAATAATTCGGAATCAAAACTTAAGACTAATACAAATTTCATTTTTTTTTGTTAAGTTTTTTCGTAGTTTTAGTATTTTTTTTTCGCATTTTTTTCAATATTTTTTTTGTTTGTGATTATATATGTTGTAGAATAATTTACGACAAGTTGAAGCTTGCTCTTAACGTGGCCAACGCAATGTCGCTACATAATAAAAATAAAGGGAAAATGTTTTGCATTGACAAAGAAATTTTTTTAAAAATATTTCAAAACGATTTCAAAAAGTTTTCATTTGAACACTTTCGGGGTCAATAGGTGAGGGTGAAGCACTACTAAACGGTTTATAGGGCAAAAAGCACTCTCTAAGAGTGTTGAAACTTTAGTTAAATTGTGATTTAATTTGTTGTCTGTTTTGGTTATTTTTTGTGGCTCGATTATATATTGTTTGTGTTGTAAATCGTTTTGATTTTTAAAATTGCTTTGCCAACGCTTTGATGTCCATTCCCCTACTCCTCGATGGTGTAAAGGAAATAGTAGTGTTCATTATCGTTGACAGCTGCTGGTGGTGCCTTCGGTGATTTCCTCGACAGCGGTTCGAAGCCCATAAACAGGAATGCCTCGATTAGACGTGCACATTCCGGTTGATCCTTGCGCATAACCAACACAATGCCGTCGACCTCCAACTTATCCTCGGCGAACTCTAGCAGAGATACGAATGTCTGCTTGGAGCCCCCTGGTGGCAAGTCAGTGGGAAAGGCGACATATAGAATGTTATTCGTCGGATTCAAAATCGACATCCAGTTGGTTGATATATCCTCGGCAACGTGCAATTTGATGGAGATTTGCACGGGTTGATCATGCTGCAAGATCTGACGCAAGACCTCCTGGGAATCATCCTCTGAACATATCGAATGTATGTCCTGCGACTCCGCGTCGGAACAAACCGAGGACGAAGACGGTGAGGATGCCCGGGAGCTGGCCTCAAACAAGCTGCCGCCAGCCGAGTCGACCGAAGACTTACGGCTGTAGCCTGTCGAATACATTTTAATTAATTAAATTCATTGTGAGGAGAATTCGACTATACTTACCCGTTAAGAGCGATGCCCTATCGTGATCTGTTCTGTGGTGGACAGGGACATCAGGACCACCACAGAGGCCCTACGCCGAGAGAGATGCGGTAGGACTCAGTCGACATGTTCGTGGCGCAAGACGAAGTCGAAATCGTACGGAGTTTGCCATCAGAACATCCAGCAACTCCGCTATCATTAAAATCTCTTCTAACAAAGTTACTACTAAACATTGGGTCGCTGTGAAAGAAATAAAAATAGAAGCAAAGAAACCAAAAAGAACACACAAGCATTCACAAGTTAGTATAAATTTAAAGCATTCTATCAAATGATCAATCGATTTTGTAGTTTAATCCCAGATCAAATTTACCAATTCATTTTTATAGGGAAAATTAGTGGCAAGGCACAAAACAGCTTTACGGCGCAATAGCCTGAGTAAAACTAACATACGAGAGTTTCGAAACATGAACTTTATCGGTAAAGTCACATCAAATTAAACACATTTTTTATGACGCAGACTTGTTCAGAATGTTTTTAAAGATAAGAGCGGGCGTTATCTGCGATACAAAATCTACGAGCGGCGATAACACAACATGCCACTCCGATAACTAAATTATCGCGCCATCATGCCGCAGTAATACAACCCTGCGCACGCAGACTTTTTCACCACAGCATGGCGGCTCTGGCAGCTGTAGCACACACATTCATTCACTCGTAAACGTTTGCGCAAAGAAAAAACACCGAAAATTTGCAGCATCTGCAAAATACGCGTAAAATTATTGAATTACAAACCTATTATTGAATAAATTCGCTTGAAAAATGTCGATCGGTGTACCAATCAAAGTTCTGCACGAGGCTGAGGGCCATATAATCACTTGCGAGACTATCACCGGCGAAGTCTACCGCGGCAAGCTCATCGAGGCAGAGGACAATATGAATTGCCAAATGACACAAATTACGGTTACATATCGAGATGGGCGCACGGCCAATCTGGAGAATGTGTACATACGCGGCTCGAAGATACGTTTTCTCATACTGCCCGACATGTTGAAGAATGCGCCGATGTTTAAAAAGCAAACCGGCAAAGGTCTTGGTGGCACAGCGGGCCGCGGCAAAGCAGCTATATTGCGAGCACAGGGTGAGTCAGGCATTTGCAATATACTTATTCGCCGTATCATGTGCTAATGTGCTCGTTTTTCTGTCGTTTAACAGCGCGCGGTAGAGGTGGCAGAGGATCGGGACCGCCAGGAGGAGGACGAGGTGGCGGCCCACCCGGTGCACCCGGTGGTGGCGGACGCGGCGCATGGCAAGGCGGCCCAACAGGCGGACGTGGACGTGGCGGCTTGTAAATGAAGGAAGCAAACGGGTGCACATTCTACTAATATAATTTAAGGGCATTTATTCTTAGCGGGCGGGACGCAAAAACAAAAATACACATGTTGAATATCTTATTATAAAGTGAAAGAGAACAAATAAGACGATAGAAACTTGAATTTCAAAACGTGAAACCCCTTGTTTTTATTTGGCCTAGATGAGTGGAAGAAGAACCCAACACCAATTAAAAGGACAAATGAACAAGAACATATAGATAATATATATATAATTTATACATATATATCGTCGCTTTTCGAATATTATACAAAGAGAGCAATTCCATGACAGTATTAAAATATGTATATAACTTGACTGTCGACGGATAGCTCTCTTCATTTCGCTATTCGCTGAACTGAGGGACAAAAGACATTGGCAGACAGAGAACAGTATAATATATCAGTTATTCGGGGTTAGTTTGGGCAACGTCGAATATCATACAAAGAGAGCAATTCCATGACAGTTTTACAATCTTTACTGGACTGTCGACGGACAGCTCTCTTTATTCACTTATTCGCATTTTCGCTACGATTTCAATGGTTAATCAACACAGACAACACATTTATATTAAATACAGCAGACTGCTCATAAGAGCATCAAGATATGCCCTAATTTGAATACACTCTTTAGTTACTGTTCATACAGAGTAGACTATTGGAATATACTCAACCCGCGAGCCGGGCTGACACTGGCACAAAATATATGCATATGTATGGATGAACATTTCTATGCATATATTATTGCAGCCAATTAAACAACAAACTGCGCACTTGGCAAAGCGTTGCGAACTGAGAGCTTTTTTCTATAGTTCTGTGAAGAGAAAGCAGGGCAGGAGAGCCGAACAGGGTGCCATCCGGCATATTAACTTAACAAGCACAATTGAACAGTGCCTCCCACCTGTTTGCCTCCCCTTCCCCATGACATACTGTGTAATCGATGGCACGTGCAGACATGCAAGTGCAATTAAATTGCTTTCAATTAAACAGGATACACTGAGATATATAAAAACCACCTACCCGATTTGATCCTCTGATATGGGAGAGTCTGACTGGTGTTGTTGCAGCTTTTGTTGCATGTCAACGAGTGCCATCACTAAGCTCTATTACAATTGTATATATATATATGTATGTGTGTAGAAATGTATTTATATTTATCACAGTTGCGTTCTATTTTTTGTTTCTTGGTTTGATCCCGTTATCACAGTTCTGTTTGTTTTTAAGCAAAGGTCTAGAAGTTTACATCGAAAATGCTTGTGAAAGGTATATGCCTCTCTCTCGCTCTCTGTTTGTTTTGTTTACAACGATAAAGAATTGTGCTTGTATTTGCGTTTTTGTTTAGCTGCTAGCTGTACCGCACCGTTAAACGTGTGTCCGCCAACTGAAAGCATCCCACTGACTGGGGCATCATTTATTTAAAAAAAAAAAATAAAAAGATTTAGTAGCTCCCCGACACAGAACACACAGACACACAACTGCATGTTAATGCCTAAGTGTGTATGTGTAAGTTTTTGTGTGCCATTGCTTAGGTTATATAGGCACAAATATACACAGTGGTACAGTTTAGCTATTGTAGAAACAAAACTAACTTTGGGCCTGTTTTTAGAAATCTTGTTCTGAAGGTTAAACATCTATTGCTCTACGTCTATTTCCTTTGTTGTGTTATCTCGTAAAATATGGCAAATGAACAAAAACAAACAGTAGAAATAAGAAAATACTAATTACATTTGCGTTATGGCTGCTTCGACGGTCTATGTCTAGGCAAACACACCAATGAAAATAGTTTCTGCAGCTTTTTTCTTTTCTTTTATTAGAATTTTGTTTACCAGACAAATTAAGTGGACCGAAATATGCGATCCTCAAATAAGAGTACATATATACATATGTATATATAAATACATGGGTTTGGTCGTGCTCAAAACTCATGAATAACAATCGAGATCAACACGTGTTCTAATTTAGAGAAACAAAAAAAATAGAATAAAATTGCAAATCATCGAATTTTAAGAAGCTATAAATAGCCGAAGAAAAGAAAACAAAAAACGATAACGATAAACATGCAGCTAATCGATGTCTGGCTGCGTGACGCGCCGTCTACAAAGGCCGTCACCAACATATATGTACATTGATATACTTATTTACAGATATGTACACAAACATGTATGTATATGCATATGTATATTCATATATGTATATATGTATGCAGATAAGCAAGTGTGCAAACAAAAGCTTTTGCACATTATACGTAAATTCATGTTTCAAAAACACGCCCGACTATTTCTATGGAAATATTGCTTTTATAAATGTATATTTATGCAAGTGTGTGGATCAGCTCGCATTTTACACCACGTATTGATTTTTTTTTATATTTCACGCTAAGCATCATGATCACATCATCATTTAGAAACTAGGTAGCTTCACGTGACAAATTGAGAATAGGTTAGTTTATTTGTTAATACTTTTTGCTTTTGTTTTAGTACCGGTGAAACCAAAAACAAAGTTCTTTTAGCCAGTAATCTAGATAAAAGTTGAGGACAGATAATGAAATCTCTTGCTGTATAAACGAAATACATACATGTATGTACTTAAATGAGTTGCTTGAGTAAGCACGTCAAATGGATGCAAACTGCTGCATTAAGCTGTCCGTAAATATGAATAGACGTTAGGTAGAAAATTGTGACTTTAAGCAAATATGTGGCGCAATAAGCGATGGAAACGCACACAACTTGAGAGATTAAATACATGAGTATACAATTTTTTTTTATTTTCATTATTATTATAGCAATAAGAAAAGCAGCCAACGATAAGCAACTTGACAGTTTTATGATGTTTATCATGATGATAAGATAATAAAAACGTAAACGTGCAGTGGAAAAAAAATGCAGCCTCCATTAAATTTGTGACCTTATGAGTCAGTAGTTGCTGAAGTGGTTTTGTTTTTCTCTTATTTCTATTCTATTATTCTATGGAAAGCTCTTCTCTGCTTCATTAGTCAATTGACCCAATATTGAGCTGTGCTGGCAACGCTTGTTTCACACATACACATAAACATGCAAGCAAGCCAACGAAAACACGCTCTCTCTCACTCACACACATCTATGTACGAAGCTCACTTGCCACACAGCTGAGTTGCATGGTGAGTGGAAATTTCCATTGTTTGTAAATATGTACATGAATTGCCCCTTCACATTAATTTGTATGTGCGTGTATGTGCATATTTGTGTGCTGTGTTGTTTTGTTTGTGATGTAATGTATGCGCACAGTGGACCAAATACATTTTTTTAAGGTTTTAGACAAAGTTGCACTTTGCGGTTGAAGCTTCTAACCGGATGACAAACGCAGCAGTAAATATAAATGACGCAGCTAACAAACAAACCGGTCTTTCTGCTCCTATTAGAATTGCTTAGCTTCTTGCAACTACACGAAGTCATAAGGGTCGAGTTTTTTCAAATTATTATGTTTGTTTTAGCAACGAGATAAGCAAAGAACAAGAGCGAATAACGCTGATGATGTGAGCACTCGTCGGATATGGACATTATGATAAGGAACATATACATACACACAAAAATATTTACCGCATTATAACTGCACAAAGCCCCGTTTGTTTGCATGCAGACGCCTAGAAAGATCCAGACGCCGTCGCAACGAAGCAGTTGCATTGCCTGACAAGTGCAAGCAGTTTGATGTATAAATTACGGCACTTGTTAAAAAATTAACGATAATCGAGAAGTAAAAGCGAATGACATTTAAAGCGACTCTACAATGAAAACACATACTTCTCAATTACATACATACATATGCTGTAAGTATAATAAAGGTGACATTGTTAAAAAAAATTGCATTTGTGCTATGTGCAACGAGCGTTGCCAGATTTGTCTGGTCGAACATGTCAACAAAACAAATCGATGTCCCCTCCTCTGTTGTTATTTTGCACGCAATTTTTAGCAATCAAGCTTTAATTGATTCGCGCATGAACAGCTAATAAATATTTATCAGTGCTTCTCGCTCTCTCTATATATTATTCGTCTCCATTTCAGTTATGCCTTTGGGTGAGAGCCACATACATACGTATGTGAGGCGTACAAGATGGCTGCTACGAAAAGAGAAAGAAAACATAATAAAATACGCAAAAAATAAAGTAAAAAATCACATTTCAAAAATACCAACATAGATTATATTTTTTGAAATCAATTATTTACTTTACCAGCCGTTTTCTTCACTTATCTCATGTCTTTGTTTGGTTATGTGGACTCTCGCACGCACCCACACACAGATACATGCGCATATTAGTACACCTCTGGGTACTTTTGCCTGCGTGTATGTGTGTTTGCATACAGCTCGTATGTGCTAAAATATTACTGTTACACCACCACCATCACCATATTTATTTATTTATTTTTTAGCTATATACACTAAACTACAGCACTACATACAAAACTTTATATGCATTTATTGGCAACCAACAAACTACATAACTTATGCCACCAATTAGATTGGATCCGATTGGTTTCGGTATCCGTGCACTATTTTCTATTTTCTTTTCTTTTTATTATTCACTACAAAATCGATTTTTTTTCACTATATTTCTTTAAATGGCTTTACACCAAAACTTACAGTTTATTATTCATGTTTGATGGCATTTTTAAACTTAATGGTTGCAACTTAACGCACAAAGAAACAAAAATTTGTGATTTATTAGATTTGCTCTGGGTTAGAGAGTAGCGATCGTAAAATCTGCACTTGCGATCTTATTAGTTCGACTGCTGAATTATATATGAAAGGAACAATTTCCTTACCAATATATGAAACCTACCACTGAAGCGATGATTATCAGGGACGATAGCTAGTCACGAAAGCTACAATCGATGAAGTGACGTTTCCCCAACAATGAATATGTTATCGAATGTCACTGAAGCTTAAAAGATTAAAATTTTGTTTGATTAGTTTGTTTATTAAGTCAAAGTAGATTCTTACTTGTACATTTATTATGAATATTTTTCTCTTGCTTAGATAATAAGCATTACTAAGCAACTTATAATTTGCGCAGTGGGAACATATTTTTTTTTTCGTATCGATAGCAAGCTGTTCTCATAGTCGATAACGATTGTGAGCCTTACTGCAGCATTGGCCGTCAATTTTGTGCGTTTCGATCCGGGAAAAGCAAATTTAATCTGTGAAATAAGCCTAAATCCGTGTTCCTTTTAAATTAAAAATCATGAGCGCCTTTCCAGGAACGTTCGCGTTTGACGAATATGGTCGCCCTTTCATCATTTTGCGCGACCAGGAGCAGCAAAAGCGCATCACAGGCACAGATGCCATCAAGGTAACTAAAAACTATTGTAATTTCTAGGATAAAGCAAAGGATTTGGATTAATTGTTATTAATAATAAATATTTTGAAAGGATATTTTAATTTTGAATGCAAGCGAGTTGCTAATTTGTGCATAGAATGACGCATTCAATGCCGAATATTCCAGATGTTCTTTGCAACCGGCATTTGCCACATATAAAACTAAAACTTAATGCACAAAGAGCTAAACTATATTAGTTTGCTACAAAACTAAGTATTGCACTTAGTTTGTATTTTATAGCACTGACATAAGAAAAATTCAAGTATTTGCCGTTTAATTTGTGACGTCACTTATGCACTTTGAGGTTAGATGCGGTGCACAGATGTTGCCTATCAGCCGGCTGAGTCACGCGCATTAATTACCATGTAAATTCTAACATGTTCTTCTTGTCTTGCAGACGCACATTATGGCAGCAAGGCAGATTGCCTCGACGCTGAAGACATCGCTGGGTCCCAAAGGTCTGGACAAGATTATGGTCAGCTCCGATGGCGATGTTACTGTGACAAATGATGGTGCCACCATAATGAAGCTAATGGAGGTCGATCATGAGATTGCCAAGTTGATGGTGCAACTGTCGCAGTCGCAGGACGATGAAATTGGCGATGGCACCACTGGTGTGGTTGTCCTGGCTGGCGCTCTGCTGGAGCAAGCAGAGGGCTTGATCGATCGCGGCATTCATCCAATCCGTATTGCCGATGGCTTTGAGCTGGCCGCTCAATGTGCCATCAAGCAGCTGGATGCAATTGCTCAACCCTTCCCCGTGGATCCCAATAACAAAGAGCCACTCATTCAGATCGCAATGACCACGCTGGGCAGCAAGATTGTGAATAAATGCCATCGTCAGATGGCTGAAATGGCTGTCGATGCTGTGCTCAATGTGGCCGATATTGAGAAGAAAGATGTGAACTTTGAGCTCATCAAAATTGAGACTAAAGTGGGTGGACGCATGGAGGACTCTATGCTGGTCAAGGGCGTCATTGTAGACAAGACCCTGAGCCATTCGCAAATGCCCAAGGAGCTGAAAAATGTCAAGCTGGCCATTCTCACCTGCCCCTTCGAGCCACCGAAGCCAAAGACCAAGCATAAGTTGGACGTTACCTCTGCGGAGGATTACCGAGCACTGCGCGACTACGAGCAGGAGAAATTTAAGCAGATGGTCAAGCAGGTCAAGGATGCCGGCGCCACTTTGGCCATTTGCCAGTGGGGCTTCGATGATGAGGCCAATCACTTGCTGTTGCAGCAGGAATTGCCCGCCGTACGCTGGGTGGGTGGTCCAGAGATTGAGCTGATTGCTATTGCAACCGGCGGACGTATTGTGCCACGCTTCGAGGAGCTGACACCCGAGAAACTTGGCTCCGCTGGACTGGTGCGTGAGATGGGTAAGTCTTGAATTAAATTGCTCTCCATAGCTGGCTCTAATCTTTGCCTTTGATTGCAGCCTTTGGCACCTCCAAGGACAAGATGCTGGTCATTGAGGAGTGCAAGAACTCCAAGGCTGTCACAATTTTCTTGCGCGGAGGCAACGCCATGATCATTGCCGAGGCGAAGCGTTCCATACATGATGCCATTTGTGTGGTTCGTTCGCTCGTCAAGGACTCGCGTATTGTTTATGGTGGTGGCGCTGCTGAGATTAGCTGTTCCCTGGCCGTGGCCAAGGAAGCCGATCAGCTATCCACATTGGAGCAATATGCATTCCGTGCCTTTTCCGTTGCCCTGGAAAGTATACCTTTGGCTCTGGCCGAGAATAGTGGACTCCACCCGGTCGAGACACTCTCGGAGCTAAAGGCCAGCCAGGTGGCCGAGAACAGGCCCAGCTTGGGTGTCGACTGCATGCTGACTGGCGATTCGGATATGAAGAATCACAATGTGGTCGAATCGTTGCACTCGAAGAAGCAACAGATTCTGCTCTCCACACAGCTGGTCAAGATGATACTCAAGATCGATGACGTGCGCTCCAACAGCAGCGGCATGTAATGTGGAACAAGTCGTCTACACCCACACACACCCATTTAGTTCTCACACACACACACTCGCGCACACACCACTTCGCTATGCTCTGCTTCATAATACATATATGATTTATATATATATAAATATTTGTATAACTGTATTAATTGTTTACTGTTTATTAATCGAACACAATTCTTTGGAAAAGAAACAAAAATTCAACAACTAAAAATACAATTTACTAAAAAATATATTGAACTAAACCTTTTTGCCATTTATTGTCGCCAATTGTTGGCGATTCATCTTATCGAAGAAGAGCAAGCCGGCAGCGCGCTCCACCGTTTCGGGCGGCACCTGGAATACCTTCAGTGGCGTATCGTTGCTGATCACCTGGTTGGGCATCACATATGCCTCCATGTGCAGCTTCTTGTCGGCTGCCTCGGCCACAATTACCTTGTAGAAGTGGGTGGGCACGGCTACAGTGTTGGCTCCAATCACCTCGTACTTGACATACGACTTGCCATCGTCCTCCTTATGGGGCAGGTAGAGTGGTCCTGTGCACACATAGACATTGGGATGGCTTTGCGTCAGCTTCCGTACGTACATCTCTAGGGAGTTCCAGGAGTCGCGATTGAAGCCTTGACCCACTTGCGGCGCCATGTTGGAGAGGAGGAAGGTATCTTCGCAGTGCTTCTGATGCAGTCGATGATTGCCGGCGGCGGCCATGTGACCACGATCGTAGCCGGATCGACGGTAATCGGTGTTTTGGGCGCGGAAGTACGGATGTATGCTTTCGTCTGGTCGGAAGTCACATTTCGACCGATCGACTGCATCATTTTTGGCCACCGATGCGGCTGTCAGGTGCTCGAACACCCAGTGGGGCACGCGATTGCGCCTGTCGTAGGAGAGCACGTAGTCGGAGTGGGAGCGCACATTGTCCATGCCGGGAAACCCGTATTTCATAATCTCTGCTATACGTGATGGCCGGGCAGTTAGATTTACTTCGCTGGCAGGTATCAGTTCAGCAGCGGAAACAGTGGAAAACACTGGAAATCCAGGTAAGCGTGCGAGCGTCCGTTCACAATATTCATCAGCGTTGCTCTGGCGACGCTCTGTGTAAGTACCCAGATAAAAGGCCCCTAAGGCTGTGGCGCTTAGGGCTAGTAAGTTTTTCACTTTTGTGCTCGTCATTTTATATTCACTTTAATTTACAATATTTACAAAAAAGGCCCGTGCGCCTATTGCACAATTCTTACATTGCCAGCTGATTCAAAAGGCAGTATGACCGTAGCTCGAGATTTGAAAAATACGATAGCCAAAAGCAACAGGCATGAGTTATCGATTACATGGTGCGTAACTTGGATAAATCCAATAAACTTAAAATTCAAATATGAATGGAAGGGTGACTGCAGTTTGATAATTTAAATAAATTATCGACATATTTAACTGACATGAGAAATCGATAATCTAGTAATTTATGTATATATACATATTAATATAAAAACCCGCACAAACACGCACCTCAGTTAACTAAGTTATTTATTATATAAACTTAAATGCATAAGTACAAAGATTTATCGTCGGCACGAAAGTTAAAGAAATTAATAAGTTAATTGGTTTTTATTATTATTTGTTGTGATTACGACGGCAATTTGCAATCAATCTCAATGAAAAATCACAGCGACACATTTGCGAACGTGTGTGTTGCGGCAGACAAACGGTGAGAACATCATTTTCGTCATTGTTAGAACTAAGTGATGATGGGTGAGGGCGGGCGCAAGGGCGAGGGTGTGTCTTATGGGAACTACTTAATTAGGCCTGTAGCGTGCCAAACTCAGCACGTCTCCTTGTTGCAATCAACGAAATTACTAAATTCGGTGGCATTGGGCGGCCCCTCGCTATAAAGATAAGTGACGGGCCATAAACGGGCCGCTGCGAAATCGCTGAGACTCTGCAGACCGCCGGGCCGTGGCGGATGCTGTGTGTATTCACTGCTAGCCGAGGTTGCCTGCAGCTGGTGTGGCTTTGGCTTCTGCTTGGACAGGCTGGAATGTGTAGTGGGCTTGGTGCTGTTGCCAGCATCCGGATAATATCGATCGCTGCACTTGCGCCACTGATCCGGCTCATCGCCCACAAAGCACCTGTGAAGGGAAATGGCGGCAATAAGGATATCATGTTAGTCATTATAGAGTTTAGTTCCGCTCTTACCAGGCATAGTCGAAGCCGCGACTATAGCCACATGGATGATCCGTTTTGCAGCAATAGTCCCAGGCGCCAATCTCTGAGCCGTCCGTTTCACAGGAGTAGAAGCCCGTTATAAGATTCTTCTCGCATGGACTGCTCCTGCGGCAAGGTTTGCCAGTTACGGTATAATGACGCCAAGCGACATCGCCTTTCGATTTTCATATATCGTAAAGTTAGTTAAATAATATTCTCTATTGTTAAGCATTAACATTCAGTTAGTAATGTTCATATAGGGAGTTGATACTTGGATTCGTCTGGGTTATGGGTTATAGTGTTGCTACCCGGATTCGTCTGGGTTACGTTATAGGTTACAGGTTAGGGTAATACTACTGTACATGCTAGTCGACATTATACATATATACATAGACATACCTCCAATTACAAGCTAATTATATCTAAATATAAAATCTAGTTCTGGGGTTATAGACAATTTGGAATCGGTTCAAACTCTGATTATTTACACAATGATGGACGTGCAACAGGTTAGAATTGTCAGTTTACCCGGTTCCCGGAATATATCCATGCGTCGATCATTATTGACACGTGAGCCACCGATCGTGTTCACCTTGTCCCGGCAAGTCCAATCGAATGGATTCCAAGCGAACAGCCAATAATCACGCTCTTTGGTGTGCCTATAGTGCACATCGAGCTTGAGCTCCGTTTGATCTAGATCAGACATTTCGCAGTTGAAGGAGCTGGACTGCGAGCTATTAAAAAAAAAAATCAGTTAGAGTTATAGAGATTTTCGATCGAATTATCTTACCCATAGCTAAAGGCATAGCACTTGAAGGGCGTCGTGTCACGCAGGCGTATGCATTCCTTTTTACAGGCCATCTCCGAGGGCGCTGTGATCACCTTCTTAATAGCTGGAGGTAGTAGGCGTGCCGGCGAGCCATAGCCCAAGTAGCACACTGGAAAAATGGAGAAACTCGAATTAGCTCTGGAAACTGTTTCTATGTTACCTTGGTCCACCCACATTTCTTATGCTTCTCATCCACAATGGGCTGAATTTCACAGCCATGTCCGTAGCTCGCACGCTCAAAGATGTCGAAGGCTGCATCCAGTATCAGATGCCGTTCCTTGTCCATGTCGCGCACAGGCCAATCGCTCAGCTGGCAGTTGTCTATGACGCCCGCGTGGCGCTGCTGGCCGTAGCGGAAGGCGAAGGCTCGACACGTAAATTTACTGGAGCGTATGCACTCCATCTCGCATTCGCCCACGGTGCGCACCGTCAGCGAATCCCGCACAATGGACTTGAAGAAGCGCGTGGCATCGATGGCGCGGAAGAAACATTCTGTGGGGGAAGAGGAGAAGAAGGTATTAGTCTAAAAATCTAAGAGGAGAGCAAGGAAAAGAATTGGCCTGGGAAATACTATAGCTAGAAGAGGAGAAAAGGAATAAACAGCAGAAGGGAAAGGCATAGTAAGCCGAGGTAATAAACCGAAACATTTGATGGGAACAGTATAAGAGAGCATGTGGTATAAGAGAGCAAGAGAAAGCATTAGCCTAGGAAATACTATTCCTTGTCTAGCTGAAGGAAGAGGGGAAACGACTGAGGGCTTCTAAGATTTTCTCTAGACTAAATAAGATATGATTACGCTTCTTCATGAATGCTAAGTCTAACCGCTTCTCTGTCTCTCTTGACTTAATCAAGATAATATATTAGCCTCTCCATCTCCTGTTCTTCCATACTCACGTGCATTTCGTGGATCGGAGAGCGCTGTGCTGGGTCCATCGCTGCGTCTCGGACTGTGCGGCGGTGGCTGCCTGCACACATCCATATCATCGGCCATCGAGTATATGTCGTAGTCCCTATCCGGCTCTATGTCCACATAGTAGTCGAGCATATTGACAGGTCTGTCGCACAGCATGCAATTGTCGCGACCCGCCTGATTGTACCGATAGCTGAACGTGTGACAGACGAAGCTAGGCCGTTGATCCGAGCACAAGCGTTCGCATTCCGTCAGCGTGGGCACATTGAAGGCGTGCTTCACGGCTGTCTTGTGCAGGCGGAAGCCCTCGCTGGTCTTGGCAGAGCATTCTGAAAGAATGACAGGATTGTAGATCTATAGCGATCCCCTTCCCATTCACTTACCATCCGGGCCAGGTCGCCTAGTCCATTGTTTTCTGTAATCGTTGCGTATTCGGGGATAATCATGATCGTAGCTGGAGCCGGGGTAGCGTAGCACCGCATTCGATTCCCTGGGCGGCTCGCGATGCGTTGAGCCCAGATCGAAATAGTTGAAGTCGTGCTGATCCTTGCGACGCTGCGACTCGAAATAGGAGCTCTGCTTGTTGCCATAGCCACCGCCGTAGCTCTCCTCGGCCCCGATCAAATAGGGCACGAATTTATTGGGCTTTTTGTAGGACGAGCCCGGTGGACCGTCGCGATCTAGGTAGTTGTGAGCAGGTCCCGTGGCCGGTGGGCCGGGCCGACTGGGCTCGTGTGGACGATAGGGTGAAAAGTCATGGCCGGGACGATACGATGGTCGGTACTTGTCTATGCGATCCGGTTCGGGACGTGGCGGCCTGTAAGCCGAACTGTCGTAGCCCGAGCTGCTGGGCAGCGTTTCCCAGCGATCGGGTCTATAGCGTGATGGCGGCTCCGGTCGACCAAAATCATGACGATCTATATAATCGGGACGCGAATGATCGCCAAAGCTGCTGGGCGGCGTATGGCCATAGTAGCCCGAGCCGGAGCTAGAGCCATGCGAGGAGAACTCGTAGGACGAAGAGGAGCTGGAGGAATGTGAGCTGTGGTAGTCCGTGGAGAAGGGTCGATGCTCGTAGGAGCCGCTAGATGGAGCCGATGGACGATAATGGCCCACAGCGGTGCTATGCGATGGAGGAGGAGGCGGGGGAGGAGGACGATAATGATCACGATCACGATCGCGATCCCTATCTCTATCACCATAGCCGCCGCTGGGCTTGAAGTAAATCGGATTGCTGCTAATGGGCCCCTTGGAGCAATCCTGGCAGGCATTACGCCTACAGCTGCTGGGCGCATTGCGATCCCTCTCATAGTAATCGTAGTCCGGATGCCGCAACAGATTCGAGTCCCTGCGATTGGCGCTCGAATACAGATCCATTTGGGACAGGGGTATCTCGATCAGCTCGCAATCGCCCTGGCCATGCCCCGAGGGATCCAGGCGATAGTTGAAGCCCTCGCACATGAAACGCTTCTCGTGGCCGCACTCGCGCATGCAGTCCTCCACCCGTTCACAGGATATCGAACGGCGTATCCAATGGGGCGCTATGCGCTTGCCAGCCAGCACACGCCGGAAGCAGGCTGTAAAGATGAAGTAAAACAGATGCAGACAACAAGAAAAAGAGAAACAACAACAACAACAGCAACAGCAGCAAGTGAAGCAATCAGAGATCTTGGCGTCGCTGGCTGTAGCTAAAGTGGAAGTCAGTGAAGCGCGTCCAAGATCGGTTGCCTCTACATGATGTTGCTACATGTTCTGCTTTTGACATCCGCTCTTTTTGCCGCCGCTGTAAATTATATTCGAGTCATGTTGCTGTGAAGCGATCCGCCCCCGGTCGCCGCCCCAGCAAGGCCTTGCCGCCGCTTAGATTATCGCGCGGAGTGGAGAAGTTCTTATTTGCCAAATTGTGCAAATTACTTTAAATATGCTGCGCAGTGTTACTTCGGAATCTTTGTTGGCCATTGACCGAGTTGTACCTCGCCCAAGCGCAACCTACCTTTGGCATCCTCCACAATTATAATTGTGCTGCTTATGTCGCTAACCCCGACGCCGCTGCCGCTGCCGCTGCCACCGCTGCTGCTGCTGCCACTGCTGTGTCTTGTAGGACTCACGAATTTGGCTTGGCTGCCGCAGCTGGCGTAGAGCAACAGCGGCAACAGCAGCCATAAAAGCATTAGCGAACGCATTGAAACGCGCGCACCGAACCACTAAATCCACACACAATTTTTGTATTTTATATAATCGAGCTCGGTTTGGAATTCTATTTAAATGTTTCTTTTTTTTCTCTTTTTAAACAATTTTATTTTTTTATATGCTCACTGATTACGTAAGTCGCGTTTTATTTCGGTTTTTTGAATTTGAATATCAAGCGTAGCACACACACAGTCTGTCTCGCTCACACACTGTCTCCCTCTCTCTCTCTCTCTCTTTCACTCTGCTCTGCTTTGCAGGATTCTAATTGGATATTTGCAGCGAAAGCTCTCACTCACTCTCTCACTCTTTCTCTCCCACTCACTCTCCCTCTCACTCTCGCGCTCTCTCTCTCCTTCTCTGGCTCGCTCTCTTTCACTCTCACAGGATCTAGTCTGTAAACGCGTCGACGCGCTGCTCTGGCCTTTCTAGCCTCAACTGAGCCGCTGCTTTGGTCAAGCTTGCGGTTTTATACACGATATTAGAAAATTTTAACGCGCGCTCGAGCGTTTTTCCACCAAAAAGCTTTCAATTTTTTCCCAGAGCTTTATCTACTATTTTTTTTTTGTGTTTTGCTGCTCTTGATGCTGTTCTCTTCTCGATGATTTAGCCAACGGGGCGTCGTCTTTAGAGCCTTGAAATATACACGCTTTTAATGAGTGCTCTATGCGCTCTTTTTTATTTATTTATTTATTTTTTTTTTTGGCTAGTAGATGGCTTATCTTGGTTTTCAGATGAAAATACGAGGGCAGCTGTTAATAGTTGGTATCTGTAGCTCCAGCAGCTGCACTGGCAGCAGCCAAGCGTTAATTGACGTCAGTCAAGGATGCCAGCCGAACAGAGTGTGTATTAATTTCAATGAGCACTGTTTGGGGGCAAATACAATGGGGACTACGCAGAAATTAAACTAGTGATCTACTTGATTAGCGTAGGGCGAGATATGAGATCAGTTGGGTGCATAAAGTAGGGTTTTGCACAGCTATGAAGTGGGGCTTAAAGAATTGAAAATATTGGCGATATTTTCTGTAGACAGAAGAACTATATTTGCCAAGACAGATTAAATGTCATACATGTAGTTAAGGGGATGATCATTTCTGCATAATCAAAATCTTTTAAATTTCTGTATATAGGGAAAGCTTCGTTTTCATTGTATAGATTATATATTGTATAGATTATATATATATATATATATATATATAT
>NW_022045866.1:1540841-1552730 GCF_001654015.2 Drosophila navojoa
TATATATATATATATATATATATATATATATATATATTATTATAGATATTTTATAGAAAATCGTTTAGAATTTTCGTATATATTTTATATGAATCATTCAATATTTTCCATAGACTAAATGACTCATATGATATGAATCTGATTTATATGAGATTAGTTGGCTAGGAGTACATTTAATTTACATCTAATTAAAATTGTCTCACTCTTAAATGATTATTCTTTATATGTATTTTTAAACGAATATTTTTCACGCTCTGAGCTCTACAAAAGCAAAGTAATTTTTTGTGTTTTTGCAAATTCATTTAGTTTTAATTTATTTAACTAACGCTCAAGTATTGTTTGTTGTTTAATTTTTTTTTTTTTGCTCCAATATAAATACTTTTAACTGAGTTCTAGTCATAGTCTTTCCATTATGTATATTTATATCAAATTTCAAAGCTATTTATCTGCTTTCCACTTCAGCGAATATTCTTAGGCTTAGCGCTAAGTCAGTTAAAACAAAGCACACATACAAAATAAGTTTGTTGCTTAAGTCTTTTGTTTTCTAGACGGCAGAGGCTCTCTTCTAGCAAATCTATGAGTAATACTTTTAGAACTTTTGCAAAATGATCTATTTCTATAAGCTTGAAGTCAATTTTCTCATCTGTTCAACTGCTAAGTTTAAAGAAACTAAATTTCTTTTTCTATATCAAAATCGAGTTCGTTGCCTAAGTCTTTTGATTTCTTAATCCTGATTCAGCCTTATTGTGGTTCCTTTTATAAAATATCTTATTGAGTCACCTGCTATAAGCATTTTTCCATCTGCCGGCCGTTTTTTCCACCTACAAACCCGCACTCAAGTTCGTTGCCTAAGTCTTTTGCAACACGTTTGTCCAGCTTAACACTGAATAAGCCCATAACGCACTTGCAGCATGCATAATTCATATGCCACCTATCATGTACTCTGTCCGAGTCTTTGCTATATCATCGATCATAACATAGCTCGAGCGCCTAAACCTCCCCCCCTCCCCTCTCTCTCGCTCTACCATTCGAAGTACACAAAAAGCCAAACAATCTGAGCGCATTTCCGTTTCTTAATCAATGTCAAAGCTGTCATTTCAATGGGTTAGCTTCTGTTTTTTCTCTCTCTCTCTCTCTCTCTCTTTCTGTTTTTATTTCTTAGTGCATTCTAAGAGCAACAGCAACAGCATTTGCATACAATGCAGCCTGTCGGGGCGCTCGTTCAAGTGCACTTGCTCTTGCACAATTCCCAAAAGGCAAAGTACGGCAGCCGAAAAGAATCAGAGACTTGAGCTTCCGCTACCAAAAAACAGAAGAAGTAAAAGAAGAATAAGAGGCATATAATATAATCGTATTACTCGCACTCTTATCTTCAGCCAGCATCTGTCCCACGCCCAATAAATTCAGCTAACAAACTCGCACGCAGAGCCAACGATTTAATTACATTGTCGCATGGATCGTAACAAGCATTTGAGCATTTGAGCATTTGAACTTGGGCTTATGTCACCCCCTATTTCTGCTTTGGTTTTTCATAAAGTTCATGTGCTCGTCACACTCGAGATCATCGAAAGGAAGTCGCGTCTAAAATCCAAAATATAAATGACTCTTTGATGAGTGGGCAAAGCAATTTGTTGGTGCTTGTTTTTGTGGAATTGTCATAAATCTTGTGCACTTGACAACTTAACTAAATTTAAATAAACATATATTCTTAGCTAAAGCTGACATCATGGGGGTGTACTAAAAGAATGTGCTGCTCCCTAACTAAATCGAAATTAGTTGCGTCATAGAGCACTGGAAAATAACTAGGTACTACATTGTACTTTAAGAGATTTTCTAAAAAATAGAAAATTCAATAAAAAATAAAAAACAAAAAAAATAGATAATTCAAGCTGGAGCTATAATAGAATGAAAGCTGTATAAGCCTTAAGGATGTATTGCCTTATGGGAGAGATTTTGCCTTTATTAAATTGTGATGGCTCTCGCTATGCAACGATTCAGGGCTTCGATTGAGAAACTCAACAATATTTATTCTTGCTTTGAGAATTAAAGGGAAAAATGTTTAAAAAAAGATTACAACAATTTTAAATCTTTTTTCTATTTCTCTGAGTGCAAACACTTATTGAGATATCCATCAACAATTTTATATAATTAATTTAATTTCAACCCACAAGATTTTGGTGTGTAGCAAGAAAAATAAAAATAAAATTATTTATATAAAATTGTTGATTCATATTTATGAGAAAAATTTTAGCAAATTTTCAACGCAGTCTAAAGTTGTTAAATAATTGATAAGTATTAATTATTTAATAATTATAAATATTTTGTTAATCGACTAAAATGCATGAGACAAGCGTCTAATTGCATTTTAGAGCATAATTAGAGAGCACATTTTTAATAAAAATCATATATAATTTTAAGTAAAATGTTTAATTAGTTTTAGCTGGCAAGTCAAGCGTCTAAGCGCACTTTAGACTCGCATTTGATTCATATATTTATTATTTATGCTACGCAATCAGCTGGGTTGAGTTGTTAATGGAATTTGCTATGGCTTTTAGAGACTTTTTTTGTAGAGTTTCTGATTAATATACTCATTCTTCTAGTAGTTTCAGTTGATAGAGAATAGCTTAGATTTTTTTGCCTAAGATTTTTTAGCTTAGTATAACTTAACAGAAATCACATCCTTGTAAAATATGCTCAAAGAGTGAGAAAACCAACTAAACATAACTTATTAAATACTCAAACCTTAATTAAGGGATCTACATTAAGACTTCTCTACCAAGAAGAGTTCATATAAACGAAAAATATATCAAAATGAATCATCATGAATCATATTATATGCTATAAATAAATTATGAATGGTATTCAAAGCGCCTGCCCTGCTCTATTGAACTAGTTAACCCCTTTAGCTATGTTTTGTTTTACAGCTAATTTTAGCCGCTTAAGCTACAATAGAATGGAATAAAAGATATAATCTATTATTATATATATTTTTCAATATTTCAAAGTCTCCTCTAAACATGCTGCCCCCTTTATGCATGCCCATCGTTAGCTAACCCACTTGGTTGACAATTTTTCATAAACTTTTGCACTCGACTTTGTTTTTTTTTTTTGTTTGCATTCAGCATGCGAGCTAAATTCATTTGTTTTGTTGTCCGTGGCGCGCGAGCTTTCGATTATTTAGCTTTTGGTGTGGTGCACAACCCCACCGTTTTGACCCACTGTAGCCACTGTCCACCCACATCGACGATAGATTGACGCATTATGCTTAGTCTAATGGGTTTTTAGTTTTGTTATGCGAATAAAAGCCAATCCCGAATGTGGGTCAACTGTCGACTCCGCCTCCCGTTTCCTTCCGCCTCTCGTAATGAGTTTTAATTGTGCGCAATGTTAATTCTACTTAGATTTTAGTTGTTACAACTAAACTAAACGCAAAAAGAGAGCTAATAAAATGTTAAATAAAGCGAATCGCATCCAAAACCTCCTCTTTCCCACTGTCGGTTAGCTGGTCGCGAATCCAAATTAGTTGGGACTTGGTTAAGATGGTTTCACATAAGATTTCTGCACTTACCATTCATTTCGTCCATGGGATAACGATCACGATCCCTGTCACCAGGCAGGGGCATAGTTGGCTCTGAGTGAAGAGGTGAAAAGAAATTTAGTTGGGATTAGATGGGCTCGGAATTCCGGATCGGTAATTGATTAAGCGTTTGCTAAGACCTAGAACAGAGGGGACTCTACTTTATATTGCTCATGGCCTTACTTTTATTGTTATGCATGTAGTCCCCGGGATTGAAGTAGGTGGCTATAGTCTTATCATCATCGTAGTAACCATCTGGGCGCATTGCACTACCATTGCGCCGCACATAGTCATCCCTGGGCGGCTGAGCTGAAGGTCTATCGTAGGTGGGCGGGCGAGCTGAAGAGCCAGGAGCAGGTCCCATGCCATATCCTCCATCGTGTGCTACATGCGGTGGCGGATCAGGTCGGTTCGTGTAGTCCGGTCGAGGCTCCCGATGCCCATCATAGCTAGTCGTGGGTCTTGGCTCGCGATGCCCATCGTAGCCGCTTGTGGGCCTTGGATCACGATCATAGCTGGCTGTGGGTCGGGAGCCATATGAGGGCGGTGTGGAGCTATCGTAGGGGCGTGCGGGCGGACGTGCATAATCTGGTCTATCGCTGGCATAGTCCGGTCTAGGCGCATAGCTGGGCCGCTCCCCGGAGGCGGGCCGCAAGGTCGTGGGCGAGTAGCGTTCCGGCGTGCCATAGCTGTAGCCATTGCCGTAGCCCAGCCCGAAGATGGGACGTGGCGGCCCGTGGGGCGTGGGCCGTATGACATCATCCTCGTGCGGCCCATACGACGGCCGGTAGCGCTCATCCACCTCGGGCACATTGGCCGCATAGCCGCCTGGTATGTAGACCTCCTCGTTGGGCGCCGGATAGCTGTGCTCGTAGAGCGTCGGGTATTTGTAGAGCGGATAGATTTCATGCGAGAAATAGAGACGATCGCCGACGCCCGGCGGCGGTCCAGTGGGCGGCACTGGCGGCGGCTGGGCCGGCACATCCGGATGAGTGGTGTGCGGCGTGGGATCCACGACCAGCACTGGCGTATTGCCCACATCGATCGGGCGATTGGGTAAATTCACGGGCGTTACGCCCGTACTGATCGGACTCGAAGCACCGTCCAGCTGATTGTCGCTCAAATCGAAGCAATTCGTCTTGCGCGCATACAGATCAAAGTCGGGATCGAAGATGACGCCACCGGGCCGCCCGCTCCCGCCACCATACTGCTCCGATGACAATTGACATGTGCCGTTTCCGCGTCGATGAACACTGCACAACGCGAAGTTAAAATGAGTTAAAATTGTTGTTACTCATTGAGCAATCGGACAAAATTGGCAACACGCCGCTCACCCGAACGAGATCGCCTGACACTTCTCGCCCGCCTGCAAGCACTTCTCCTTGCACATCTTCAGCGAGTTGGTGTCTTCGGTGCGGAAGGTCTTCTCAAATGGCAGCATTGCCTCCAATGCGATGCGCTCGAAGCAATCTGAAAACAAAGCCAAATGGACTTTAGTTCAATTTTCAGGTCTCTCGCTAATTGGCCAATTGCAATTGACCAAAGAAAAATCAATACAAATACAAATACAAATACAAATAAAAGTTCAGCTTATGCAATGCAGAGCCACGCCCACACGTGCAGACGGCCAGACGCCCTATTGTCACTATGATGTCACCTGCATTATTTATTCAATTCTTTACGTTTATTTATTTTTGTTTTCAAGGCCATTTTATTGTGGTTTTGCTCCACTGTACGGTAGGTTAGTTTTATTGTCTCCCCACACTTGGACGCTTTTGTTCTTTATTCAAATCGTTTCAGAATTTTATTTGGCTTGCGTGCCGCGCGGACGCAGTTGACTGCCATTAGCCCCACAGGTGCTGGCACCACAGTTGACCCCCATAGCTGACTCCAGCTCCGTATAACTCCACTCTCCCGCCACAAACGACTCCCCATGAATTATTCAAAAAGGTCAAACTAGCGACAACAGCCAAGAGACAATCTGAAAGACCAGCAATATTTGTATTGCCCTCTGCCCGGCTAGCTCGTGTCGATGATTAATGATGGATTAGACCATGTGCTTTATGAGCTGTGCTCGTTGCGCCATTATGGCATGTGGGTGGCAGTTGGAGCTGTGATTTGCGCCTAAATGTAATAGTTGGCTATGGAAATAGATTTTTATTGTTTTTTTTTTTTTAGAGTGAGCAAAAGAGTGTAGCAATGCAATTAGGGGTAAGGGAGAGTGTAATGTTGAATAGTAAAGTATTAAGTAAGGCTACTTGATGTCGCATATATCGGAAATTGTTTGTAGCGTCGCTTGTCCCTGATAACTCATGTTGGTATGCTAAATTCACCCTTAACCTCCACTGAGTAGCACTTGATCTTTGAAAAGAATACAGATAGACTTTTAGTCATATCTTTTCGAATCAGGACTAGGAGCTCTAGACGCTAGGAACTGGCAACTTGGTCTAGAATTGTTCTAGTCAATATATTGACTTTACTCCATCTCGCTATTCCTGCTTAAGATCACTGTAATTCTATAATGCCTTTGGAACTGCTTTAAGCCATTGAGCTTCTAGAGCCGCTCTTAAATAGAATTCCATGAAGATCTTCAAGTCTGCTCAAGGTGTAAGTGTTCTCTGCAAAATCTTGGCTCTAAATAGCCCTAAGGAACAGCGTCAACCCTTGCATAAACTCTTAGCTACACTTACAGTTGTATGAGGTTGATAGATCATAAGGAAGACCCTGATTCGAGCTTACTAAAGAGAATACAGAGAATATTTTCAATAGTTTAATATAGCTATCTAGGCATATAGTAATCTTTTACTGTACTTATACTGAATGATGAAAAGTAAGTGGTATAAATTATAACTCTGTTTCTATTCTGTTCTATTAACCCGAAACCAAACTTTTATTTGTCATCTATTTCATCTCTCACGTTATTTACAAACTATAAATAGCTCTAGTAAAAAACTCAACCTATAATTATACATTATAACCAATACATAGACTACTCCAAGCATTACGAACTATTCTAGGTCTATAAGAACCAGTTGGCATATATCTAAGGTCTAACTGTTGCTTGCTCAAGAATATAAAAGTATTTCATTTTTATAGACGTTAATGGGTCCATAAAAACCGCAGCGAATACGTAATTAAAATGATATGTTAATTGTTTCATCCGCTTTGTTTACCCCCCCTACCCTTCTACAATGTATTGCCCCGGAACTTACCATTGCGCGCCGAGACCAGCTGATTGTCCACGGTGAGCGCAGCTGCCGCATCGGCGAGCAAGTGCAGCATCCAGAGGAGCAGCAGACGCCGCCGGAGCGCAATGTTCATCATTTCACTTGGTAACGGTACAAATAATTTCCCTTTTTTGTTTTTTTGCACAAGATTTTCCCACTGTTTTTTTGCTGTTGTGTTTTATCACTTGGTCACTTCCTTTGGCATTCTCGTGGAGAGTTTTGGGTTAAGTGGACTGCTTGGATCGACGGGAGCTTGGGAACTGAAAGACAGCGCCAAGCGCTAGCGTCGTAGAAACCTTCTGCTTCTGCTCTTTCTTCACTTGTGTTTGTTTTTTTTTTTTTTGTGCTTTGTATCTTTCTCTCCTTTCTTTTTGGATTATGTTCGCGTGCCAGTGGGCATCATTTCTTTAGAGCAGTTTTATGTAGTTGTAGTTGTTTCTTTATATATATATATTTTTTTTTTGTGGCTTTCGCGTTACGTTTCGCTACTTTTCACATTCTTTTCACCGTTAATTATATTGCCAAAATATGCAGATCGTTAGCCGAGCCGAGTCGAGCCGAGCTGAGATGAGATTGGATGAGATGAGATGAGAGATGTGGGAGATCTCATTTATTTATGCGTTCACTCAAAAGAAATTCAGTTCTTCTTCTTGTGTGTGTGTGTGTGAGGGAGAGAGTGTGGGAGACTGAGGGCGTGTCAGTCATTAACTGAACTTTAGTTGTCTTCCTTGATTGCGTCACTAGAACTCGCTTAGAGGCCTTTTGACCTTTTGCGACAAAAGTTTTTCGGCCACTTCGTAATTAAGCATATTTGAATGACAAAGTGCTCAGCAATGCGTAAATACAATTGCCATCATTGCCGTCGCACTTGGCCAAATGTAAATATCAAATACAAAACAATAACAAATATTTAAAAAATTAAAAATTTATTAAAACAAAAAGATATAATTAGCTAGAGTCAGCGACTAGCAGATGCCCTAAAGTATAAGCAGAGTTTGTTTTGGCAATTAATTATAGTTTTCTACATCAAATACTTATGGAAACGCTTCCGTACATGCGCGCACACTCTCTTACTATTGAGTATATGACCTCTAATAACTTCGGTTCCAGATGTACAATATTTATAAAATTTTCAGAGCAGTCAAGGCTTGAGCTACATGAATTTGCATTCATCTTTTGGAGGATAGGGGCGTGATATCCCAAGACTAAAATGTTCATTGTCTATATATTCTCCTATATATTCTACATTTGAAATCTTGTATATATCGCTTTAGCAGACTTCGAGTTATGAGAGATAAGGCGAAATTATTATTGAGAATGGAGTTAGGCATGGCCCAAAAATAATGGACTTCAACTGCTTGCACTATAAAGTATATTCACTCCAAGTTTCAGCACTCTCGCTCGTGTAGCTCGCGAGTTCCGATAGATGGGCAGAGTTACAAAAGTATATTACTAGCTCAGCTGCGCCCATTCAACTCATTCCTCCAAGGATTACATGTGCTTTGACTGCTCAGCCACGCCTACTCCTATCTGTTACGTACATATCCATGAAATACTTAAGCTCTCTACACCCCCATTTTCAGGGTATGCAAAACAGCTTAAAAGCCCGCTGATTAGTCAAAAACGTTTAATTGCTTGTCGCGAGCGAAAGAGACAGCCGAAGAGCGGGTCGGAGACAGGCAAAGACGCCGGCAATTAATTTATTATGACAGCTTGAGAAAAAAGATAAACTTCAAATTATGAATGATTTATTGAAAAAGCGACTCGGAATAATTATGAAAAAAAAAATATATTATGATTATTATTTTTTTTTTTTTGCATATAGGCAAACTTCTGAAATTCGTTTTTGTTTTATTCTTGCTGTTTTGCAAATGAAATTTCACTCGGGCGTTAAGTTTAGTGGGCAGATTCTCACTTTGGTCTTTCCGGCCGAATTATGCTGAGAAGTGTAACGGTAAAACTCTTGATTAGCTAGCTTCCGTTGCGCTTTGACATTTTTGGCAAAGCGGTTAATGACAAGCAATCGCTCTCTCGCTCTAGCACACACACGCACACGCACACACAGAGACCCACCCTTACAGCTGCAGTGCAATTTCAGTTTTGTTGCTTTCTTGTTTTGCAATTCTTTTTCTATTCTTTTTGTTGCCGTTATTGCTGTTGTTGTTGCTTTTCTTTGGCCGCTTTCGTTTCGCGTTTGGTTGCGCTGCGTTTCGAACTCGAACTCGCCGATCCGCACTCGCTAAACAATTGAAACTGAATAAAAAATTCTGATTTAGTTGTATTCGAAACTCATTGGATGAGCAGCAAAGCAGCGCAGTTGACGCTGACGTCAACAGCGGCAGCGCTGCCAGCAGCACACTCTTTTGTTGCTGTTGTTGCTATTACTGTTGTTGCTGTTGTTGTTGTTGTTAGTGGCATTTAGCTTCGCATTTAGCTTTGCCTGGCGGCAGCGAAGTTTGGCGCTTTAGAGTTCATCATTATGATCATTAGCTGCGCCCACTTGAGACGCGGCAGCGTGCGGCCCAGCTTGGGCTAGCTGGGGGCTGGGGTGTCGAACCTGGCTGGCGCTTGCCTTGGAGGCAACTTCATTATGGTCGATGTCTGCTTCTTCTGCTTTTTCTTCTCTTTACATCGCCGCCGTCGTCGTCTTCTTCTTCTTGCTGCTGCTGCTTTTGCCTGCCGCCATTTCCTCTAATCGCTTGGGAATGACTCACGTAAAATTATTTCAATCAGAAATTGTAGCGCAACAAATTTCGATTGCGAGTCGCACTTGGAATGCCTTTTATATATAAATTTTTATCGATGGGAGTTTTTTGTATTCTTTTTTAATAATTTGTAAAAAATACATATATGCATTTTTTATATAAATTTCTAATTTTTTCATAATAATATATAATATAATAATTATTATTTTATATTTTTAATAATAGCATTATTGACAACAATTTTTAATAAAATTATAATAAATAAATATAATAATAAATATTGGCATTGTTTTAATCTATAAATATATCTGTTATTTATATTCTTTATATAATGATTTCTATCATTAGTAAAATATTATAAATTTATTATTTAAAATAAAATATAAAAATGATTTATAGTTGGATTTACTCTACTATATTTCAAATTAAAATTCTTAACTTTAATAGAAAAAATGTAAATAAAATCAAATTTTCGAACTGCTAACTTTAAATTGAATATAAAAATAGAAAATGATTTAAAAATATTTTTTATATATATAAAATTATGCTCCATAATTATCATTAAAACTAAAAAAATATAACGATGCCTATTTAAATTAAAAGTTATATCTGACTTTATGTGTATATATATGTATATAGTGTATACACAAGGCGTGATTACTTATGTGTGCGCAATTAGAGACAAGTGTTTGGGTTCTGCAATCGTTAGCTGTTTAGATCTTTTCTAGCTGTAGAATTAGTAGAGCAGTTGAATTAGAACCAACAGCTCAAGCACCAGCAACAGCAACAGCAACAGCAGCAACAGATATAAAGAACCAGAACTTAAAGGAATGGCATAATAATAATCTTAACTTGAACTAAGTTTACGCTTTGTTAGAGCCACTAAAAAGAGCACAATTCAAATTGCTCGGCCAATGCACCTTCAAAACTTGGCTTTAACTTTTATTATTTTTTTTTTTTTTTGCTTTTGCTTTTTTGGTTTCCAGCGAACAGCTGAAGCGTTAATTGGTGCAAGTTTTCACTGCAGCCAAAGGTGTTGTGCGTGCGAGTGTGCGTGTGTGTGTGTGTGTGTGTGTGTAATTTTTGGGGGGCCTTATAATTGGCGACACCTTTAAGTGTCGACCTTGTCATGCTCGCTGACGTCGTCTAATTCAGGCCGGGGCTGTTCTTCATCAGCGCCTCTGCCAACTGATGACGCTCGCTGTCGATGTTGATGTCGACGGCGACAGCGACGGCGACGCCAGCTGCGCAGTCAGCAAGCTTTAAGCGAGCGTATCCAGCAATAAGGAGCAGCAGCAGCAGCTAGAGAAGCAGCTGCCCAAGCTGAGCTCATTCTGAGACTCGATTCTCAAACAGGAATTCCTTAGAATAAAACCTTTAAAAATGTTAGGGTGTGCTTTTAATGGGCAGTGCATGACTAATAGCTACCCTGTCTAGTTTATTGACATGTAGTTTATAGCATATATTGGCTACTTGGTTCTAACATATCCATTAAATTTTTAAAATATGTTTAATATTATTAAAATACTTACTCAATCGAAAGATTAAATTAAAGACTTAATTTGACAGTTTTACATGTAGATCAGTTGTGGATAAACATGAAGATCAAGATTCGAGGTTAGAAGGAAAGAGAAAGATCTTATAACTTATAAGAATTACAGACTGGACTTAGGAGCTCTCCATAAAGTTTGTGCACTTACGGGTACTCCTAATGGGTTTAATACAATATACAGAAGCGTGCATAGACAAATGAGAGATTTTTATATTAACTAAGATTTATTTATGAACTGGCATATACGTAGTTCCTGCGATTTCTAACACATTCTATTGTCTATTAGATAACTTCTAAGAAACACTATATACCCTGTTCACCCATGTACCACTGAGTTCACTTCGTACACAGAACCAATTAAGCTATATAGGTGCAGTCCACTCCAGTCCAGTCGAAGGTCAGCTAGCGAATTTCTGTCGGAATTAGCATATGCCAACAGTTCCAAAGAAGAAGCAGATGTTGCGCCTCTTGCTATAAATTTGGCATTTGTTGAGATTGCACAATTCGCACCGATTTGATTATCTTGATATTTCGATGCTCTTTTATTTTCGTTGTGGGCTGCTCCACATTTTTGGATTCCAAAAAATTTTGCGTTTCAAACAAAAAAGAAGAAACAAAATGTCGCTTAGGAATTCAACAGGCGAACAGCGAATGGCGCACGCGTCTCACATGACAAGTGCACAGAAGCAACAACAACAACAACAACAACAACAACAATTGACAACAACAACAGTAGCATTTGGCAGCACGTTTTGCAGCGTGAAAAATTTCCATATATCGCGCGTGTCTAAGCAAAAATAAATAAATAAATAGGAGCCGATATCGAAC
>NW_022045866.1:1552740-1603130 GCF_001654015.2 Drosophila navojoa
TATATCGCGCGTGTCTAAGCAAAAATAAATAAATAAATAGGAGCCGATATCGAACCCAGATATCGTTAGCTCGTATCGAGCCCAAGGAGCATGTAATACCAACCTATAAAAAAAAAGCAAAACACAACTAAAAGTAAAATTGAAAACGTTTTGTTATGGAAAACACAGCGCTGCATCCATCGATTGGGTAAACGGCATAAATTTATCACAAAGGTGATTGACAGTTGTGGGCGAACAGGAAACGTGAAACGATGAGACCGATGGGTCTCAATGAATATGTACATATACATATACATATATGTATATGTATGTATGTATAGTGTTGGTAACTTAATTATATAAGCCATGCAAAACTTTTGCTGCGGCTACTTCACAAGAATTGCGAACAGAAATTCTGCTGAAGAATCTTTAAAGAAGGGGCGTAGATAGATAGATATGTATATGTATGTATATTTACATATGTATGTATATGATAGATAGGTTCTTCCGAATAAGCCTTGAATGGCATATATGCAAAGCATGGCTGAGAGGTTCTGAATATTAATATCTGCCTTTTGCTAGTCAGAAATTGATTAATCAAGATCTTAAGTAAGCATAGACCAAGTTGTGGCAGACAGCGAGCCATTTACATTCCATCAAAGCTATGAGAACTGAATAGCTAAGATGGACGGACGTTAAGCTATGCAGCCAGATTAAGAGATAATATTGAATTGAAATTCGAGTTGTGAATACTTAAAGAAAATGAGAATAATAATCAACAATATCTAAGCTTACTTTATGCAATCTAAACTCGCTTTCAAAGAGATCTAAGATATAGTTACTATAGCTACTATACTTAATTCGATTTTTTACACCCTAAATAACCAAAAATTGTTCACGCTTAAGTCATATACATAAATATGCAGAAATTACCAAAAGCTAACCTTAACTTATGCAATCTAACCTCACTTTTACATAGTTTGTAACAGACACACACACACCCACACACACACACACACACACACGTATATGATCTAGCTTTATGAATGTAGAACACTTCAAGCGCCAATTTAGATTAAGCAGATTGAAAAATATGAATTCAATTTATTGCCATAAACTGTTTAACTTAATTACCGAATCGGATTCTTAATGCGCATAGAATTGGTAACACTTAATGGGCTATTTGGCTGATATTGGATAGAGGCAGTGCGGCGGTGTTGGTACGTATAACTGGTTTAAGCAATTTCTATGCATGAGGGGGGCACATTAGCGCAGTCGCCTGTCTGCTTATCATAAACGATTCGTGTGTATTGCATTCAATTTGTGTTCAATCACCCCATATTCATCAAACTTATCTTCAATTGCGTTGAACAGCGACATTAAGTCGAAGCTTGCTGCGAAATTGATGTAGAGCTGCTTCGAAATGACAGGTCGAACAGCTGTTTAGCGTTGCATGCCCCACATTTCTACGAAACTAATTGGGGAAAAATCGAGAAAGAAAAAGCACGGAAGACTGCGCCAAATGCCAGACTATCAGTTACCCTGTACATATACATACATACAACAACACAAGCCGAATAGGCAGATTCCTCCTATAGTTACCGTACCAAGGACATGTGTTCCTTAATAACTAGTGTTTCATTTAGACTATCTTATATATTGGTAATTTTCACATCACCATTTTAACCATATACCCTGCCTAAACACTTTCAATGATTTCCAGGGTATTCAACTAAAACTGACTTAGCAGGAAGCATTTGCATTTGCAATCTGGGATTCGCGCGCTGAAAATGAAAGTTATAATCCGGACAGTAGCAAAGCATATGATTGTTTACGCTCTCTTTCTCACTCTCGCGTTCGCTCTCCTGTCTCTGTCTCTGTCTCTGTCTCTCTTCCCGTGGTGTGGGGCACGCATTTGACTTCGCTGGCATATTTATCACACAAATAACTATTATGTAACGTTTTTTTTTTTTGCCAGCCAAGTCAAAGCGGGGCAATTTCTGTGGCAGCCAGGCCGGGGCAGGCAGGCGCGCTCATAACATCCACATGCAACATGCTGCAAATGCTTCAAATGCAGCTGGGCGCTGGCTTGCACTGCCCTCTAGCTGAAATATATAGTCAATTGGCCTACATATACATGGATAGCAATACACACACCCATACACACATAACACCGTCTGGCGATCGAAGTGCAGTCGTAACAGCAGCATTTACAGCCTGCAACATCGCAATAAATATTTAACAGCTTTTAGCAACAACAGCCCATTTAGCTGACCATAGCTTAACAGGGGTAATAGCAGTTACAGCAGTAGCAGTAAAAGAGCTAACAGCAGACGTAACAGAATTAAAGGCAGCTATGGCTGCAGCATTAAAAGTCTGTTAAACTGATTTATTGCTGTTGCATCACTTATATTAATAAACATAACATAACAGAAGGCCTAACATTGATGGTGTCCTTGTCATACTGCATACATATGTATGTAGGTCAGCTAATTCTGGTAATGAACCGATTGAGCTTGATGTGTATCAAGCAATAAAAATTGAAACTAGCTGGAATATTTAACGATTTAAAAAGTATTAAACAGCCTCTTTTAATAGCGTGCTGCTCGTAATATTTGTAATCAAATCAGAAGCTGTTTATATATGCTTGAGCTGCTGCTGCACATTTAGCACCCATAACAGGCTCTACTGGATTTAACAGTGCTGTAAAATTATTATGAACAGATTGCCCTAAGCTAATTAACTCTGACAGATTCAGTTTAGAGCTACAGCAACAACTGCCACTAACATTAACATGAGCGACTTATGTTAACAGCAAGCTTAACAGAGTGCATCTGCGCAATTATCTGTTATGTGAATCCGTTTTATTATTTTGTGGCATCGACCCACAAATCGATCGGCAAATGCTTGTTAAATCAATTGCGTGTGTTGCATTTGCTGATTAGCTAAAGAAAACAGAGGAGTAGAAATAGGGAAAAAAGAGGGCTCGAAATTTGGTTAAGTAATTGCCCCAAAATTGGTAATAAAAAACGAGACCAAAAAAAAATGCGTTTTATTGCAAATTTGTTGTTGGTGTTGCTCATGCTAAGCAGACGCTCGTACGTGAGGCGTGATTGTGATCGGATGTGCCGCCTCCACGACAATTGTGACCCATTTAATGCGTTTAATTGACACCGCTAATACCAGCAGCAATAGCAACAATTCACACAGCAGCAACAACAGCTGCAGCAAAAGCAAAGGCGATACCAACAACAATACTGGCAAAGGCAATATCAGCAGCAATAGCAACTGCAACAGCAACAACAGCATCAGAAGTAGCTGCAACATTAACAGCAACAGCAGAGCCTGCGGCAGCAGCATCAGTATTAACAGCAGTAACAACAGCAACATCAGCAAACAGTAGCAGCAACAACAGCAGCAAAAGCAGCAGCAGCAGCAACAGCAGCAGCAGCAGCAACAGCAGCAGCAACAACAGCAGCAGCAACAGCAGTAGCAACAGCAGCAAAGGCAGCAGCAACAGCTAAAGCAGCAACAGCAACAGCAGCAGCAACAGCAGCAACAGCAACAGCAACAGCAGCAGCAGCAGCAGCAATATTAAACGACAGCAACATCAACCGCAGCATCAGCAACATCATCAGCTACACCAACAGCAACAGCAATTATAACAGCAATAAAAGTAACAGTGGCTGTTATGTGCAGACAGCATGTCAAGGTCGTCTACAAAGATGATTTTTTGTTTTTCCTTTTTGGGTTTGATCTGAACGGGATAAGACGACAATTTTGAGCCGTTGCTGTTGCTGCCCTGACATTCACTTTTTTATGTATTTTTGGACAGCTCTTTGGCTCTTGAGCAATACGTGCCAATATATATGTATGTGTATTTAGGTAATCACATATATGCTTTATGTGCCAGTTGATCATTCATATGGAATAATTTCAGAAGCCGATTGCAAACAATAAATCGCATTGTGACATCTATATCAGTAAGACAATATCAGAATGTTGTCAATGTAGCCGTCAATGACTGTCTAATGCTCGCTCAGAGATTTGTAATCAATTAGATGTATAGATATATATAGATAAAGAGATAGATTGATGGATGAAGGAATTTATTTGATAAATGAAAAGTTTTTAAAATATAAAAAGAAATATATAATAAAATATTTAGGCATATTTTTATAGATATGTATATGGCATATATTCGAGAGATCTTAAACAAACATGTTTAATATATCTAACTACTGGCCTACATCCAAAAACCTGCTATTCCAGCTGCAATTATACAATATTTATTTCCAGCAACTTCCTCAAGTCTAACTTCTCCACCAAATACTGCCTAGCCAATATGCTCTTTCTCTTCTTCAGACACACACACACACACTCTCTCTCTCCCTCTCTCGCTCGCTCTCTAATGTTGTTTATTGTCTTAAGGAGAAAGAAAACACTAAAAATCTGCACACAAATTTGCCCTGTCAAAGTTCGATTGTACATGTCAAGCTAGAGACAACAACAGTCGCTACAACAACGACAACGTCTTCATTATTTTAAATGTGATTTCATTTTGGCAGCAGCAGCAGCAGCAGCAACTGATGCGTGCCTTTGCTGCAGCAAACATAGCAAACAGTTGCCCCAGAGTGTTGTTGTTGTTGTTGACTAGTGGGCAGACCTCTTGGTTAAGCAACTCATAAAGCACTTAAAAGCGTATGTTGGTGTTGTTGTTGCTGTTGCGGTCGCTGCTGTAGCTGCTATTCCTGATGTTGTTGCTGCTGCTGCTGCTGCTCCTGTAGTTGTTGCTGTTGCTGCTGCTTGTGCTGTTGTATGTGCTGCGACAATTGTTGCTGTTGTAATAACTGTTGTGATATCTGTTATAGTTGCTATTGCAGCTATTGCTGCTCTTGTTGTTGCTGTTGCTGCTATTGCTGACTGTAGCCACGACTGTTGCTGCTGTTGTTGTTGCTTTTGCTGCTGTGCGTCACGTATGTTTTACATTGATTGCTGCTTTGCTGTTGCTGTTGTCGTCGGTGCGACTGCAAAGACTCATGCTGCTGCTGCTGCTGTTGCTGTTGCTGTCGTCGCTGCGGCGTCCGCTGTTAGCGCCCGCAATTGTGTATAAAACGGATGAGCAATTGGCCATTGGTTATCAGTCATTGGCAGACATTGGCAAACGCAGCGGTCATAAACCAAAAAATCAGAGTCGAGCTCGCAAAACTAAGCTAACAACAACAGATATCCAAATATGAGCGCTCTTAAAGTCTTTGTAAGTGTGCCCAAAACCCAAGAGGAGAGTGTTCATTTAGTAAAAAAGAAAAAACTTAAATAAACAAGGATTCGCGTGTGAAAAATATATAAATATTATATAATAGTGCAGCACTCTAACAGGAATGAAAGACATTCCAAAAGTTATATAACAAACGTTTCATATGAAACTGAGTTAGTCTCTACCAACTAACAAACTGTGCCTCGATGTAAATCCTAAACTTTTCCAACAAAAAACTAAAATGCTTAAACGAAATTTTAACTAACCAAGCAATCAAAATTTGTTAGATTTTTTTTAGTCAAATATAAAAAAGTTTAAAAAAAAATTAGGCTGTTTGGAAAGTAAATTAAAAAGAAAAAAATATATAAATACTTTAAAGAATTCAAAAAAAAAAAATTCTATTAAAATACTTCAACTTGAAAGACAAAACAAACATTTTAGTTAACACTAATATATAGAAATATTTTTATGAAATTCGCTAAGAAATATTTTAAATTTTAAAAACAAAATTTTTTTCCTTAAAAATAATAATTTTTAAATCTAAAAAACGTATTCCACTAATATACAATAAAATAGCTTCTATTCTGGATTTTTAAAAGTTAAATTAAATATGACATATAATTTTATATATGTGCATATTTCTGTAGATCCAATCATAGATCAATCTCCATTTATTTAATTACATAAATCCGTCAACAAATTTTGGTCTGGTCATTAAACGTTTTGCCCTTCACTTACAAAGCGGCAATTATTTTACTTTTTTTTAGTCAAAATATTATTTTTAGTTCATTTATTGATTTGGCCTTAATTGAAAATTTGCCCAACCAACAAAAATTATTTGCCAATTTAAAGTTGAGCAACAAATAAATTACGTATTATTATTTAACTTTTGTGGGCTAAACGAAACCCTTTCACTCTAAAATATATGAGGGCGTAACTTTTCAGGCAATACCTTAAAATCAATTTGTTAACTGAAGTTGAAGAGATATATGAATAGAATTTAAAAGAGTTTAAGGAGGTAAACACTTTCGTTTCCTTTATCGAATTCTGTTTTTAAATATAAAGTCCTGAATTAATTTTTTTGAGAGTAAAATAAATTTTGTATTTTGCTAACATTAAAAATTCAATTTTTTTAATAACAAGAAAAACATAATAGGATTTCTTGATAATTCGTATAAAGTAATTTTTTGCTGAATGTATTTAATGTGGAATCATTTATATATTAGAGTCTGATTTAAACTTAAATTAAAAACTATAACTTTACAATTTAATATTAGTCAAATATGTCTACAGTTTTCTCCTAAATCAAGTTTAAATTCTATCATAAAATAAACCATTCTATGCCTTATAAATATCAGACATCAAGATATAAGATATTTGGTAACTTAAAGAAAGATCCGAAAAATTAGTTTTTAGTTCTCGAATAAGTTCTATTAATATTTGTAAAATAATGATAATATTAATTTCATTAAATATTTCCCTAAAAACACTTTCGTTAACTTTTACAGATCTTTGCTGCGATCTTCGCTGTGGCCTACTGCGCGCCCAGTCCCGGTTTCTTTGGCAAGCAGTAAGTGAACCATAAAACACTCAGCCATAAACCGCTTAGCTAACATAACGTATAACAATCAATACAAAACGTTTGCCATTAAACCAGCTACCATCTAACATTTACTATCTGCCATCTACCACCTGGTAGAGCGTCATCTGAAAACGTTTTTCCGTATTGTTGTGCAATCGAAGTTTGATTTTGAATCGATTTTGCTTATGATCGGCTTGATCTCTTGTATGGCTTTTTAAATGCTATGAATTATGAATGTAATTGAATCCAAATGAAGTAATCACCATATAAATAGAGCTAAGTAAACACTCCGAGCCCTACACATATACACACACATGTGTATATATAGTGAGATACTGTTGCTGTTATTGTAATCGAGTTCAATTGGCAGACAGTGAACCTGGTCGCAACGCTGAGGAATTTTCGAGGCGACGCTTGGCATTTGCTGGCTTGCGAATTATAATGCGCACATAATTGCATTGAATCAATTAAAAATTCCGAGCATCGACCATGCGCCGACTGCTACGAACTCTCTCGGAACTCCGCGTCCGCGCCAAGTTCAAGCAACTTGCCAACAGAGAGCGGGCCGTTCAAACAAGTCGAGACGACTGCCAGCCATTAGCTGATTAGCTAATAACATTGAGTGCCAATTGGACAATGCACCAATCGATCTCCCCGCCTTCAACGCCTTCCTCGCCGCAACGCGCCTCCCCCTCCAAGCATATCATTAGCTTAGACATTTACATTTTCACTTTTATTCACTTTCCCATTTGGAATTTGCATAGCAATTCTTACTTCATATTAGGACTCATTAGCTCTGATTGGTATTTATATTCCAATAGGGTATTCTGTGAACTCATATCTTATCTGTATAGTAATCCCAGTCAGTCGATATTAGCCTTTGATAGTAAAGGATGCTAGAATCCTTGCTTACATGATTCCTTGCTTACATGATATCCTATCTTCTTATCCTTATCCGCATGAGTCAACTGTAATCTCTGCTATTAAAGCTCATTATTAGCCTTTAGTTTTATCCGCAACTATCCAATTTCATTTCTTAGCTTATACGAGTTATGGATAACCCAATTCGACTTTCATTTCATACAAATACTTAGCTTTATCCACATCCACATCCAATCTAAAATTTGACTTCGTTTCCTCCTAATAATTCTCATCCTCTCTCAATTCAAATCCCTCCAGTGAACATCATACAATCCATGTGCCCTACAAGGTGCACACGGTGCATCATCATCATGTCCAGAAGATCGCCGTGCCAGTGGTGAAGCATGTGCCCGTCTACAAGGAGGTGCATGTGCCTGTCATTAAGGAGGTGCCCGTGCACCATGTGCACCACGAGGAGATCGTGCCCGTGCATGTGCACGAGGATCATCACGACTATCATCACGATTTCCACAAGGGCTGGTCATCCTCCCTCTCCCATGGCTGGTAGAGCAACAGAGATAGGCATAGTAAGATTGAAAGAGCGAGAGCGGCTTTGTAAATATCTGTACAATTTAGTGAAAAGACAAACGCATTAAAGATTTTAATTTAATGCCTGTAAATAAAAGTGAGATTTTTGTCGATTGTAAACTGGAAATGTGCTTGTTGTTTTTCTTTTTAATTAGTTTAATTTTTTTTTCGGGTTATGTAAGTGTGTGCTCGACTCCAGTTGGCTTTAATTTGCAGTTGCACTTGACCTTGGCCAGTTGGCTGGTCGCTTGATGTGGCCGCCGCCACTGCCGCCGCCGCTGCTGCCGCTGCCGTTTTGCAAGAACGACTTTCACAAAATCCAACTCGGGGTCAACCAGCAACAACAACAACAACGGCGTCAACCCATGTTGCTGCCCAAGCAATCGAGCTGTGCTGATCACCTGTCTAATTCCTTGTTCCAAGCGCGGAACTGGAAACGCTCGCTCGCTTGTAAGCTGATATCTCCATTGCTGGGCGGCACGTGGGCGTGGGCGTGGCACATTCTTAGTACATGACACAAGGTTTCTTTTTCGGTTAACGCTTTTATGACAAAACAAAGTTTTGGGTAATTGTGATTTGAGTCAAGGACTAATTTGTGTAATTAACTTGAATTATTTACCAATTATATGAGTAGAGGGCTCTAAGGGTCAGAAGGTCGTATAATTTATAATATTTAATATATTATAAAATTATTTTCATAATTTATAATATTTATTTTTTATTTTTATTTTTATTTAG
Source organism: Drosophila navojoa (assembly GCF_001654015.2). The sequence continues at coordinate 1,561,746 of NW_022045866.1, forward strand.
TAAAAGTTTTAGTAAGATTTATTAATCAGATTTAAGTTAACGACTAAATATATAAGTAAACTTCTAGCTAAAAATAATAATATTATTTAAACTTTATCATTATTTAAATTGATCACAAAAGTCCATTGCAAATTCATTCGAGCCAAGGACTTTTACTAGGATTTAGGCCTATCAATATCATAATATCAAAATATATGCAAGATCTATTATATATTGCATAATACGAAAATTTAAATAATTGCATATATTAAAATTTATTATGGATATTAATAAACTTCACACTTATCCTTCACACTTCTGCTTCACACCTATAAAAAGGGAAATAGCAAAATTGTTAAACCAACAGATCTTAGCATATTTCATTTGGCATTTATCGTGAGCTTCAATTACATCAGCCTCCGCACTGTCTGTGGCTAAGTTATATGGTGATCTATTGCTCTAAGAGGGCAACAGACAGCGAGGCGTGGCTTATGACAAAGATTGTAGTCAACTTTTCAAAACGAGTATTTACTTGAACTTAATGATAGCAACTAAAGAGTGGGACATAAATCAAATCGGAATCGAGCAAAACTGACTTCGATTGTGAGCACTCTCTATTCCAATTAAATGAATTAGGGCAATTTTGATTAGAATTCGATTGTGTACACATACATATATTTATTTATATACACAAAGACATCAGCATGGCCACAAATCGAGTTAGAATAGAGAACTCAATATCCAAAAATTTCAAGAGTTCATATGGTATGACATACAAAAAATCCGGTTAAGTCCAAAACAATACATTATATATGTACATATGTGCAACCATAGATCAATGAATTACAGACTTAACCATAAATCAAAAAGAATAGCGAATTACAGACAGCAATACAATAGAACAAAATTCAAAGACTCATTGAGTATATATATATATATATATATCAATGTAAAGTAAATATTCCACAATTTTTTCAACTCTATAATTTTTCAAAAATTAAAATTTTGTTTAGTAGAACATACAAAGTTAACAGAATAAAAAATAATAAATAAATAAATAAACAGCAGACTATTTAACCATTTCTTTTTAAATAAAAAAGGATATATATTTTATATAAATATAATAAATATTGCTTTATGTGCTACATAAGCAATTTTCTTTAAATTTATTTAAATTTGAAAGTATACAATCTTACGAAAAAAAAATCAATTGAATTTAAAAAAAATAAATAAAAATAATGTTTACGAATTTTGATAAAAAATAACAAAAGTTGCAAAATATATTTAAAGAAAAATACTAAAAAATATATTTATAAAATACATACATATATAATAATTCTTTTTTGTATACATATTTCTATATTTAGACAATATATTTTATTTAAGAATTGATTTCTGCAGACATATGTATATCTATATTTAGATAATAATTTTAGCGCAACCCTGAAATCCGTTTTCGGGTCATGTTAATAGAAGTTTAGATAGCCACAAAGGTTCTGTTGAATATCCAATCAGACTGTACACAATACTGCAAAAGAGAGTTCACTTAAATATATATATATATAAAAAAAAAATAAAATAAAAATAAAAATAAAAATAAAAAATAAAATAAAATAAAAATAAAATAAAATAAAATGAGTAGACTTTAGTTTTTTTATGTGACCAACATGTTTTGTTTTCAGTTTTTATTTGACGCCAACAAGAACAAGAATTTCAAAAGTTGAGAACTAGAAGGAAGCTAAATGAGGAGAGAATCGCGCAGTTATAGAGTGGAAAAGAGTATGTCGAGAGGGAAAAGATGCGTTTGCTGCTCTTAGTGGCAGTAGGGGAAGTTGGGGCACTGCTGTGGAGACACGCCAGCGGGATAGAGGCGCTCCGTCCAGCCGGGCAATGGTGGTGCGGCCACAGGCGCTGCGGCATGGCCGGCATTCACATCGCAGTAGGGATAGTTGGGGCAGGTCTGCGGATTGATGCCAGCTGGATATTTGTCTCCGCCGGCGGGCGCTGGTGCGGGTGCAGGGTTCCAGCTGGGCTGCGGCTGCCACTGAGGTTGCGGCTGCTGCCACTGGGGCTGTGGCTGCCATTGGGGCTGGGGCTGTGGCTGCCACTGGGGCTGCGGCTGCCACTGGGGCTGCGGTTGCTGCCACTGCGACTGGGGATTGTGCAGGCGCGCATTATCACAGAGCGGGAAATTGGGGCAGTCCTGTGGATTGACACCAGCCGGATACTGGGCAGCGGGCTGATGCTGTGGCTTGGCCAGCGCCACAGCCAAGCAGGAGACGAAGAGCTGCAAAGGAGCATCACAGCAGCTGTAGGACTGTTGAGCGATTCCGGCCAACTTTGACTTACCAGCTTGAAGAACATGTTGGGGGTAGTAAGTGGTAATCCTTGTTGCCAATTGGACTATAAAATTGAATATAATTAAACTTCCAATTGGACTTGTGGTCAGCGCTGCACTGTGGGACAAACACAGCCGTCAACTAGCTTTTATAGGCCCGAACGAGCGGCAGAGCAAAGTCTTGGCTCTCTCGGCTATGCCGGCTAGAATCGAGACTCGGGGCTCGGTTTCACTTTCATTGGCTAAGATTTGGTGTGGTTGCAACTATTGTGGTTGTTGTTGTTGACTGATCTCGCGCATATTTTGCTTGATTGGCCACACAGATTATTATTAGAGTCTTTGTTGAGCGAGCGAACAAATAAATCGACAGACACCAACACCTATGCATACGTATACATACATATATAGCCGATATGTATGTATGTATGTTTATATCAAGTTACAGCCGTCATTAGCAATAGCAATGAACTAAGCCCCGTTCGCATTCTAAACATTGTCTCTTATGGCGTCTGTTTTGTTGGCCTGCTCCACTTGGCGCGTTGGCGTTTCGCTGTTTATTTTTGGCCAAGCTTCTCAACCCTTGCCACACATGCCGCTTGCCACATGCCACACGTTCGGAATCTGTTCGTGAATCACTTTATTTGTGCCGCAGGTTTCTCCCAGTCGTGCCGCCATGCACTGACACCTTCGCCAACGCGCTAAGCTCCTGATACAAATGTATTCATATATGTAAATATACATATGTATATACATATCTACACATACATATTTACCTTTGTGCACACACTCGCCCGGAAGGCGCTTGTAAACGGGTTTTCGGTGCAGCGAACTTGCACTAGTTTCAATGCTTTGCCACATAGAATTGCAGCAGGCTCTGAGATTCTAGGCTAGGGTTGGCTACATAAGATTACGATTTTTTATATATATATAAATATTTTTTTACCAAATTGTGTTTGGAAATTCGCTCAAATATTTCACTAATCTTCAAGCATTTTAGGATTTGAGCCAAAAACAGCTGTGATGAACTGCAAAAAGCTTTTAAATTCTAATCTAATGATAATATAAGTATTAGATATTGAGGAGGCATAAAATGGTATAGATATGTATTTGCAATTAAATAGGCATATATTCAAGAATAATAATAAGCAATAATTTAATATTTATATTTTAATAAATTTAAAAATATATTTGTTTTCTATTTGTAGACAAATTTATTTATTTAAAAAATTTTAGTTATCTAAAAATATTTAATTTAATTATTATAAGAGAACTAAATCTCTGTAATATATAATTATTAAGTTTTTAATTTTAATATTCGAATTAAAAAGTCGCTCAATATATTTATATATTTAAATATATATTTAAAAAAAAATTTAAATTCCTAATTTTTCTATCGCATATAAAATTTCCATTAAAAGTCTAGCTTGATAGACGCAATTTTATTTCCTATCAGAATTGTTTAATTGCCCAACCCTAGTTGAAGCAGGTTTTCGGTTCGCTAATACGAGCACACAAATGTTGTTGCACTGCAATTGTCACCTCTAAAAAAAAAACGCGCGTTGTCCAAGCTGTGGGCCGTACGCAATGTAGCTTGATGCCAATGCCAAATAAACGAGAAACGTAACGCACGCACTTCGACTTCCTGGCTGAGCGGGCGCGAGAGAGATAGAGCGTGGACGTCAGAGTTCACTGGTGGGCAGCACTCAAGAGTGAGGGAGAAGGACAACCAACGTAAGAAGCAGTGCTGGGCAGCACTCAATAACGAGGCGAAAAATGCGCTGTCACACAAATTATGAGCTAATAAGAAAAACACACACACTGCCACACACACACACACGCACACTTATGCATGAAGCTGCAACAGTGCATGTGCTGCATGTGTCCAATTGCTGGCAACGTTTGTAACAGATTTAGTTTAATTCTTATAATTTGTGTTTGCAACTGCCGCCAGCCAGCCAGTCAGCTTGATAGCCAGCCATTGGCTAGGAATGTGCGCGGGCGCGGCTGCTCCACTTGTAGGTGGTTATTGCTTGTGGTGCTGCTGGCGGTGATGGTGGAGCAAGCTGTTCTCGTTAGCCTTGATCAATGGCCCGGAAAAAATAAAAGCCAGCGAAATTGAAATTGCTGACCGTTCGCATAATGCACTCACATATGTATGCACACATATACAATTAAGTGGTCTGCATTTGTGTGCGTGTTTGTTCTTGCCTTTGACAACTCAACTATCGTGTCTGCCTTTTTTGTCACACTGGCATTGTATAGCCTGTCGCCTGTCAGATTCAAATGTGTGTGTGTGTGTCTCAACTATCGTGCTCGCCTTTTTTGTCACACTGCGAATTATTATAGCCATTAGCTGTCGCCTGCCTTTGGTATATTTTTTGTCTTTTAATTATCAATTTCCTTTAGCACTTAACGGGGCGTTTGCATTAAGGTGTGGCGTCTAAAAGAAAGCGAATTTGCATACAATTTGCATGCTTAAGTAATTATCTTGTTGATTTTTTTTCTTCGTTGTATTCAATTTACAATTTTGTATTTCAAGTAATTCTTGTTTGCATATTAAACTAGTGAGGGGAGGACTGACTAAGTGAACAAAGATTCTAAGCTAGTTTTGCCTACAAACAATGTGTGTTATTTGTAATAATTAATTATTAGCTCTAAGCAATATATTTATACATATAAGTTGTATTTATTTGAAGCTAACGCTCTGCGAAGCCTAAACCTGTTCATGGCGCACTCTTGAGAGTTGAAAATTTTAATTGGCCTTAGCTTCAGTTTCAGTCTGGCTGGCCGCACTTTCAGTCTCCTCCGTTTTGGTTGCAGTCGCTGGGGTGGGTTCAGCATCAGCCTCGGCATCAGCTTCATCCACTTCCATATCCATATCGGCATCAGTATCAGTCGATGGTAATTCTTTATGTAGCGCGCGACGCGCTAAATGCTTATTATCTTCCTCTGTAAAGAAAAACAATAGTTATTAGGTGATAAGGCGTATATTGCATTATATATATATTAGTCACCGGAATCTTCGTCTTCATCGTCTGATGAATCACTATCAGAACTTCCATTTTTTATTAGAGTTGGCGTTTGCGATTGCGCGGCGTTTAGCGAGAGGCGTGGTGCCACAGGACGTTCCTTGCGAGCGGGATTAAGCGCTCCACAAAACGCGCAATGAAATGTTGTATATTCATATTCCTCCATCGGCAGCATGCCTAAAGAAATATCAATGTATATATGTATATATAATTTAGTTGTATGTTGCACCATTACCATTATGTCTGTGGCACTCCTTGCATATCATGCCAAAGCGATTCTGTGGACTGTCGCCCACAATGAAATCCACAAAGCGATCCAATGCGCTGCGTGAACTCTCATCGACAACAGGAAATGGCGTGCGCCTGCGTACCACCTGCGTGCTGCGCGTCTGCGGAGTTGTATTCAGTGCCATTTGCGGTGCCACTACACTTGTATTTACATTGTTGTTATTCATATTTCGATAGACACCGGTATAAGGTGTTAACATGTTGCGCTGTGCTGCTGCCGCTGCCGCTGCAGCTCCAGCTGGTTGCGGTGTACGCTGTAGCGAGGAGCTGACGGAGCGATTTAAGGAGTTGCTGCTCTGATTGAGCGAGCGAGCTGTGCTGCTAGAGAGCAAGCCACTGATGCGACTTTGTTGCTTATCGCCAAAGCGTTCCAGTAGTTGCACGGCCACCTAATTCAAAACATATACACACATACATGCATGTAGATATCGATTATCATAATTGGTAACTGTCGTAAGAATTATAGTTACTTTGTATGTCTCCTTGTCCATGACCTGCTCTAATATCTTTGTCTTCTTCTGTTTGAGCTGCGCCAGCTTATCGCCATTTTTGTTGAGCTTTCGCTGAAAATACCACGTAAACATTTGACGTAGAAAAATGATGCTGAAATATAATTATAAAACGAAATATAATGAGCAACTGCTGTTGTTTTGTAATGAGATCATCGAACGTCTGGTTTGGGCTTGATTGGATTACTCACAGTAATGGAAACAATAGCAGCGGCACCAAGTACATGATGCGCTCTTGCATTGTTGGCGGGAAATAGAAGAAATACCATAGCGCAAAGCCCACGATATATGCGCCAATTGTGAAGCCAACAAAGTTGCTTACGAATCGCCTCTTCTGTTCCTGCGTATTGATCACATATTTTTCTAGATCTTGTATCTGCAATTGCAGACCTTCCAGAACAGCGGTTGTAGATTTTTCCTTCTATAATTAGAAATGCGTACGTATGTAAATCTGTTTTGCATACATAGTATATACATATGTATAGGTCGGTGCTTTGGCATCATTCGCCTATTAGAATATGCATTTAAAAATTGCCATACTTACACGAAATTTCGATAGAACAAACCCCATAATTCGTATTGTATTAAAAGTAAAACTTTTACTAATTAAGTGACGCCTACTTAAATTTAAAAAAGGTAAATATCAACTATTTTCGTGCCGTGACCCTGCCGCTAGCTGGGCTTGTTGATGCTCTGACGATATATACATATCGATAGACTCGAAAAGTTTGAGCACAAAAAAACTTCTATCGGAATTCGATACTAATTTAAAAAATAATATTATATTTTAAAAAGGTACTATTGTTTTTCAATTAGTAGGCTTTTAACAAAATTTAAACCATTTTCGGCATTGAATCTTTGAAATTAGTGGCTCTAAAATTGCATCGATTAATCTTGCAGCCCTGAGTGCAGGCTAACAGCTGAGTTGCAGTTGCGCATTTTACAAAGAGTTCAACAATTTATTGTACACAAATCAAGTCTGATTTATATATTTGTATATTTTATTATAACCAACGGCATTATTTGTATGTAGTTTTATAAAGCATTTAAACAGTCAGTTTCAAGTGTATCTGGAATTGAAAACAAAGAAACTCGCTCAATCGCTGGCTCTGTGTGTGGGAGTTGTTGCGGAACAAAGTAGAGAGCACAAAAAACGTTGCTGATAAATCAACAGCTGCAGCATTTGGAGTGGATATCTAATAGTGAGACATGTCTAAAATTATTTCTCAAGAGACATTCGACGATGTTGTCCAGGAAAATGTGGTCGAATTCGCAATGAGTCCCTCCGAGGCCAAGGAGGAGACAATAAAGCAATTTGAAGCACAAGTGGGTAAATTGTATGCGTCATCAATCAATTAGATTGTCTTTATTTTGGTTTTGTTGTAGGGCATTAACCTCGTTAACATTATAAAAGATTTGGCCATAAATCCTGATACGGGTAAGCCAGTTATCAATGAAACGGTGGCCAAAATACAGAAACACATTAACGAAAAAAACGAAGACAAAGCACAACTTACGGAACTTCTCGCCATTTTGGATCAGGAATGTAAGAAGTCGCTCGCCCATCGCGTGCTCGCAGGAAAACTTGGTGCACACGATGCACTTGTCCAACTGCTGGAGCAAACGCTGGCCGTGGAGCCATTGGAAACAGAATTGCTGTGCAAATGCTTGCAGGCCGTAAATAGTTTAACGCACAAACAACCCGATTTATATGATCCCAAGGCGATGGGTGTAGTCCTTCAATTGCTAGCACTGGAGAATCAATTGGAAGTGACATGCCTCACGCTGCAATGGCTGCAAAAGGCGTGTATTATGCACGAAATGAATCGACAGAGTATTATGGCTAGCAATGCCGTCAAGGCAATGAAACCGCTGCTGGTTAAGGCCAATCCTCGGCTGTTAAGGGAGTTGACTGCAGTGCTGAGATTCCTTGTGCTGGACGATGATATTCGTGTGGAGTTCGGCTGTGCCCACGAGCATGCGCGACAGATAGCGAACGAAATGTTGCTCGAGCTCGTGGAGCTGTTGCCCGCCTATGAGGATGCCAATGTTCTGGCCGACTTGATGCTCACCCTTGGCACGCTGGCAGTGCGACAGGAGCTGTGCACGGTCATCGACGATGCCGGCGGTCTGAAGATTATCTTCGATATAATGCGCAATAATTTGAATGAGGAGCGTCTAAATCGCGAGGCGCTAAAACTCCTACGTGCCCTCGCCGGCCATGATGCTGTAAAGGCGCACATTGTGCAGCAGGGCGTGGCACCGATTATCAAACAACTTATTGAGACGCATCAGACAAACGAGAATATTCTCACGGCTGCCTTAGCTTGCATCACGACGCTTACGTTGCGCGTCAAGGAACATAGCGCTGCCTTCTTTGAAACAGGAATTGCTGAGATTATTGTGGAGGCGCTGCGTCAACACCCCAAGAATAAGATACTCCAGCGCAATGGCGCTTGGGCCATACGCAATATGGTTTCCCGTTCACGCGATCAATGCGATACTTGGCTATCATTTGGCGTTGAGGATTTGCTCAATGCGGCCATGGTGGAGCATCCGTCGGTGGCGCAGGATATCAAGGCTGCGCTGCGAGATCTTGGCTGCAATGTGCAGTTGCGCGAAGAATGGACCGGCACGGCGGAAAAGAAAATTGCCGCATAATAGAAAAAATCAAACGAGGACATATATATATTTGATACTTTTATATAATTCATTGCTAGCTACCTTTTAAGCACATACATACTCAAAACGCAACCGCACAATAATCTGAGCTAACATAGGATTCATCTATAAATTATTGCTATTTGAAAGCTGATGCAGTCTTTTTCTTCTGGCTATTATATCTATTTTTATTTGGTTAATTTGAAGTTACGCAGCGTGCCCGCCTTCAAGCGTGAATTAATTGTTGATGATTTAGGCGTCGGCAAGTCCTGCTTCTCCTCATCACGCTGCAAAAATGGATCTATCTTCTCCGAACCGCCCATGCCATTGTATGCGAAATTTGAGCCCATTGCGGCAGAAGAGGTGGAGGTGGCGGCCAGCAGACGTGGTTTCTTGAATATCGAGTACTGTAGCATAAAGAGCAATACAGGATGTTACTCAATCACTACATTTGAATACATGGAATATCCACCTTTTCGCTAAGATCACTGTGAGTCTTACGTATAACACCATGTGAGGCCATGCTGATGCCTGATCCACTCTTGATCGGCGAGATTTTGGTCATGCTCAATTCGGGGGGTTTGAGCAAATGCGAAATGCCAACGCTGCTCGATTTGATATTCAGATAGGGTGAGGTTGACTCCTCAATGCGCTTTATGTTCTCCTTCTGTAAAGGTATTATTATTATATATACATTCTATGGCATATTCTAATACATACAGTTGTTGGAGAGATAGTGTTGCGTCTCTCCTCTTGCTTTATTGCTATAAGGTTGGTGTTGAGTCCTAAGGAATTGTTGGAAGCATCCAAATCTATTGTCTTAGACTTATTCATCTTAAGCTGTTGATAAGAAATATATAAAATATATATTAATTTCTAAAGTCGTTTCTCTACTCTTACCTTCTGTTGTGTACGATACAGATCGCTCTCTAGCTGTGAGACTTGGTCTTCCAGCTTGCTTGAAGTGGCAAAAAGAGTAAAAATAAATACACTATGATATGTTGCATATAGGTTAACAACAAGACAAATACTTTACTTAATATACACATAGGATAGATATTATTTGACTTTACCGTTTCGAGTCCAGCTCCCGGCGAAGATCATTCTGTACCGTTTTGATTACATTTCGTAACTCCGCTTTCTTGGTCTCGCATTGGCGAAGCTCCCGCTTCAGTGTTGAAACCCAACTGGCTAAGACTCGAGGATTCGATTCATTACTTAGCAAATTTTCAGTATCGGAAGCGGTTGCTGTTAAAATAGATGCAATGCCTTCAAATATGCTGATGTCTTCCTTCAGCTTTTTGTTCTCCCTGCGCACGGAGTCAATGACCAACACTTCGGTTTTAAGCATTCTTAATTGCTCTATATAGGTGGTAATGGTGAATTCATTCTTCCTCAGCTTGGTCTCCAAGCCACTTATAGTTTTTCTGTAAATAGGAAATGGGACTTACTTACTACATATATATACATATATATGTAATATTCTCAATTAACTTACAAACACTTCTTTTGGGTCTCCTTTAGCTCCCTCAAATGTTGTTCGGCTTTTTTTTGTTCCTTGTCCTTCATTTGAATGGCCAAATTCGCATTGTCCAGTTGCTCCTGCAGCGAGCCCACATCGATGCGACTTACATCCAAATTGGCCAGATTGAAATACACACGCAATATATTGCGAGTTGTGCATTTGTTGCGGCATTGTGGGCAAGTTTTTGAGCTATATATTTGTTCAATTTAAATTATATATTTTATATTTCTGTATGCAATTTTCGCTTACCGCTCGAGCCATTGCATGAGGCAAGTGTGGTGAAACATATGCCCACAGGAGGTAACGTAGACTTCATCGGAAGGCGTAAATAGTTCCGCGCAAATAACACAATTCAAGTTCAACATGCTTTATAGAAACATAAAATAATCACGGAAAAAAACGTCGTAAGGTTAAATTATTTTCCGCTTGTAAAAATTCGCGCCGCTTTATACGAAATCAGCTGTGCTTCTCTGTCAACTTTAAGCGAGCACTGAGTACTGTGCGCGCTGCCAACTTTAAGTTATATTGCTCGCACAGCCAACTTGACGTGAGCAGAAGTTTGCACGTAGCCAACTTCAAGTGAGCTCAAATTTGCGCTGGGCATAATTTCAGTGGTCTACAAATGTTGCTATAAATTATTGAGTTGGTCATCAGCTAAGATTTGTCACTAAGATTATTGCTACATATTTTACCCATTTCGATTCGTGTCTAAGCTAAAGTTTCAAACTTACCTCAAAATGTTGCCATACATTTTTGCGTTTGTATTATAGACACAAGTGTTGCTATACAATATGGTTTGTGTATAGGCTAGCCTTTCCGTTCACTTTAGTCTGCCTCTCGTCAGTGCTGCTCGCTGTTGAGCGCCAAAATTAGATCCATTCTATTCTATTTAGTCGAATTATGTCCTCTAAATATTTCCTCCAATTATCGGCTCCAAATATTTCCTTACACACACTACAACACTTTACTGCACTGCACAAGTGACCCCCACCAGGCCTGGGCGACTGAAGCATCGCTGCACCTTCGGCCCTTTATATAGGCCGACCATCAGTCAAGCAGAGAGTCGCTCTCAAACGTCGTGCTCGACGCTAGGTAGTGGTCGTTGTAATAGAGTGTTCAGTGACCAATGGGAACGCTCTCTGCTGCTGCCAGCATTTGAGCTTCGTTTTACTGCAATATAAATACCAAATGAGCTCTGCTGCACACATGTAGACAATACAAATGTTGCTATAAATTATTGAGTTGGTCATCAGCTAAGATTTGTCACTAAGATTATTGCTACATATTTTACCCATTTCGATTCGTGTCTAAGCTAAAGTTTCAAACTTACCTCAAAATGTTGCCATACATTTTTGCGTTTGTATTATAGACACAAGTGTTGCTATACAATATGGTTTGTGTATAGGCTAGCCTTTCCGTTCACTTTAGTCTGCCTCTCGTCAGTGCTGCTCGCTGTTGAGCGCCAAAATTAGATCCATTCTATTCTATTTAGTCGAATTATGTCCTCTAAATATTTCCTCCAATTATCGGCTCCAAATATTTCCTTACACACACTACAACACTTTACTGCACTGCACAAGTGACCCCCACCAGGCCTGGGCGACTGAAGCATCGCTGCACCTTCGGCCCTTTATATAGGCCGACCATCAGTCAAGCAGAGAGTCGCTCTCAAACGTCGTGCTCGACGCTAGGTAGTGGTCGTTGTAATAGAGTGTTCAGTGACCAATGGGAACGCTCTCTGCTGCTGCCAGCATTTGAGCTTCGTTTTACTGCAATATAAATACCAAATGAGCTCTGCTGCACACATATAGACAATATAAATGATTCTCTGTAATTATGCAGAGTAACAGAGAGCCATTCGGAAAGACAGACTGTTTGCTATACAGGGAGACAGAAGGCTAGATCTAGCCTGAAATAGGCTAAACTAGCAGCACTGACTCTCACTGAAAAGGTCTCTCTACCTTTTGGTTTGCGTCTCAGCTGGCATTTCCGTTAGTTTTAAAAATAAAAAACTTTTGCTTGAAAGTTCAATTTTAGTGTTTATTTGTAATTTGCAGCCAATGAAATGTACAGTAATTTTATAGCATAGCATTTGATTTAATTTATTTCATATTTTTGTTTGCTTTGTATATCAGGCAATAATTCTTACTAAATGCGCGCCAATTTGTTTTCTTTTTCAAAAATAGGAAATTTATATAAAGTAACAAATAAAATTTAATTTAATCAGTGTTTTGTGTGAGGAATTATTGCGTGATATAGAGCAAATCAAAAACGGTTTCTTTTTGTTTTAATTTACGGTTGAATAGGTATTTACTGTCTTCTTATTTATTTTTTTGATATCTAGGTTTAGACATAGATAGAGCTGTAAGTTCTTAAAAATCTAGTTGAAGTTTTTTGATTTTTGTTTCACATTTAAATAGGTTTATTTTTCGATAGTTTGTAGGGTATTAAAACGATTTGATTTCAATTCTGATATTGTTTGCTTACTTTAAGAGGGGTTTCCTTCTTTTTTCTATATATATGAAGTTTTTGTTTTTATATTTAAATTTTTGCTAATTACGTTTTACCCATTTTTCCCGAAAGTAGTTTTTGCTTTTCAATAATACACGTGGTTTCTGCATCGTCTTCTTCTTCTTCGTCTTTTTAGTTATTTTCTTTACAATAAATTTTCTTTGCACCCTTAAATTTATTTTGTCTGTATTTTTAATATGCTTTATATTCAAAGAAATCCTTGACATATTTATTTATTTATTTTTGTTTTTTTTTTACCAACTTTTTTGCTTAACTTTTAATAGTACAACAATTTGTATTTATATAGATATTTATTAGGTGTAACTAGAATTTGCTTTAACAATTGATTTAAATTGCATTTAAACAATTTTAAATCTACATTTAATTTTAAAGTTTTTTTTTTTATATTTAATATTTATTTATTTATATTTTGTAATTATACATTTGGGCTTTGCGCTAATTGCCCTTGAAATAGTCAACAAATGTTTTGCACTTATTTTCTAGCTGATTTTATACACACTTAAAGATCGCTATATCTTAGATATATATGTTTATATATATGCTGTATGGTTCAGTTATAACGATTCCAAAAATTCCATTTGCTATGCTCCCATACCCAAACTATATGATCTAGTAACTGATCTTACGTCTTTAAATAGTTTACACACATTCAATATTCCATTATTTCTTTTGAAAAGTATTTTATTTCTTTCTATTTGTATTTGGAAGTAGATTTCGCTAGAATTTAGTTTTATTTAGTAGCTAAGGCTTATAACTAATTATTACATTTGTATTTTTGGTATTTTGATTACATAGTTCGTACAGCTTCAATATTTGGCAGAAAATATAGTACAGTTGTCAAAAGAATAAAGCTTCCAGAATAGATTCTAAAACTTTTTTTCTAAATTTATTTTACAGAACTTTTAGACACAGACTCAGAAACCTGTTTCTAAAAACAGTTTTCTAAATATAATTTTCAAAAAATTCTAAATATGCAATGTACAAAAATCATGCTCAAAATATTTTTGGAAATTCCCTTAAAAAAAAGTTTAAGCAAACAGTTTTTAGGATGAAAATTGGAAGAGGTTTCCGAACCTCTTTCAAAATATTTTCAACAGCAAGTCAACATTTCATTTCAAAATGAAACTCCAAATGTATATATAAAAATACCGAAACTAGTTTAAATTGAAGTGTTTTTTACAAGAGAAATTTTGGAAACATTTCCAAAATTAGTTTAAATAGAGTTTCAACAGTTTCTTGTCATTCTTTGCTTTACAATCTTAGCTTTTAGTCCATTAAATTATTTTAATATTTATATTTAATTATTTTTGTTGGCTTTCAACAGTTTTCGCTCAACTTATTTACAATTCTCTTAACCTATGTACAGTATATATTTTAACATATATTTTTAATACATTTATAATCTCAATTTCTTATATCTACTGCTAATGCTTTACTTTTGGTATACATGCATGTAGTGAGTGCTGGTGTTCATCTTCTGCTTCATCATCATCTTCCGCTGCCTTTAGTTCTTCTTCTATGACTTCTTTCTGTGGCCCTTTAAATACATTTTTAACGAAGAGGCAAATCCTTTCGCCTGCTTAGCAGAAACGCCTGCGAAATAGTTTATGAAGACGGGAAAAAACTTATTCAAATGTAAATTGGCAAAATTAATTTCACTTAATTAAAGTTTTTTCTCTGATTTTGTTGCTGTCGGCGAGTGCTGAAATGTGCAAATGCAAGTGTTGATGCCCTTTGAAATTATGCAATTTAGGGTATATTAGTTTTGCTCACGTTGATGCAGAAAGATTAGACACTACTCGTCTGTCTTTGTGGATATCCGTCTCTGGGTCTTTTTCTGCCTTTTAAAATCCTATGAGGTATTTTTTAGTCGTGCTAATCCATCAAGAGCTCATCATTCTAAAGCTTTTGTTTTGTTGGTTCTAATTTTAGCCACTTTTAGCCGTTTTTCTGTGCGCTCTGCGGCTTTGTCTAGATAAATACGCACGCATTGTGTTGCCATAATTCGAATGACCCTTTGGGCGCATTAGACGTTATCCAGTCCAGAGCTGATTTAAAACGCAGCTCGCATGCAGATGACAGCGCCGATAAAGTCGACGGATAAAACTTTTTCACAGTTTTGGAAATTTGAGAAATGAGTCGAGAGATGCGAGAAACTTTGCCTTCAAGGCTAACAAATTGTTTCAACTGCCATGGCAAGCGGGCAGCAAAGCGTGTGAGAGTGGATGTGAGGGTGTGATGGCGAGAGAGTGTGTGTGCGTGTGTGTGTGTTGGCCATGGCCAGTGTGTGTGTGTCGTGTGTTTGGTGAAATTGGGCGCCCAAAGCAAAGACACTATACGTTGACAGCCAAATTCAAAACACTCTCTAAAACAGCAACAGCAACTGCTGCAACTACAGCAGCAGCAGCAGCAACAGCAGCAACAACTGCTTAAGCCATATCAATAACGGAATATTGCAGCACATTGCAAATTGAAACTTGTGCAAAGCGAAATTGAAAAAAATATATTAAAGAAAAATAACTGCCAGAGCTTCTGTTTGGACAGAATGGCAATCGTTTTCAATTTCTTTGGATATGTTTTCACGTTTTCTTTTATATACATGCACACACATATGTATGTATGTTTATATATTTCGATTTTCATAACATTGAATATACGTACCTTCGCCTCTTCGCATGCACTATCTAGAGCTTCCCGCTGCGATAATGCACTGGTCGATGGCCGCCAAACAAGATGCGCTTGAAGGCCTGTCGAAACTCTGGACTGAATATCGTGTAGATGACCTGTGAAAAGAGTGAGAGAGGGAGAGAGAGAAAAGGGTATGGGTTTTTATTAGCTAAATTCAATTTCTGTATACGGTTTTTTTTTTTAATTAAATTTGGTTTACGAAAAAGGCATAGAAAATTAGGGATAGCTTGCCTAAATATATGTATGTAGTAAATATGTTTAAAAAATGGCTAATTTTGCAACACTCTCAGGCTATGCTTCTTTAATACCAAAGTAACTGAACAGAACACACTTAAAAATACCCAACTCAACTATCGATAAATATCGAAATGATATACAAACAGTCCCTGACAAAAAAACTTAGG
Source organism: Drosophila navojoa (assembly GCF_001654015.2). The sequence continues at coordinate 1,577,699 of NW_022045866.1, forward strand.
TGGCAACGCTGTCAACTTCCCAACGGCCCATTCTAATTGTCAAAAGCATCGAGTGAGCACGTAAAATAGTTTAGTAGATTAAAAAAAAAGCAAGTAAGTGAAATTCAGTTTTATAGAACTTCGCTTAATACAAACAAAATATTCTTTGCACAATTAGACAACAAGTAAACGAAAATGAGCGGCAATCGTAACGAGCGACCAACAACCAGCGCAGGCGCAGCCGGCGGCGATGGCAATGACAGCGGCAACGGCAAGAACAACGACAAGGGCCAGGGGAATGGAAGTGGAATCGGAAAGGACAACGTCAGCGGCATGGATCGCAAGCGTTTCAATGTCAAGAAATGGAATGGCGTTGCGCTCTGGTCCTGGGATATAGTCGTCGATAACTGTGCCATTTGTCGCAATCATATTATGGATCCGTGCATTCAATGCCAGGCGAATCAGTCGACCAACAGCGGCTCCGAGTGCACCGTCGCCTGGGGCTCGTGCAATCATGCCTTTCACTTCCATTGCATTTCGCATTGGCTGAAGACACGTCCCGTCTGTCCCCTGGACAATCTCGAGTGGAACTTTGAGAAATATGGACGTTAGACAGCTATGGAGATATTTACCCATTTATATATGTATGTGAATACAAATATATGTGATGAATTCTTTGAGTGAATCGACGATATTTTGAGCAAGACTTCTTCCATTGAAGGAAGTTATTTAGGGAATTGAAATGCCATTTCGCTAATAAAATGTATTGTTCTCATCTAAGCGGAGTTTTACTGGATTATATACTGTTAACGGTTCATACAGATGGACTGATGGGATATAATTATTATGGGATTATCTCCTGCTCTTATGTGAGAATTTATGTACAAAGACACGCATATTTCTGGCTGTTAGACAAATAGGGGTATGTATGTCTAAAATCCATCACGAATTTTCTATTCACGGTTGAAAAGGGATTAATTATTCGATATATATCGATAGAGTCGTATAAGCTGCCAACTGGCATTAAAGAGCCAAATAAGGGAGGATAGTTTAGCTACATATATGACATATAAATATCTCATTATACATAATCTATAACTGTGAATGGATGTATGATTGAGATATGCTTCAAAATATGCCAAATACAGATACAGTCATAGTCGAGGGGAAGAAGATAGAGAGAGAGAAAGAGAGACGGACGAATAGGTATGCAAAGGTAAAGATTTTGCTGGCCTCGAGGAGAACTATTCAGTAAGCTCTATAAATAATGCCCCGTAGACAATTAAACAGTTCTTTAAACTATAAAAAAAGAAGTTGCAGAGGAGATTAGCAATGCTTTAAGATGTGTGAACAGAAATATTCATTGCACTTTTAGTTTGATCTCAAAACCTAGTTCCAACCTAGTTGCAAATGCAGGAACAGTCCACACCTATTTATAATTGTTATTTACATATACTCTATATTTGCATAATGAATGTTTACCGGATTCAGCGTCGAGTTGAAGTAGCCCAGCCACAGGAAGAGTGAGGCGACGCTGTCGCTGATCTGGCAGGCGGCGCAGAGCGGCATCGTCAATGCCATCACAAAGAAGGGCAGCCAGCAGACAACGAAGGCGCCCGTTATAATGGCCAAGGTTTTGGCCGCTTTCCTTTCACGCTTCGCCTCCAGCGTCTCCTTGCGTTTGTTCACCTTTTGCATGGGATTCGCGATGCTGGACAATTGCTGTGCCGGCTGCTGCTGTTGCTGTTGCTGCGAGTTGTGGGCTGAATTGGGACTTGGATTTGGTTGCTGATGCAGCTGCAGGTGCAGCTGTTTGGTGCGCGGCTCGGGTGTTACCGCGCCCGAGGCATTTGCGGAGCTGCATAACGGATGCGCCTGGTTGCAGCTGGTTAGCGTGCTGGTCTTTGTCGTCATTGGGCCAGCTGCTGGCGTCGTTGGTGTCTGTGGCGATAGCGCTGATATCGATGTAATTGTTGTGGCATTTGATGTGCTGGCACCACCGCCACCGCCGCCACCGGATTTGCTTGTTTTTTGTAGCTGTTGCATTTGTTCAAGCTGCTGTTGCAGCTGCGGATCCTCAAGCACCTCCACGCCGCCATTGCCATTGGCCTTGCCAGTTGGTGTTGTTGCTCCCGCTGCCGCTGCTGCTGCTGTTGCTGCCTCTCCAGCTGCCTCAGCTGCTGCTGCTGTTGTGGTTGCGGTTGCTTCAACCACATTTAGCTGATGTTCTTGCTGCTGTTCCTCCAGCTGCTCCTCCTCCTGCACGCGCTGCTCAACAGTTTCAGTGGGTTTCAGTTGCTTGTGCTGCTGATTGGCCAAAGCCACCAAATGTGAGACGGTTGCGATTTGGCTACCTGATGTGCTTGGCGCCTGCAAATAGAGAGATAGACAGAATAGTGTGTGAGAGAGAGAGAGAGAGAGCGCATATATCAATATTCAATTTCGGTTTAGCATTACAAATCGGAGCTGGTTGCAATTGCATTCACATAAATATATTTATGAGCAATTCCTCTAAACCAATTCCACTTCCATTTCCGCTCTTTTATGCTTGGCCATTTCTGTGGCTATTCATAAAAATCGCCGAGCAAATAAATACGTGTATTTATTTACGTTAAGCTTCACGTTGAGAATTCACGCACACACCACTCGACGGTGTATGTGTGTGTGTGATGGGTGTGTGCCACGCCTCTGCTATTAAGCCACTCTATGCCGGAAGGAAGCCGCACATTCGCAGGCACTTGGTCAAAAAGGGCTGCAATTTGTCGAGTTGGCCTGCCCGTCGCCCGATCGCCCGCCAGCCCGCCCGCCTGCTGCCTGCTAACGGCATGTCGTAGGCACTAAAATTCATATAATCACCTGTAATTTGAGACAGCAGTGTCCATGTCCATGGGCCACATAATGTGCAGAAGCGTAAAGTGCTAAAATCAACTTTTATGTGTTATAAATTTTGTCTACGGCCACACTGGCTGCCCATCTCTCCCTCTCTCTCTCTCGTTCACTTTCCTCCTAGTGTAAACAAGCACACGCAGGTGCCGCACATTTTGCGCCTAGAGATGGCGCATAAACAACTCGTGCTGAGATATCAATAGGCGCGCGCTTTAGGTATGTGTGAATGATTGCGATAGTTGCTGAGATCAGCAATTGCGTGCGAGAGCTTTAGTGATGCGGAAATGTGGCGATAGGCAGGATTTGAATTTTAACGATGTTTGATACCTGGCAAATATCGATAATTGCAGCAAGAGCAGTTCATTTGCGATAGTTGCTGCTCAGCGAGTTTCAAGGCGATTTGAATTTGATTTTTCGATAGTTTCTTTATATCGTAAGCAATATTTTAATTGTTGTTAACAGCTGTTTGAAATATTTGTTTACATCGTAAAAAAGCTATGAGGGAACGCTTATAAAACGAAGAAAGAATTAATGCCAAATGCCAACGCTCCAACGCCCGCTTATAGGCTTAAGATTCATTTAAAATTCTTAGCTTTGTAACAGATAGAAGTTTTTCAGCACAAGTCTCGTCTCTAATTTGAGAGTCGTGTTTTTTTGGCTGGTCTGAAGAGGGCATTGCTCACAATTAATGGGCCGCACGGACACGGCGCCAGAGTCGTTGCCAAATGAATTTTATGACTTTGATTCCATAATATATTGCCTGGTTGTTATAAGCGTGTAATTGATGCGCTGCCACAGCCCAGCGGAGAGAACAGTAACGAGAACAACCAAGAATGTTGCAGTCGGATGTAGCTGACTGCAAGATGCTTGCTCATTCATGGAGGGATTCTTAGTACGACTTTTCTCTAGTCTGATTTCGACAGTATATAGTATATACAAACGCTATGCTCATCTCTAGGCCTTAGACTGGACAGACGTCAAGATTTACCTCTCATAAAACCCATATACTCTATTTAACGCCTTGAGCGTGCATAGAAACAACAACTCTGAGTAAAATTCAAATTTTTCTTGGTGCCGGACCACAAAAATAAAAAATGCATTTTCAATTTGCCAAACAATGAAGCAAGAAGAAGACTCAGCAGGAACTGCAGAACGAACAAGGGAAGAGCCCTTGCGTCTTGTCGACAGGAACAGGTCAAAGGCAGGAGAGGGCGGCATATAAAACTCAATGGCCATTGGGCACAAAAATTTGTACAAAGGGAAAGTGTATAGCATATGTGTGTGTGTGTGTGTGTGTGCAACCTAAGCTATGGCCATTGTCAATGCCATTGTGTGTCATTCAGCCGGAAGGAGATAGAGAGAGAGTGTGTGTATGTGTGTGTGTGAGAGAGAGAGCGAGCGAGTGGGCGAAAGGGAGAGCGCGTACAAACAAATGTTGCAATTTCATTTGGTTTCGGACTGAGAGGTTCGACTTGATATTTGCTGCGATTTGCTTTCATTTCGTATTCTTTTCGATTCCGACCGCACGTAAAGCGAATCAATGCCAAACTGCAATTGAGAACGTACACAACAATGCGGTCTAATGACTGCGCGTTCCATTGGCTTCTCTAATGGCCAATACACGGAACGGTAATAACTTTTCAATAGTGGACGAGACCGAGGCCGAGGCCGATACCGAGGACAATGTGAGTGGAACAGTTGCACAACTGTTGAGCAGCAGCAGTTGAACAACTTTGGCTTAATTTCGTGCTGAAACTTGAAGATTACGCATACGCCGCATACGCCGCATACGCCGCACGGGCCAGCTGCAAGTTCTTTCATTTTTTTTGTTGTTGTTCAGCAACTTTTAATTTGAAATGTTTCGCTTTTATTTTTTCCCGAAGAGTTGAAAACCAGAAAACCAAAAACCCTAAACCAAAAAACAAACACAGCAACAAGCTTAGAAGTGAGCGTTAACAAAGTGTAGCACACAGACATACAGACACACATACATACTCTCTCTCTCTCTCTCTCTCTCATACTCTTATAGCTAATATTTTATTTATGTGCCCATTGACCACCCTTAACTTCTCTGTGTAGAACAGAACGTATTCGCTTCTCTCTCTTTCTCTCTCTCTCTTCTTCTCCCCTTCCGTCTCTTGCCCTACTCTAGCCGCCTGCATTTAAGTGAAATGTATATTTGTTTCAATTTATTTGCAGGCGCCACTTGCGCCTTGCATTGACTTATTGTTTTTGTTTCCAATTTCTTCTTCTGGCTTGTGCGTTGGGTAAGTGTATTTTTAATGGCAATACTTTGAGCTGATTAGCTACGGCGGGCGCTATGTTAGAGTATAAAAAAGAAAGGAATACCTTCTCAAATATGTAAAAGACATTAAGAGAAAACAGGAAAAATTAGGCGAATGAAAAAATACAAAATATTTTAAAGAAGACACCAAGAGTAAAAATGTTACAAGACTTTGTGGAAGAATATTTAAAACTTTACAAAAGCCGACAGCTAAAATACATTAAATAACACAAAAGTATATTGACTAGAAAATGAATAAAATAAACCCTTAAAATCTAAAATCATTTAAAAATAATTTATCTAAAGGATTTTCAGCATTTCATTTTTTTTTTTCATAGTTTCTAGCAACTTTGAAATTATTTTAAATAATTTTCGATATCTATACAGTTACTACATCTAATTAAATTCCAAATTCAATTGACACTTCATCTACTTTCCGCTTTCTACCTTCTCAAGTCAAGTCTCACTTTTATTTACCGTCAATTGCAAAGTTTTTCTTACTCTGCTCGATGGCAACGCTTAGTCATCTCTTTCAGCAACTTGCACTGGAAAAGTTACTCGAATTGCATTCCAAGTGCAACAGTTTGCCAAGAAGTTGCTCAACTTTATGATTTATGCATAATTAAATTGTATTCCCATTTGGATTTGAGCTCTATTTGCTTTTGTGCAATCGCCGATTTGCCATGCGGGATTTGAAGTATATGGAAAGCTTCGGTGCAGCACAGTTTGCTCTAATAAACTCTCTTGGTAGCTTTTTTTCCCACTGATTTTGGTTCCTTTTTTTTCCTATCCTTCCTTTCCTATTTGTTGTTGTTGTTGTTGCTGATTTTTGTTTGTTTTTGCCTCTTGGCTCATATAATAAACGAAACTACTATGATAAATGTATATATATTTGCTTGCGGCTATGCGTGAAGTGTGTGTGTGTGTGTGAGTGTCGTAAGTGTGTGTGTGTGTGTTTGTGAGTGTGTCGTGTGTTTGTGTTTATTTATTTGGCTGTCCACTTATTTGGCTCACACACACACTCACACAGAAACCTGGCCCAAGTAAATATTTAATCTGAATGCATGTGAACGTGTGCGTGTGTGCGTGTGTGTGTGTCTGTCCTCTATTTGCTGGCCAGGCAAAGGCAAATAGCCATGCGAGCCATGCTGCTGATACGCTTAGTTATTATGGCCAAACGAAAGCTGTTAGCCATAAGCTATCAACATATTTTCTTCAATTACTTCAAGCGCATTGAGTGCCCACGTTTTCACGTTCCCGGTTGCTGTGCTTTGTTTTCATTTGACTGAAACTGAAACAGAGCTGAGATGGTTTTGCATGGCAACGACACCCATTTGGTATCCTTGTCACAGACTTTCTCTCACTCTCTCTCTCTCTCTCTCTCCCACTCCCTATGTGTGTGTGACTTAACCTGCATGAAACGCACTCAGCGACCTTTTGGCCACTCGCTACCAATTTATTTCGACTCGAAGTCCGAGGCTTGCTTACTTTTTTATGTTTCGATTTTCGTTGCCTTTGCTTTAATGCCTTATTATTGAATGTGTGCGCGACTCTGTGTTTATGTGTGTGTTTGTGTGTGTGTGCTTGGCCATAAAAGGCTAGCTGAAATTGAAGTACATAAAATGCCTGCTAAATACAAATTTTCGTTTTTGTCAATAAATAAAAAATAAAAATAAAAAAAATGAAGCTTTGCCTGCATTTTATCGCTCACATTTTGTATAATTTGCAGGCTTAAACCTTTTTCATATAAATATTTATATAGATGTCTATATGCAGCTGTAGCCGCATATAAAAGAGAACGCTTCCCAACAAATAATAAGAGTTCATCTCTTTTAATTCGTATTTATCATTCGCACACGTGTCGTATACGTAATCCGCATGTACTATATAAAAAGTAAATCGATTTATGCGTGCATAAATCAAACGTCAGCCGAACTTGATGTTTAGCTAACGACATGTGCAAGTTTCTATTTGGATTTAACAGGGATTACGCGCACAGGACACGCAACGAAAGACTGGACAAGGATTTGATATCCTATTGTGGAGTGATTAAATCGGGTAGATTAGTTGCTGTGTGAAGTGTGTGAGGGTGAGGGTGAAGTTAGGCTCAATATTCCTAGACTAGACTCTATAAGAGATCAGTTTGACTGTCCTAAAAAAGTTGGAACTTGTGAATTAGAAACATTCAAATGTAAATAACTCGAAGACTACAACAGCTAGGGGTATTACATTTACTTTATTGACTTCCTGCGAGCTATAAAATATTAGAAATATTTTCTTTTTTCCCCGCTTAGACCTTGCGAATAATAATAATATGTGAAATCTCGAATATCTAATACAGCAACAGATCATCTAACCGTCAGGCACACCCCATTAAATCACTCTCACGTGGTTCCCTTTTTTTTTTTTTTGGGCATTCAGGAAGCAAACTCAGATCGTTGGGCACATGTCAGGCGTTATGAAATTTGCTTTGAGCGCAGCTCTACGTACCCAAAAACGAAAAAAAAAAACAAAATCGGGAGAGCAAAAACCAATTCGAAAATCCAAATCCCCTGCTGTGTGGACTGGGCACACACACACACACACACTTACCTCGATGCCGGCGCGACTTTTGCTATCCACATTCGAGCTACTGAACTCCGTATCCTCCACCGTGTTAACCGTATTCGTTGAGTTTCCCTCGACCAGGCCCAAAGCCGTGCTCCCGCCAGCAGCTCCTCCTCCGCCAGACGCTGTGCCGCTCTTATTCTTAGCCGTTGAAAATTTGCCAAGACGTAAGCGCAGACGATTTAATTTGGTATCTGAAGAAGCGCCAGCAGCGGGCTGGAGAAAGATAGAAAGAGAGAGAGAGAGAGAGAGAAAGGATTAAAATGATGAATGCTGCATAGATTTTTTTGAAGTGTTATAAAAATTAAATTTGTTAGCCTATATATACATATATATATATATTTTTTTTTGGGCCATTAAAATGGACAAGAATAGCTGCAAATTCGCATTTACTTCTGCCGGCAAGAGGTGAATTGTTGTTGCTGTTGCGCCTTACGCTTCAATAAACCGCAATTTGTACGCATTGCCAAAATGGGGAGGCATCGGCCGGCAGGCGTGGCTGGCTTTTACCATATGCATATGTAAGTGGATACGTTCGTAAATAAATTGTGTATATTTGTTACAGTCACGCCACAGTGCCAATACATATATATATGTATATATGGTATATGCCTATGTATGTATGTATGTATGTGTATAGAGTGCCTGCTCAAAATAAATTTCACGCTTGACTGCTTCGAGCGCTTGACCTCTTTGATTTGCGCTCGTTTTTTTTTTTCACTCCTTTTTTTGTTGTTGCTTTGCTTCCTTATAGCATCCTTTTTTTCTCGTGCGGTTGTCGTCGCCTTCAATCCCCACCAAATTAAAGTAATTGAGTAGTCAAAACCTTTTGCCTCATCGTCAGCATGCTGACCCTTTGCTCAAGACTCGATATTGCTTTAAATAAATAAAATTATGCTGATTTTGCGTTCGTGTGCGGAAATTTGACAAAAAATAAGAATGGCAAAGTGAAGAAGAGAGATGGATAGAAGAAAAAAGGAAAATCATTGGGCCTGCCAAAGTGTTTTGTATGTGTGTGGCTGTGTGTGTGTGTGCCTGGTCGTGCCCTTAGCGCTCAGTTCGCATTTCCCCAAATGGCGTGAATATTTGCGCAAATAGTATTAAATGGATTTGCAGCTAGAGCAACGCATGTGACCTTCATTTTGTGGCCAGCACAAGAAGTGTAATTGCTCTGTCGCATGCCAACACCTAAAGTGGCCCTTAAAGACACACACAGAAAGAGAGAGAGACAGAGTGAGTGTGAGAGAGAGAGAGAGAGTTCGTTTTGGGCCTGGGCAAAGGGTCAGCTTATTAAATATTTAAAGCCAGCAGCTGCTTAATTAGAGAAGCGCTTTCAGGTGCAACTTAATCCAACTGGGCGCTGACAGCTATTAAATTGAAGAAGCCAGACCTCTAGTTTCGTGAGCCACTAGACCTACAGCTACAACTACAGCGCTAGAGCTGAGCGCGTGTGCGTGCTTGGTGAGCGTAACACGAGAGCGCACGTGTTTGGCATTGAGTTTGAAGTGGATGATGAAGGAACTGCTTGAAGGTCTGACTTTAACTTTGATGCGATGTGATTTGAGAGAAATTTTAGACAATTTAAAGCGAACTGGACGCGACTGCGCACGACTAGACAGGACTAGGAGCGACTTGAGACGACTTGATATAGCTTTGCTACGCTCAAACACGACTTGGCTTGGCTTGATATGGCTGGGTCCCAGCGTAGTCCAACTTTTGGCTTAGATTTGAAGCTGAGACAACTTAACACGACTTGTCAAGTCTTCTTGATATTGCAGTACATGACTTTAACTCTTTTGTTGTGACTTTGACACGACTTAGAGGGAGTTTAAATACAACTTAACACGACTTGACGTCATTTTAAGCGTTTCAAGGCGAGGCTTGAACTGAATATGGTTAGACTCCATCTTGCCCGAGTTTTAAACGATTTGACATGAGCTCAAATGACTTAACACGACTAAATACGACATGATATATCTAGATTTGATGCGACCATACACGACTTAGGTTGGTTTGATATGAGTTTGACTCGACTTAAAATAACTTTGAAAGAAAATTTGACAAGAGCTTTGACATGAGTTGATATAGAATTTTATAGATATAGTCCGAAATAAATAAGAATCAAGTTTGACATAAGGTTATATGCATTTTTATAGATAAAGTCCCACGTAATTTAGAATAAAGATAATATAAGTTTTTAGCACTTTGATGAACTTTTTAGAAGTTCGTCTCAGCAAAAAGGATGAGATCCTAAACCGATAACTATGAATTTTAGTAAAGCAAATATATGGGTATATAGTTAATGCACAGTCTATACATATATATCTACCATATATATGTTTCTAAAATCTATTATCTATCAACAGCAAGTAGAACAGACTTGGCAGTAGAAATGCGAGTTAAAAAATCTTCCTAAAATTCAAATCAATAATTCAAATAATAAATCAGCAATAGTTTATATAACAGCACGCTTCATTTTCCATATAATCTACATAATTGTCAATATACAAAACTGAAAATCAATTTGCAATTGCTTATAGTTCCAGTAAAGTGCTTAAGCTTTAAATCTCCATCCACACAGCACAGCTGCCATAAACTACAAGTAAGCTGAAGCAGCCAACTCGAACGCATCAATCCACGTAAACTTTTCACACACAACCCGAACGATATATACATACATATACGTATGCATGTGTGTAGGCATACATGTGTCTAAATAGTAGTATGTCTGTAATAATCGCATTTTGTAGGCAAGACGCTAATTGAATTTGCTTTGCGTTTCGCATGCTTGGGATTGCGTATACGCAGCATTGGCTTCGTTTGTGGATTTGATGCCATGCGGGTAATCAATGCGTAATTGAATCGCTGATAACTTCAAAGACACCCTCACACACACGCACACACACACATACATGAATATACCATAAAATTGGCGTGCTAAACAATTGGCAAAATGAAAAAAGGAGAGAGAGAGAGAGACAGAGAGAGAGAGAAAAGTTTGTGTGCGTGTTGCTCGCATGCTTAGCCATAAAATACCATGGATTCCCCTTTGGCGTTTGCTTAGATCGAAAACTAAACAACATGGCACATTAACGTTATTTAAATACTAAAGTAAACGCACACACACACACGCGCACAGCCACCCACCCACTTATAGATAAGACAAACTGTGTTGCTGCTATTCCCAGCGTAGTAAAGTGTAGCATACTTTTCAGCAGCAGCAACAGCGACGACGATAAGTAAAACCCAGCTCAATGTGTATTTTATGTAGATGTGCCTGTCAGCTGTCGCTATCTATAGACACTCTCATATATATATATATATATATATATATATATATACATACGCATGTGTGTGTGTGTGTGTGCACATTTATTTAAGCGTTTGCATAAACGATACTTGGCCGAAGCCATTTTGCCACTTTGGCTAATTTATGTAAATTGTTTTCTTATTTAATTGTTTTTCTTGCGAGACATGTGTTGAGCTTCCACATATCATTGTGTGAATGCTGCTGTGTGTGTGTGTGTGTGACATTGTCTCTGCTATATGTGCGTGCGTGCGTATGTGTATCCAATAATTTCTTTACATGCGATTTATGCTGCCTCTGATTGTGGCCAAAAAAATGTCGCTCAAGTGCCAAGACGCAAAGCTGCTGTCAAACAAACACTGTGCTACAAAACAGGAATTTGGCTTTATGTTAAATAATTATTTGTATATTTTTTAATAAAATAATAATTTTTTATAGATATATTACATACAATTTTATATTTTTAATATAATATAAAATGTAGTTAATTTTTGTAGCATAGTGTTTTAATTAGTATATTAATGAAAACTATTTTTTAACTCTAATATTTATAGATACGAATAGAAAAAACAATAATTTTTATATCTAAAAATTAGAGGCCATGTAGCACAGTGTTCGTGTCTTTGCTTTGCTTTGATATTTGTATTTAAATTACTTGAGGTATAGACGAAACTTTTCTCTTCTCATCAAATCTCAGTCGCTGAATTTGAATATGAAACTCAATTTGAGCCGCATGCCGTGTAGCACAGTGTTAATGTGTCTGCTTATTGTTTTATAAACTTGATTGCCAACAAAGTTAAACTTAATTTGCCTTCAATTTAAAGTTGCTGAACTTGAATGTGAAATTCAATTTGATGCCATGTAGCACAGTGTTAATGTGACTGCTGTTGTATTAAAAATTCATTTAAATTATTTCGACGAGCAAATGTAAATTTTTCCATGAGTCTTACTTTAAGCTGCAATGCAATTCCAATGCCGCATGCCATGTAGCACAGTGTTAATGCGCCAGCTCTTGTGTGTGTGTATAAATAGAAGAAAACAAAAGCACAACTTGCAAAAGTGTGTGGCATATGGACAATTTTGGCCAAAATCTGTTGGGGTTCTTGTCGCTGCTGCCTGGCTGTTTGTCATATGGTTCTGGTCATAATGTCAATATCTCGAGCAATCAATTTGAGCTGCTGTCACTGGCTGTTGTTGTTGCATTTGTTTGCAAATGTAATTGTGATTATGTACGAGTGGTCAAGGCGGATACTCACAGAGAACGAGCGAGACAGACAGAGAGAGAGAGCGAGAGAGAGAGAGAGAGACAGACGTTCACTTTATCAGTGTTGTTGAGTGCAAAACATCTGGGCGTTCTTGTCAGCATCACTTGGCCATGAAGAAGGACACTCCAAAGACCGATTGCTTTTTGTGTTTAATGTTACATTATTATTAATGTTTGCCCTTATTGTTGTTGCTGCTATTGTTGCTGCTGCTGTTGTTGCTGCTGCTGTGTTGAGTCATGTGTGGCATTAGTCGCATAGCCAAATTACACATAATACCTTTTCGCTCAATTTGCCTAATTGCCTTTCACTATCGTATATTATGTTAATTACAAAATCAATGCGTACGAATATATACAGTGGCATAAATAACATCAATTCGCTATTAGAAATTTAACATTTGTTTCGGAATGAACTACTGCTGTTAAAAGCTGCGCTCTCCTATCTCTCTTTACTGTTAAGCTACATGCAATAATATATGTAGCCCTAACAGCTAATGTTAAGTTTCCAGTCTTTCATCATTCCCTGTAACTAACATTGGCTTAATTAACAGTTCCTTTTGAAAGTGTTCTGTAGGTGTGAAGCTTGCCTTGCTTAACCACAGATCAAAGGGAGCAACGGCCTACTTAACATAACAGTCACTGTTATGCTTTACAGCTTCAAATTGATTCCATAGTAAAAGGCATGCATACATTAAGCCATCAGACATATATAGCTCTATTTATGTAAAACTGAATTTCAATTAAACAAACACACATTAAAATTAAATATTATGTGCTAAGCTCCGTGTCGATTTTCAACATTAGTCGAGTTTTATTAGTTTCTGATGCAATTTAAATCATTTGCAGGGCAAATTTCTGTTAGCCAGTTAGCCGAATGCCACTTGGCGCTACGAATTGGCCATAAATATGCTAAATGCAAATGCAATTAACTGAAATTTATGTGCTGCCAGCGGAACAGAAATAACAACATTTTTCATACGCGCTCATGAATGGTAGCAGAAGAGTATATTGGCTTGCTAGGATTTTAGATGTGAAGCTATCAGTATTGGGTATGTGTGTACTCCCCTTTAAGACCATGGCAAATCGAATAAAGTTTCACTTTCTACAGAACTCTCAGCGAACGTGTATTATGCAGTCGTTGATGCTCGACTGCAAAGTTCTTACTTATATTTTTATAGCGAAATATCCAAAAAACTTTGCTACAACAAATCTTTATTAAATACAAAAAAAGAGAGAGCAGAGATGAAGGAGATGGAAAAATTGTAACAAAGCGCGCAGCGGGCGAGCTGCGAAATTTGTTGTTGCTGTAGCCAATGTTGCTGTAGTTGTTGTAGTTGTTGTTGTATGTTAGTATAAACCCTCGTCAAGTTGCAGGAAAGCAATTTTCAATTTGAAAGCATTTAGTTGAATAAAAAAGGAATAACAAGAGAAATAATTCAAATGCCAATGGCTAGGCGTTAGCCAAATGCTCTGCTAAGCCTGAAGATGAAAGCTCAAGGAAGTATTAACTGCATTTAAAAAAGAGTTTTAGCATTCATAGAACTTTCACAGATTTGTTGAACAACTTTGGATAACAGAAGTACATTTGGATTCATAGTTATATGAAAAGATATTGGGCTTTATATGAGAAATACTTATTTTTGATTTACTGAAACTTTTAATACATATATGATATACATAGTATATATCATGTTAGTACCTAACAGCTTTCAAAGCTCCACAATAACCAATTGCATACAAATTGACTCACTTAGCCCATAAGCTTCGGGGTAAGGGCATCAAAATGCCTGCGCTGAGTGGGGTAAATATATTTTAAAATCAACAAGCAGCCCAGGCCAGTGAGTGGCACCAAATGGATGCGTGTAGCTGACTCTGTATGTACATCTGTGTGTGTGTGTGTGTGCGTGTGTTAGTATGCTGGCATTGGTATTGGCATGCGCCTGCTGACATGTAACCAACACATACACGCATACATATACACGCGCGCCGGACATGGCTTGGACATGTGTACGTTGGCAAATAGTGGACAACTTGTCTTGTTTGCGCATTGAATTTGTGATTCCAATGACTTTTTGTCAGCTTCGCACTGCCCTATGCGATTCTCTTAGGTGCTTGAGTGGCTATGTGTATGTGCGTGCGTGTGTGTGTGTGTGTGTGTGTTTATGCGTGCGTAGGTTGGTAAGTGGTTGCAAACATTTCCACGTCAAATGGTCATTTTCAATTTAGTCAAAGCATTAAGCTTAAGCTAAGTAGCTGCGGTCCAGCATCTCAGCTAGTTATAGACAAAACAAAACAACAACAACAAATAGAGGAAGAAATGGAATTTGTTATAGAGAAAACCTGCAATACTGTGAGCTAGACGAACTGCAGATGCTCTAGCTGACTTAGAGATTTACAGCCTAACAGAATTTCAGAGTAGAGCAAGAGCTCAAAAAGCAGGCCTAACAGAGCTGAGTTGCCATAGAACAAAGGTGTATATGTAAAATATTAATAGCTAACATTACCATACAATAGCGAGGCTGCAGAGCGCGACTGTTAAATTAACAGTATCAAGAACAGATCAACAGTGAGCGAGGCTATGTTAATATAAGTAGAGTTGCTGCAGCCTGCAGCTGTTAATCTAACAGCCGAGAAGAGGGCCACAGAATGCTGAGTGCATGAGTAACAGAAGCTTAGCTATGTTAATATAAGTAGCTAAGTATACAGAGTTGCTGCAGCCTGCAGCTGTTAATCTAACAGCTGAGAAGAGAGCCACAGAATGCTGAGTGCATGAGTAACAGAGAGCTGTACACACAGATGCGAGCACTAAATAATGACTGTTAAGCTAACAGCGCTAGAGAATGTGCTGTAAAATATGAATGAGTATTTAATGAGAGATCTGAAGACTGCAGTCAGTGGCTTAATGAAATGAAAAGCAAACTCTGTTGTTGGCTGTTAACTTAACATAAGTGAACTGTGGATATGTAAAGGCTTTTGTATGTAAGAGTAACATAAACATCATTATTGTTGGTGCTATTTAAATAGCTAATTAGCAATGAATGCTGAAAAGGTTATTTCCATTTGTGGTATACGCTCTCTACTTAAATTTTGAGCTATAAATAATGCTCTTAGAGTATTTCCTGGAAGGTTCTTTGCAAGTTAAGGAATACTAAAAATGGAATTTCAATCAGCATATATACATACCTACATACCTAAATACCTACTTATCCACACTGAGCACCGGTCGGCATAGTCCCAGGTTTTTTTCTACGTTCCTCAACTTTCTGCCGCACCTCAGGCGCTAGCTGAGTTTGCCTTTTAGCAGCTGTGGCTGTGCATTTGCTTCAGCAAATTTCTAAAATGCATTTTTAAACACTTAAATGAAGTTCAAGCTGGCTAATTACATTTGGGCGCCCCAAGGCTGTGGCCAAATCGTGAGCATCTTGCATATATGTTAAGGGCATATTTCGCCTCAGCTCAAGCTGAAGCCTTTGTGTGGGGGCGTGGCGGTCTAATAGGTTTTCCACGTCTGCTCCTTGCTGTCTCCCCTTCGCTATCTCTCTGTCTTTTACCTAACCACCCCCATGCGCTGCGCTGACCTTTGACTTGGGCTCTTGTCTCGAGTCGATTTTGTGGCTGGCTTCGCGGTTAACTTCATTAGAGTGCATAATTGCAGGGCTTTGGTTGCACGGCAAATTGTGCTGCGGCTTTGGGTTGAACATGCTGCCACACACAGGGTGTTTCACTGCGGCTGTGGGTGAGCTGCTTGAGCCATGCCACACGCCGTATTAAATTGATGTCTATTTAGCTATGGATTATTCCAGAAATTTTCTGCTCGAAAAAGTTGAAATATTTTTCTTTTGTAGCTCTTAACTTTTATTGAGAAGCTGCTTTACGAAACTTGTTAAACATTAAAAGCTCACAAATGGATAGCTTTTTCATTTTTGATTAAGCTACGAGCTGCATGCAGCAAATATGGGCGTGGTGGGCGTTGTTTGGAAGCAAAACTTAAGAATTCGGCTACAAATTGATTATTGATTCTTTGGGTAAATGATTGCGAATGGAATTTTTGGCAAAATCATATTTAAACTTGCTTTGACTGTTGAGAGCTGAGAGATAACCGGAGTTGGAATATTTTTTAGTTTGCATTCATTTTGATTATACCCTGCACATGTGAAGAAGTTGCATGTAGCGTATATTGACTTGAGTATGAGAGATGTAACAGCTCTTAGATAGCGTGACTGACATCGTCTTGGAGTAGAGATATTCATGAGTGAAATGGATTATTAATCTTAATGTGTTTTAGGGTATCACTCAGTGCGTCTTTCTCGAGTTCAGTATTCCTTATTATTCATAAAAATAGTTTGAATATGTTAACAGTTCAACTGCTTATAGAGTAGGTAATGCTAGAGTATACTTGGTAGTTGAATAAACCCACATTATTTCTATTTATGAATCAGCTTCAGGTGTCTCCCAGTTGCGTAGTCTTGGGACTATTTTTACAAGGTGTATAGGGAATAAAAGTTTAGTATAATGTATCCCAAAAGTTTTTCTTTTCTTCAAACAGAAAATTTAAAGCTAAAGCTGTTTGAGCAGTAAAGTTAGTAAGAATAAAGCTTATCCAAAGCTCATTCCAATACGATTTAGCTCCCCTTCAATCAGTTCATCTCTCCATGCTTTAAACCCACTTAAGTTAAGTATTGCTATTCACCTGATTATTGTTGGCTGTCATGTCAACGGGGCGCGGTCGTCGACGATGAATGCGTTTCCTGGCCGTCTGATAGATTTTCCAGTACAGAGCCAAAATGACCAGCAGTGGCACATAGAAAGTGCAACAGGTGGCAAATACCTGAATGAGGGAAAATACCCATTAAAAACCATTCATACTGTCAATAGATATACCAGCTACATTACCTGATAGGCCACATCCTGTGACACCATGCACTTTTGCTGCTCGATGCGCTGCAGATAGTCGGGATCCTTCCAGCCAAATTGTGGCGCCAGCGAAACAATCACAGAGGCGGACCACACGCAGAAGATCATCATGAAGACGCGGTTGCTGGTGCGTGAATGGATGTAATCAATGTTGGTCACAGCCCAGTAGCTAGAAGAAGAGCCAAACAAATAGAAGATAGAAAATAGAAAATGGCGAATGGTAAATGGTATATTGAAAATAGAGCAACAACAATAACAAACAACTTTTTATTTTTATTAACAATTGTTGCAACACTTGAGACGCGACGGTGTTTTTTTTTTTTTTTTTTTTTTTTTTTTTTTTTTTTTTTTTTTTTGGTTTTTTGTTATTTACATTCTCTGAAACGCGCACAAAATGCAAATGAAATGCTGCATAAATCTAGGCAGGCACACACACCCCAACACACACACATACACACACATATGGCGCAGCGTCAAAGTAAAGAAACGTGTTCGATATTCGAATTCCGTTCAACAGTTTTTCTCTATTTTTTTTTTATTTAGAACATTTTGTTACCATTTTTTGTTTGTATTTGTTTTGCCTCTCTCAGGTTTTTTTTTCCAGGGGTTTTGTGTGCCAAAAACATGTTTTATGTATGTATGCAAACCGGTGTGTATGAGTGTGTGTGTGTGTGCGTGTGTGTTAGCCAAGCGAGGCATTTTTGAAATTTCCATTTCTAAAGCTCGAGCCGCCCAAGTCAGTCCACCTAACTTTGTAATGTGGTTTGCCAGCCGAAATTTTGCATTCTCTCTTGAGCTCGATTCGTTTGAGTTTTTCAACAAGAATTAACTTAATTATAATTGGATTGAAGTGAACGTATTTCCATAGTAGGCATTTCCAATCAAATGTTTTCAATGGAGCACAGAAATTTATCCTAATTTGATTAAAACTAAATTTTTACTTCCATTGAACTTTTCGCAAATGATTTTTCGATTTGAGCTTTAGATGTAATCAATGTGAATTCTAGATAAGAAATTAATTGCTAGAATTTTTGTTTGTTTGTTTGATATAACAGAAAGAAATTTCCTAGAATAGTGGGAAATTAAGGGGAAAATAGATTATCCATTACTGTATTCAATAAAAGCAAAGAAAATTGTATTCTAATCTAGAATTTTTAGGTTCTTTATAATAGAAAAGTTAGTCGTACATATTATTATGCTGCGATAGCTCTTATTAAATATTTCTAAGGCTCCTAAAAAGTTTATATAATTTTTTTAAAATAAAGGAATCATTTTAATAGATTGCAGGCAAGATTTCTCTTGGAGCAGACACTGAGTAGAGCTGTTAGAGTACTGCCATTACATTTACATATTCTAATTGAAGTTTTCAGCTTAAAGTTCGGTCTAGAGTATTAGCAAAGTTTTCTATGCCCAATGCCAAACTATCTTTTTTTTTTTTTTAGTTACCCACTTGTTCGTTCAGCCTGTGAGTAGAGCAACATGGCTAAACGAGTTTTTAAATGCTACGTGTATGGTGACTGACACACACACACACACACACACACACGTTGACACACACATACTACATGTACTGTGTGTTATGAAGCCGGCTTTAGACGTATTGGTACTTCAACGTTGCTTGTTGCTTAGGGCCAAAGGCTTTAAGAATGCCAACTATTCAACTGTGTGGCATAGATAATCACGTCCTAAGGCAGGCAGGCAGGCAGGCAGCAGGAGAAGCAGGAGTGGGACTAGCAGCATCATCTCTCTGTTGTTGTTGTTGAGGTGGCAGCCATTAAGCGGCTTTTTCAGTTCTGAAGTTTTGTCAGTGTTCAAAAGGTTGTTAACCACAGCAAACCACCGGCTATGCGTGTGTCTGTGTGTGTGTGTGTGTGTGTGTTTCCAAATGAATGTCAAATTAATGCCGGCAAACCGCACATTTCAAAATTTGACAGCGAAACACTGTACAATTTCTTTAGCTACAATGCTGACCGCAGCGCTTAAAGTGGCAACAGCAATTTGTTTATGTATTAATTAAACACAATTTGCATAAACAAATATTATGGCAGGCAATGCCGGAGCGGAGGCCGAACAAATGTGTTTGCAAGTTTAAATCAACAATTAATTAAGTTGACAAAGCACTCGAGACGAGCAGCTGATAGCTGCACTCGATATATATATATATATATATATATATATATATATATATGTATATAGATATATGTATATATATATATGTATATATATGTATATACATCTGCTTTAAATGTTCTGCAAACTTTGCTAAGTGCCTCTGGGCAGCATATACATATGTGCTTGTGTGTGTGTCTGTGTGTGTGCATTTGCATGTGTGGAGCCCACTTACACGCTAATGACAGCTGCATAAATATAAATACAATTATCGATATGCTGTACATTTGCTTCAAACTCAATTAAAAGGCACTCAATTAAAAGCTAGCCATGCATACGAATCTTTAGCTCATAGCAGAGTGCTCGCTGATCGACTGACTGATACCCAGCAGCTCAAAAAATAATTAATAATTGTTTATATTAATCGTAGGGAATGCCACTAATTAGTTGTGATCAAATATGCATGATAAATGTATATGAAATAAGGAATACATTTAAGGAATTAAAAGGCGATTTGAGCTATTAGTTTAACTACTGGAGATTATTAAACTCTCTGTAGAGAACCTAAAACTCTTATTAAAATCGAATTAAAGGTATTCCTCAAACTTAATATATGTAAAAAACTCTAGGGTATATTTTCAGTGCAAAATAAATAAACATATACAAATAATTATGGCTATTAAAATTAAGCTTCAACTAGGGAATACCCCAAATAAAGAAAGGCAAAACAGAAAAAAAATATAATTTTTTTTGCTAGGCTTTCAGCTAGGGAATGAATACTTTTTTTTTATATTTATATTTATTTTTTTATTTTTATTATTTTATTTTATTTTTTTTTATTTTTTATTTGTAAAGTAGAAAACAATTATAAAATAATCAAGTAAGTAAAATTTATATAAATAATATAATAATAATAAAAAGCCGAAAATGATGTAGAATTTGATAAATATTTGGATTAGATGCTTCTCTGATTAAAATCAGTTAACTAGACAAACATTTCCTGATAAATGTCTGGAGCAGGCAGCGAACATAGAGCAGAAGCATGAAAGGCAAATTAGCAAAGCAGAGGCGGACTTCCAAAAACTTTACGAGAAGGAATTTAAATGAAGTTACTCCACTTTTCGCAAAGCCCTCGATTTCCATAAACTTTGCTCTACGGAAAAAACCCTTTCATTATTATTTTTTATTTTTATTTTGTTTTTTATATATGTATATAAATTTTCTTCTTTTCCATTTATAAACAGATTTTCTTGAGCTATTCCCAAATGCTTTTTGGCCTCAAAGAGTTCAGAGCCCAGGGCGAATGTCAAATGGCAAACACGTGTTAGCAGCTGCAGTCAGTTTGTCAGCTTGTTTATGAGAAATGATTGTGAAAGCATACATATATATATATATGTATGTATGTGTATGTCTGTAAGTCAATATTAAGTGTGCGTCTCGTATGCCTCATCGATAATAAATAATAATGAATGATGTTGATAGTTGATGACTTTTGTCTGGACAGCTGCCACCTGCTGTGTCTGGGTCAGCAAGAGAGAGTGAGAGAGAGAGACAACTAGAGAGTGTGAGAGAGCTGCCACGCCTTTTGACTGCCTGCTCTACGATTTTTCATTAGCATAATATAATCGACTTCAAGTTGGCAATTTTGATTGACTGCTTAAAATTAATGGAATTTTGTGATTTTCTTGTCCATTTTTTCTACTTCTTCTTTGTGCTTTTTGCTTTTTTTGGGGGTTGAGGGAGGCGGAGCTGGCAATTTTATTACAATTTTCTTTTGGCAGTGGGTGGGGCTGGGAGGCGCTTGTTGTTGATGCGTCTCGCATGCAAATTAATAGCGCCAGCTAATAAAGTGCCTGTCATGCAATGCGATATCACTCATACGACTCGTTGTCGACTCCTGGCAATATTACTCATACGTCGCGTTGTCGCACATATTTTTCTGATACTTATTTCGTTTCTTTTCCTGCGCTGTATATCATAAATGTGCTAGGGCCGCTATTCAATTGAATTGAATTGAAGTCAATCAATTTATCAAGTACAGTCAGCTAGCTCGCGCAGCTAGGCCAGAGATTCGCCTGATGAATTATAACAATTTATTGTACGCCAAACAATTTAAATGCGATTTTTCCATTATGTATGTGTATGTGTGTGTGTGTGAGTGTGTGTGATATATGTGCGGCACTCAAGTGTAACACTTTTTTAATGCATTTAAAAAACGCGCGCCTAGCACACAGAAAATCCATTACTCTTGCTACTCTCACTTGATGTGTTTGCCATTTTTTTTTTTTTTCTGAGATTTTTATTTTTATTTTTTGCTTTTAATAAATTCCAGCTAACATTTCGCCTAATTTGCTCCGCCAAGCGTTGGGCTTAGCGTCGCGCATTCTATATTTATATCTCCATATTGGGATTTATAAACACATTTTCAATTATGATTTGTCACACGCTGTTCATAAATTCTCATGACTCGGCGAAATTGTGCGCAAATTGTTATTGAAGCTGAATCATAAAAAAACGAAGCGAAAATGAAAATGAAAAACATAAAACAAAGGAGTTTGAGCTAAAGTGAAAAATCAAATTAATTTAGCTCAACTTTTAAGCTGTTCATAATTAATTGAAATTTTATAATGTCGAGTGTTGGTCAATATTTGTTTTATAGACTTGCTGTTGTTGTTGTTGTTTTGCTGACAGCGGTTAACTGCATATTTAATGCCTGTCAACTGGAATGCTTTTACTTTTTTTTTTATGTAGTCTTTTAATCTGTAGTTGCTGCGCTTTGACAAATGGTTGCATGGGTTTGGGCACTTCGTAAAGCAGTTTGTTTTGGGATAGTTGAAGGAATTTCTGAATTTTTTATGCAATGGAAGGCATTTAATAAACAGAAATATTAGTTAGGAGTGGGAGGGTTTTTTTTCATATTTTTCTCATTAATTTTCTCATTTCTTATTTATACTCTATATCTCTCTATAATACTTTAAGCGAGGTTCTCTTTGTAAATGTAAATTTTGTTGCCCCTAAAGAGTATTCAGCACTGACCAGCATTCGTTGTCCATGAAACTATATATAACCAATCTATATATATGTATGTATGTATATATCTCACATACATATAGAGTCTTTTTGTATTTGAGGCTAATCGATTGCATTACGCTCTTATTGTAAAACGTTCAGCTATTGTTTCAATTTTTCAATTTCGAGGCAAAAATTTTGCACGCTTGTTACCTGCGGCTAACGACAGCAATTTTTCAGTTTACAACAATATTTTGTGCTTTTTTTTTATTTAGGAAAAAAAAAAAAAAAACGGTAAAAAAGAGCAGTTGAACAAAAGATAAAAATGGAAAACAAAACGTGGCATACAAAAATGCATTCCACACTAGACAAATAACAATAGACGCATATGTAAATGGTGGGCTGTGGGCTATGGGCGTGGCACCGTGTTTTGTATTCGTCGTTTTTATTTTGTTTTTGTTTTGTTGCTGCGCCCTGCGGCAGCTGGTGGCATGATTAAATTTTTGCAAATTACGAACAACTGCCTACTCACTCTCTCTCTCTTTTTCTATAGTTCGTCTGTTGGCAAAAACAATAAAAACATAAAAAATCATTTGAAGATGCTAAAAAAACAATAAAACAGAAAAAAAAAATAAAACTGAGATAAAATTAAAATTGGCCTTTGTCTAAAAAGGTCATCAAAAATATTGAACTATTTATGTAAGTTTAATGACTAGGGATTTAAGATCCTATGGAAGATTTAATTAAATTTCTAGTAAAATATTGCACTTAAACCATTCCCCAATTACCCATTGATTATTGCATATAATTCACATATAATATAGATGGATATATGTATGTGCTCAGATATTGTCTGTATTCATATCTGTAATTATTTCATATTCCGTTATATTTTAATTACAATTTCCAATGGTTCAACACGTCGTATGATTGATACGTAATTTCATTTTATACGCAGCCATTTTTGTATACCCATGAAAAGTGAAATGAGTGGGTATATTAATGAGGGAGAATGAATAAAAACGTGAGCAGGTATGCATATACAAGCAGTTGAACCGTTCTAGGTCAGTCTAAACTATCGAGTTGATAAGCTTTACAAGCAGCGAATGAACTTCTTCATATGATGTGCTCCTATAGCATCGATAACTTTTTATCGATCATATCTGGAACATTTTCGGTAATAGGCCCATCAAATTTGGTCTTTTGAATCAACCAAAGGAAACTTCAAACTATAGAAAATTAATTTTTTCAAAGGAACATTTCCTCAATATACCCAAACGACTTCCAGGGTATCTACCAGTGATAAATTTGCACTCACTTGCACTTCATTGCTCTTATTGTGATTATGACGATTATTTTCATAATAATACAAACAGGCGTTGCCTGTCGCCCGAAATCAATTAGCATAATAAATGCATTGAAATATTGAAATCTTTTTGTGCCGTATTATTGGACATCCATTGAAGGCGAGTCTCGCATTAACCAACTTTACAGCTGGTAGGTAGGCAGGCAGTCAGAGATGCACTACATGGTGCTACAATTTTTTAATGTATCCACAATTTATTTGCTATGTGCTAAGAGTCGAGGCGTTGCGTCGGTTATGCTGACATGCACGGCTCAGTATATCTCCCTTAGTATCTCTCCCTCCATATCACTCTCGCTCTCCCTCTACCTCTCCCTCTCTCGCTCTGTCTCTCTGCCTCTGTCTCGCGTCTGGCTTACAGCGAAATTCAATTTAAAACATGCTTACGTGGCTTGCGCATTTGCTGCGGGCTCTGTTGCGACCTGCCCCACAGGTTGCCAGCTGTCCAGCTGGCTGCCACGCAACCGGGCGGGCTGTCTGTCTGTCTGTCTGTCTGTCTGACTGCCTGACGGCCTGCCTGGCGGTCCAGCATGCGCGCAGACAGCACTTAACTCTAGGCCAACAATGTGCCAGTGTTGTACAACAACAAATTAAATAGCTTTCAATTCCCTTTACAGCAGTCTTTTTAGATATACCTACATATATACATTAAGTTTCGAATATCACCTATTTTTTTTGCCAGTGTTGGTGTATCGTTTTACGCTTTAGTTTGTTTTACAACACTCATTCCATCTATTCATCGGTATATTATCTTTTGAATTAAAAAATATCATCTATATTATTATTAAACCGGTTCTAAGCTATATCTTCTTTGTCTAACACTGTGCCAGTGTTGCACAACAACCAGCAATTAGCTTGCAACTGCACTTCACAGCATTTGCTTTCTATAAATATTAAATTTTGCTCAACAATTTTAGCTTGTTTTATCTGCATAAATTTGAAGTTTAATTCTCACTCAGTTTTTTCGGACGTTGCCAGTGTTGAGCAGCAGGCTAAGCCTTGCTTTGACACACACATTAGTTATTTAGATTAAAACTTGTTCTAAATTTTTCTTTTCAGGTTATATTTTGATAAAAATGCATTTTAGACTCTTTCCCTGTCTACTCTCTCCTCTTGGGCCAGCACACAGTCAGTGTTGATTAACAACTGAAGTTGTACTCCCTGCGCAGCACACAAACTAGCTTTATATATTACATTTCTTATGCCATTTTTCTTTGTAATGATAAATTTTAATCAAGTTTTTATGTTCTTGGTTTTGTTTTGTTTTTGTTTCTTTTTTTTTTTGGTCACTTATTATTTATGTTTTCTTCTTTTTCTTTAGCAGCGACCTACAAATTTATATGAGCAGAAATTGCGTACATATGCTTATGAGTGTGTGTGTTTATTGTTGTGGGGTATATGCGTTTGCAGACTGAGGTTGGCAGAAAGGCATGAAGAGGAAGTGGGTAAATTTAATAATAGAAAAAACATGTTTTTTTTAGTCTGCTTATAGTTTTTAGAATTAATTTTAAAAGGCAGAAAACCGTAGAGATTTGACTAAAAAAAATCTGAATATTTTTTTTGCGAAATTTCTTGAAATATAAGATCTTTATATTTATTTATTTAATTATTTATTTATTTATTTGTTTATTTATATATTTATTTATTTTTTTTTATTTATTTATTTATTTATTTATTTATTTATTTATTTATTTATTTATTTATTTATTT
>NW_022045866.1:1603140-1641884 GCF_001654015.2 Drosophila navojoa
TATTTATTTATTTATTTATTCATTTATTCATTTATTCACTTATTCATTTATTTATATATATATATATATATATACTTATTTATTTATTTATTTATTTATTTATTCATTTATTTATTTTTTCATTTATTCATTTATTTATTTATTTATTTATTATTTTTATTCATTTATTCACTTATTTAATTTTTTTTTATTTTGTTCATTTAATCATTTCTTCATTATTTTTTTTTTAATTTACAGCCTCTGATTATTTTATATTCTATATGCGTATGCTTCTATATACCTAAAGAGTATACTCTAGTTGGTCAGCTGGCAGTTGCGTTGCCTTTATAGTTTGTTGTTTTGTCTGTTGCGTGTGTAAGAGAAAGTTTTCTACTGGGCGCACAGCTGGCACAGGATGCGTCTTCATGTTGATTACAGGCCGCTGCCTCGCATATGTGTCCTGTGCGTGTGAGTGTGCGTGCGTGTGCGTGTGCCGTCTGCTCTGAACGGTTCTGCTCAGTGCGTGCAGTCATAAGGGGACAGCAATTATAATTTATGGCACAAAAACAAGAATCTTATGTAAATTGCAAGGCGGAGCAACAGTAGCAACAGCAGGACTGCAGAAAAAGAGAAAAACATGAAACAAAAGCCAAGCAGATAGGGGCGCGCCACGCCCAGCTCGTGTTACAGTTGCAGCAGACAGCAGCCGGAGCCTCAGCCTCAGCCTCAATTTCAGGAGCAGACGCTGCATGCAGTCAAGTGCATTGATTGCTGTCTGTCTGTCTGTCTGTTTGTCTGTTTGTCTTTTCGTCTGTCTGTCTGTCTAGCTGCTACCTGCTGTTGTCCCTCTTTGCGCATTAAACTTGCAATGCATCTTTGCATCTTAAGCCAAAGGAAAATACAACAATTTAGCCAAAGGGCAAAGGCACAGCTCAATTATATTTAATAAGCCAGATCCCCTAGAGGAGGACACTCTCAGCTGACAATATGAGAGTAAATGCAGTCAAGCTAATTAGCTGGCGCTGGCCGCAGAGCCAAGTCAAGAGCACCCGCTGTGCAACGCGCAAAATTGTGCGGAAAATTTGTGAAAATGCTCAGATGAAATTTTTTCTTATTCTCTTATTTTTTTTTTTTTTTTTTGCTAACAATGGATTTACAGCAGTGCTACAGTTTTTGGCTTGTTGGCTTCAATTCTGGAATGCTGCTCTGTTGGTTGTCTATCTGTGTGTGTGTGTGTGTGTGTGTGTGTTTTGCTCGCTTTAGCTGCGGCTTTTTGGCCAAGTTTCCTTTCCGGTGGCAAAAGTTTGTGGTCCAAACCGTAAACCGACCATTAATCACACGGCGTGCGCAAACTCTGCTAAACGCAAAACTAAATACAAACAGACCTACAAATGCGCACGCACACATACATAGATATCTACTATACATGTGTATGTTTGTATATGTATATTTCAATGCATATGCTTAAGCATGCTCCAGTTAGAGCTTAATACGACCGCAAACTTTTCAATTGCAAGTGAATAAATAATATTCATTTGGGCTCTAATTTCTCAAAGCACTTTTAAATACCCTGTGTGGGCAGCTGGTTTGAGGTATGATAAAGCCAGGAGTCTATTAAAGTGTAATTAGTATTTTTAGGATTTTTTTAAAGCCCGAATTAGCATCGTGGTGTGATATAGTCTGAATTTCTGTTTACTGAAGAGAGAGAGAGCTTTACAGCTATTGTTATGGCATTCAAGTTACTTACAGGGTATGTGACTGGCGACTACTTAGGCTCAGACAACATTAAACTGCTTTCAGTGAATTCATTTACGGCTACAACACCTCCATATTCATTTCAATCAATTTACAGGGTATTTAACGGTCAGCTACTCAGCTCAGCTTTTGCCTTTTTTTTCTTATTTTTTTTTTCTATTTTTTTCGTTAGCTTTTTAATGCACTTTATGGTTAGCCTTTCAATTTGTGTTGAGAATTTTTCATTTGTGTGCCATTTGTCTTGGGCCGCCACGCCCACTGCAAAGAGGCTTTGTCGGGCAGCTAGAGCTGAGCTGTAACCACAGGCGAGTCTGTCTCTCATTTGATTTATTTGAATTTCAATTTACTTTCTCGCACTGATTAATCATTTAGCCAGGCAGGCAGGCAGGCAGCCCAAGCGCCATTATTTTGATTTATGCGACTTTTACAAATTCGAAATTTAAATTACGCACACACACACACACACACACACACAGACGGACTACATAGATATTTGGGTTAGCCGCTCTGTGACAGTTATAGAATTGTAATTCATCTTAAATGCGGTTTGCACCACTTCAACCCGCCCGCACCGCCTTGAACCGAGTTTCACTTATATTTTTTGTACACACGTAAATGAAAACGTTTGAAATGTTTGCCTTTTAATTGCTTTTCTTCTTGACATTTTAGTTGAAAAAAGAAACCCAAACAAAACAATTAAAAAATCTCGAAAAAAACAAACAGAGACAGTTTGGTTAACCACAAAAATGTGGTTTAGCGAGCAATTTGCCCACTGTGTTTACGGCAGCTGTACTTAGCCTCAGTCTCTCTCTGTCTTTATCTCTATTTCTGTCTCTTAATTGAGTTGTGAATGCCAATACATATACACTCATGCTTTCCCTCTCGCTCCCTCACTCTCTCTGGGGCCTGTAAATAATCCAGGACTTGGCTCAGCCATCGCATAATTAAGTTTATAACTTAAATGGCACAACAAACATGAACATGAACTGTATATGCTAGTGTGTGTGTGTGTTTGCTTGTGTGTGTTGCTGCTGCTGTTGTGGCCTGCAAATATTGATTGAGGCATTTTGTAATGCTGTCTGGCAAATACATAAATCATTAGAATTATGTCAAGCTCTGCTAATCGAGATTGAATATGTCTCTCAAGCCAAGCAACAATACACAAACGCACACACAAACACACACAAACACACACACACACATTGAAAGCACTAACAACACACAAAATATTTAACATTTGTTTTATGAACTTGGCTTGAAGTGTATTTGCAGAGTGAAGCGCTCTTAAATGTAACAAACACCTCATTGCAAATCTACTAACAACTATTAAGCATTGTGTGCGTGTATGTGTGTGTGTGTGTGTGTGTGTGAATTGTGTTTGTTTAGGCATTAGCAGATAACATAAATGTCTTAGTAACATATCCGGTTTTATTGCCCGGCTTCAATGTTTGCCAGCTTTGTCTCATTAACCAACGAAGTGTATGTGTGCATGT
This sequence comes from Drosophila navojoa, assembly GCF_001654015.2. The sequence continues at coordinate 1,606,368 of NW_022045866.1, forward strand.
GTGCGTGTGTGTGTGTATCCGTCACACACACAAATACACAGCCACACACACATGAGTTTGAGCATTTTGGTTTTGTGAAATCAAATGTGCAAAGCAAATGAAGCGTAATTCCAATGCCAGCCTCATGTTCCGCTGCTCTCGCTGTCTCCACCGTACCCCCCACTCGCCTTGTCTCTCTCTCTCTCTCGCTCTTTCACTCTCTGACTGTGGCATGCAAACTAATTATACTGTTAAATGCGTTTGTTTAACTAGCAATTTAATTAAGGTTATGCTTTTGTTTAGCCCTGTTGTATATGCATACATACATATGTATATACATACATACATACATACATGTATATATATTGTATTTTTGCCCGAATCCTGCCCCACAGTGTGCACCATAATGCTGGCGCAATTAAAAAATTACTTCACATACACGAAACTTTACTAACAGTTAAATTGCACATGAACGTTGTGTGGTAAGGGCCAAAAGCCACAGCATTATGTGTGTATGTGTGTGTGTGTGTGTCCCGTCTGGTGTTAAGGGTTGAGGTTTGGCGCAGTCTAAGCGCCATTCGCTAAAATGTCCAGCGACAGCGCGCAAATTATGTAAAACAACGACAACAATAACAACAACAACAACAACAACGATGTTCATTTGCACTTAGAGAAAAGGCCAAAAAATCGTTGGGAGAGCCAAATAGAATAGTGTCTGCCAGCAGTTAATGCATAAGTCGTATAGTTATTTTTATACAAGTCTCGACTATATTTAGAGCATTTATGCCATCCATAAATATTTATGTGCATATAAAATATATTTAAAAAAAAAAATACATAAATACATTTTTAATACAAATTTAATGCAAGGCATTTGACTTTAGATAAGAAGATTTTGTGTGCTTAACCGGAAGAGCTTAGCACGTGTTTTAAAGCCACAGAATTTATATTTATTTATGCGCCAGAAAAGAATTTTAAGCATAAAAAAACAACAGATATAAATGCCTTTGTGTCCAACTCCTTTTTTATTATTTAATAATATTTCGTTAAAGTCTAAGCTTTATCTGTTTGTAATAGACAAACTCTTGCAAGAGTCTATAAAATATTTGCAGTTAAATAAACAAGAAATTTCAATAAGAATTGCTACAACTTTAAAAATTTAAAAATAAATTTTGTATAAAAAAAAATTTTGTAAATTTATTAATTTGTTTTTGTCTAATACCGAAAATGAAAAATACTATAACAAAACTATTATTAATATATTATTTAAATTATTATTTTTATTTGTATAAATATTTATTTTTTTTATTTTTAATTTTTTTGTAAATATTTTTACATGTTTTAAGTTTAAGAATATGTTTTAGAAAACTTTAAAAAGATAATCCCAACATCAAAAATCGGAAACATCAAATAGTGCCTATTGATATTCCCTTATTTTATTTCATTATTATTATTTATTTTTTTTTAATACGTGTATGGATGTGTATCTCTCTGGTACACTCACTTTATGCACTCACTGTGCCACTAAGTACAAAAACTGCACTGTGACAAGAGCAATTACAATCACACATGCTACGAGCGATGTGCAGATGGGGAACAGTTTTGTGGTCGTTGCAGCAATTGTTGTTGTTGTTGTATTTGTTGATGTTGCTGTTGGCACTTGGAGTCAAGGCAACAACAAGCAGAACGCCAAATTCTACGAATATTAACATGTAATTACGCTTTAAGTGCTAAATGGTAAAATTTATGAAAAAAATGTATAAATAAATAAATGTGTGTTCAACTTAATTGAAATTTAATTGAATGTGTCAGGTGCACTAGCAACAAGAGCGGCAACAGCAACAGCAACAGCAACACGAGCAACAACTGCCCACAATTGTTGACCCTAGTTGTTTGGCCTAAACTGCACTACATGGACTTTTTTTTCCCCAGTTGTTGTGGAAGTCACGTTATATTTGGCCAGGCCCCGGGCACTGGGCACTGGGCATTTGTCATTTGGTTCTGCTTCTGCTTCACTAATAATGACGTCAGCAACATGCTGCAGAGCATGAAATTTATGCACAACTTGAATGCTCACGATGCGGTCGCTATATATAAATGTGTGTAGTCTGTATGTATAAGTGTTTTGTATGTGCATATATTTTGGCATTGACAGCGCCATCGACAGCACCAGCAGCAACAACAGCAACAGCAACAGCAGCCGCAGCAATGACAGCAGCTAGCGAAAGGCATAAAGATTAATGACCATGCGCCATTTTCTGTTGCTCCTAGAGTAGTTGTTGTTGTTGCTGATACCCTAAGCACATGGCAGCTGGCTAAAGCAGAGCATATTGGCTAAGAAAAGGTAGGGACTAAGCTGATGGTATTATTATAAAAGGAGCGCCGTCTGTGTGTTGGTCCTCGACGCTTGCAGTTCCCAGACTGCCAGCTGAGCATTTCTGCTGCTAGAAAACTATAAAAGCTAAGGACTTGAACTCTGAAATGTATTTCCATAAATATTTAAGGAATATAAATCTAAAATATTTTTTCAATAACTCAAAATTTATGAAAATTATATTTAGATTTGACTTGAAGCTCAAACTCAAGAAGTAAAAAAAAAATGGATTAAAAAAGTAAATAAATAATAATAATGTATTTAAATAAAATATATATATAAGTTGATTATAAAACAATTTAAATACCAATAATAATAGTATAATATATAAATAATTTAATTTTAAAATATAAATATAATATAATAACATTAATATAAATTATATATTTTATATAATTTCATATTGATTTTGATATACAAAAGCTGAACAAATATAATTAGTTCAGCTAATTTCAAATATTCTAGTGTTCAGTGTTTACAGGGCATTTGCTAGTCGAGCTTGACTGGCTGTGGCCAACATTTGGCGCTTCCGTTCGTAGAGGACATCGTGTCATAGGCTTTTATTGTGCTCAGAGTATTTTTCTTTTTTTGGGTTTTTGCCGTGCGCTGGACATGAGTTTCGGTTGCTGTTGCTGCTGCTGTTGTTGTTGTTGCTGCTGTTGCTGTTGCTATTTCTTGTCTCGCAGTTTCGTAAATATTGTTGGCACTTTGTCTTAATTGCTTAAAAATTACTGACATGGAAAATGAACTTGGCCACGTTGTGCACGCTCCAACGTTGAGAGGCCGAGAGCCAGAGCAATAGAAACAGCAGCAGAACGAGTTGGCGGAGGCGTGGGTGTTAGAGCAGGAGTCGGAGTCGGAGTCGGAGTTCACTGGGTTAGGCTGGAAGATGCCTGTCGACGACTGTTTGTCAGCGAGTCGGCTGCGATGCTGCGAGGCTGCTGGTCGGTAACGACAAATACTTGCAAATATTATTATTATTGTAGTCGAATTTCCAGCAACTATTTATCATGCGGGCGCAACAGCCCCAAAGGGCATCCCAACAATCGTTTGACAAACTTAATTTATTAATGTACAGACGCTTGACAACAACTAAATGGCGGAGATTGGGACGGAAACGGCAGCAATGGCTACAGCGGAGGCTGTATTCACACACACACACACACACACGCACACACACGCACACAGACACAGCCGAGTCTTCTTGCTTAAAAGCACATTAATTTTCATTCCATTTGGTGATAAGTAAAAGCTGGCTTTGAATTCTATTTTAAATATCAAGTGACAACTAGCAAATACTCGTAAAGTATATTAGGCCTTGAGTTGGCTTGCAGGAAGTCCAGGGAATTTTCTCGTAATTGTTTCATCATGGAGCGAGCCTCACTCGACCCCGCCCTGTGTCGCCTCACACAATGAGTTGCCATTGAGGCAGAAACGTGGCTGTCATGCAGCTCATTTGCATACTTTTGAGTGGCGCTGCTCATCATAATATGAAATAGGGCATGCCCCGCCCCGCCCCCCTCCCGCACACACTCCATGCCAGCATCTTCAATTTCTTGGCGTCCAGCTGACAGGCAAATACCGTGGCAAAAATGAGCCTCACTCGACGTGGACGTGGACGCGGAGCCCTGAGCCCTGAGCCTGGGCAATTTCCACTGAATGCCACTGATTGATATGCATGCGAAATCTAAGCATCACTTGGCTTTATTTATTGACAGGCAATTTCGAGGCACAGCCAGCATTTCAATTTGCCCAATTGACAGCCAAATCAGCGCCCAGAATTATCTGAGCCCAATAGTAGTAGGCAAATGTGAGGCGATTCATATATACCTGATGAAGATTTGGACAATGTTGTGAGAGAGAAACTAGGCATATGCAAGCAGGTAAACTATTGAGCTATAATTTGTCGTGAATTTCAAATTTGTTAGAGAAACAAAATTTATTTACTAAATGGGCTTCAAGTTTTTAGATACAAATTAAGTGCGAAAAAGGGTTCTAAAAAGTATAAACTGTAAGACGAGCTCGGGTTAGGGCAGAGAGAGAGTGAGAGAGTGAGAGAGAGTGAGAGAGAGAGAGTGAGAGAGAGAGAGAGAGAGAGAGTGAGAGAAAGAGAGGGATTCGAGATTAGCAATAAGTTTATTTTCTTAATTTCCTGGTTAGAATATCTAGAATAAAGCACTCACACTCCCTTTCAGCATTTACTGCGTCTATTCAAAAGCAAACGCGAATTCCGCATTTTTTATTTATCAAAATCCTAATTTATTTATGAAAATTTATTTGTTGCCCATTGGTTAGCATCTGTTATGACTACTTAATTTTTTTTTTAATCCTCGAAGCACTTCATAACATCAAAGCAACTTTATCTAATCTTGCAATCTTGCCCCACAATGTCATTTTTATCTTCACAATCATAACGTAGCCCTGGTCATCTATAGGAAATTAAAGAAAGTTCCCAAGGGGACGAGTTTGAGGGAAGAGATGGCTAAACCACAGCAGTGGAGTTGTTTTTCTTATGAAATTAGTTACTGGCTTTATCTTGTTGTATTTAAGAAGAAGCAAAAGTCGCAGACGAAGCAAAACAGCTGTCGAAAATTAAATGAGCCTTCAGAATGCCTTATCATTCATAGACCTAAGTAAAGCATATGACATAAATGTAACATAATAATCAAAAATCGTAAATTTTATCTTAAATCGGGGAATTTAATTTAATATGCAATAATTCCTGAGAGTGAATGTATATAATATTATAGATAAGAGTTTAGTTAGAAAATTAATATAAAATAAATAAATTATCCACCTCATCTATAAAAGACCTATCCGTATAAAAATAATCAAGCATTTCTCACTCAAACTGTGACTTTTAATTCGCTCTAAATATGTTCCCCAATCGGCTTCGCTCCATCACATGCAGCCACAACACTTTTAATTCATTTAATTGCATCCGCTGCATATCAATATAAAATTGCCTACTGTTTCAAATTTCGTCTGGTGTCCAGCCCGCAGCCAACTGAATAAATAGATAGCAGCAGCAGCAATTAGTGCAAAACTAATAACAATTTACAAATCCCAGGCTTAGTTTTAATGAGCTGCAACTAGAATGCGCATACGCCGCGTGCGCATAAACATAATTGAAATTGCCTGTGCGTAACTAAAAAATAAATACAATTTATAGCACATACATATATGGGAGAGTATGTATGTGTGTGTGTGTGCGAGTTTGTTTGTATTGCATTTTACATAATTTATTGTTGGTTTGGCGCTGCGGCCGCTGCTTTGTTTTTCTGGCTGGCTGCACTAATTGAAACCGCCAAATAATTTGGAAACACATTCTGACCCGCAGCTTAGCCAATTAATGACCCAATGACATGTTGTCCCATGCAAAAACTGTGAAATTCTAACGGCAGGAGCGAACAATATGGCATTGAGTGTAGGCCCTGTGGCATGGCCAACAAATTGTGGCTCAGGCGGCGTTCCTGCTGCTCCTGCTCCTGCTGCTGCTGCTGCTGCTCCCTCTCCTGCTGTTGCTGCTAATTTGGGGTGCGCTAAGTGTTCATTAAATGCACTGCAACGGCTGCTGTGGCTGTCGCTGCTGCTGCTGCTGCTGCTGCTGCTGCTCCGGCCCATTGCATTAATTTGCGCACATTACGTATACGCGCCGTGCGCCAGTGTGCATTTAAGTGTGCCAAGCATACTTGTATATGTTTACTTTTTTTTTTTTTTGCCGTTCCCTGCTCGTTCGACTATTGTCGTCAACTGCAGCTGAAATTGGCTGACATTGAGGCATTGCCTTGAGCACTTCGCCTAATGAATATGCCTAGCAGCCACAAAGATTCAACTTAATGCCGATTGGGCATTGGTTTCGCTTCTCTAAGGCCTGCAAATGAAATTCATTTCATTTACCGTTTGTAGTGGTGGCTTCATTGGGCTGGGCTGGGTTTGGATTTGGGCTGTGTTGTCGCTCCACTCAATACGATTGATTGATTAAAATGTTTGCTGCAAATTGATTGATGATATGCAGCGAGCCATGCCACATGCCCCATACGCTTCAATAAGTGAGAATTTATTTTAAATTGATATAGCCATAATGTGGCAGGGGGCGAGACGGCCAGCTGGCAGCCACGTAGTCAGGCAGGCGTAAACACAGCCTATGGATTTGTCAACCCTAAATGGCTAAGCATATTAACTGCACACACACACACACACACACACACGTACACAGTCACACGCACTGCGCGACAGTTGGACGCGGTTTCTGCTTGCTGGGCATATATCGATTGTGAACAACAGCTGGCTGGCTGCTCACTGTGAATGGTTTTGTGAATTGGTTTCGAATGGAAATCGCATTTCACATTATGTCAAAGCGGCTCTCTAAATCAAATTGCTAAGCTAGGGCAAAGCTAATAATAGCTTCAATTATATTTGCAAATATCACAGCAAATTCAAAAGGATTCGTAAGGCTTTCCATTGCCCTTTTATAGAAAATATTTGCTTGTGCGATACAAATGGGCGGAGTTTATAAATAAATTATTATATAAGAAATACTTAAAGATTTAAATTGCAAAAATATTGGTGTACATACTTTTCTGCCAGCAATTTGATTTTTACTTTTTATATTTTAGCTACATAATAATTATATTTATAAAATATTTATTATTTATTATTATTATGAATCTTAAAAAATAGCATATATTTTTTATAATTTATTTAAAAAAAAATGTTTATAATTTTTTTCTTGATTGACTTTTTAGAGTTCGTATTTAATTTTTTTTTTGTAATTTTTTTTTATATTTTTTTAAAATATGTTTTTAAATATTTTAAAAAAATTTTTTTTTATATATTTTTTATATTTTATTTAAAAAAACATATTTTTCACGTTCAAAATTTTCATAAAATTATTTTTATTTTGTTTTATTGTTATTATTATTTTTTATGTATTTTATTTTATTTTATTTATTTATTTATTATATTTTTTTAAGCGGCTTTGAAAAATAACTAAAAGCTGATAGAAAATATATGTAATAATTTTTGTTGAATTTATTTTTATATTTTATCCATACATAAATGGCACAGAATATTTTTTTCTCTGTACAGCAGCCGCAAATTTGATCTTTTCTGTAAACATTTTTTTTATAGATATTTTATCGTTGCTGTGGCAACTTAAAAATGTTTATTTTGACCCTTTCTCCCAGTTTGATGAATTCCAAAAATATTTATCTAGGGCATCTTCAATATCCCCTGCACATTATTCAAGTGCTTGCACGTATTCCCTTTGCTTTATTTATATCGTGTTTTTTTTTTTTTTTCGCTTACTTTTTCTATGTGTCTTAATGTGCGTTTCGTTTTGTTGCCAAGTGGATTTGTAAAGAGATTTGACATGCTAAAAACTTGATTGATTGATTTGCTCAGCTCACATACACACACTCGCACACACACACATACACACATTATCGTCCACATATTGACAGAATACAGCCACGTTTTTATTTTCAGTTCCCCGTCTAAAAATTGTATCCAGCCTTGTTTTACACGCCGCTTACAAGTGGATTTTGTGGGTCGTTTATCAAAATGTGTTGATTTTTACTTGTGTGTATATATATATATGTGTGTGTGTTTTGTTTTTTTCTTAATGTAATTACTTACCGATCGACAGCAATGGCAACCAGATGCAAAATCGATGCCGTGCAGCAGAGGACATCGCATGAGGTCCAAATGTCGCACAGCTCCGGTCCAAGAATCCAGCCTTGGCTGATCTGTGAGTGCGATAAGCAAACAGATAGAGAAAGGCAAAGAGAGAGAGAGAGAGGAGTGACAGGGCACATCAAGTTATGGGTTGGGGTCTCCAAGTGCCAGTGAAAAAGACAATAAAAGTTGATGGCTTATTAAAATTGATGTCACGCTGGGGAGGAGTTCAAGCGAGGCCTGACCATAATGTCATCTAATAACTGTGCAAACAACGATTGCACTGGCCTTAAATGGCCAAAGCCTTCGCCCCGCTGGGCAGGACGACAATTGAGCGTATCGTTGATGCGTTGACTGTTTTGTACGTTCAAGCTTTTGTTCGGCCAGCAAAACTTGAGCTACATTTCAGGCAGTGCTTGCTGAAAGCCTCTGTTGTAGTGGTACTTAAAAATCGATAAAGAAGAGTGTTCCGATAAGCGACTGTTGAGCTTTAAATTTAGATGTGGTTATAACTTTAACTTTCATTTAAAATGTTTAAGTTTGACTTTGGAAAGTGGAGAAATATTGTGGAAAAGCGTTGAGTATCAATTTTATTTGATGATGGCCATATATTCTTTTTAAATCGATTATTGAGCTAGTTGTTATCGAAAATTGAACTATCAGTTATTAAATAGTTTGGAGTTAAAATACAGAATTTATGTGCACAGTAAACTATCGATAGACTCCATCTCCTAATTATTGAATTTGTTATCGAAGAACCTGAATCTGCTATTTTAGCCATAGCTATAAGCTATCGATAGGCTATTAACTTGTCGATTTTGTTACCGATAGTCTTTTATATAGTTTACTTTTATACAGGTGAAGTGCCTTTAAAAAAATAGATTTAATATTTTTAGCAAATAACGCAATATAACCTATTTCTTACGTCAATCATTACGCCAATACTTTAGAGATTTTGGCATGTGTAATTACACACTCAGCGTATCTTGTATATTAAGAGCTGTACGTTAAGCAAATGTCGAATGCTGCGATGAGATAATCGATAGTTTACCCCTTAAACTAATCAAGCCAAGTCTCTAATGGGTTTGGCATGTTGAAATTTGACTTTGAAGCCAACAGCTAAAAACTCTTAAGCAACTTAATTAGCCATCAACATGAGGGACCAATTTGTTGTAGTTGAAGTTAAGCCAAGGACTGCGTACTCACCTCATAGACGGCGCCAAGGGGCATCACGAGGCAGGCCACAAATAGATCAGCCACGGCCAGTGAGGCAACCAGATAGTTGGCCACATTCTGTAGATTGCGCTCCAGTATAATGGCAGCTATCACAAAGACGTTGCCTGCAATTGTTGAGGAAGTTGTACTAATTCTTTAGAGTGAGACATTGATAGAGGGGTGAGACAGAGAGAAGGAGAGAGATAGAGAGAGGGAGAGAGAGAGAGAGATGTAAAGGAAATGCCAATGACAGCTGCACGAACTGTTGCCAGTAGATGAAGCTGCTGCTGCTGCTGTTCAGCGAACTAATTGCGAAAATTGACTTGAGCGCAAAGTTTTCAATTCAATTAAGTACGTTGGCAAGTCAAATTTAAGCGCAGCTGCAAACCGAAACCAAAGTCGAAAGCGCAAACGAATGCTACGAATACGAATGTACGTAAACCTGAAGAAAAATTAAAAGGAAAATGCACTGAAAGCGACAAGAGACTATGGAATACTCTGATGAAAGTGAATGATTTGAAAAAATATATGTATATATATAATTTAAATATATATTATGTGTTGTGAGTGAAACATTGTAAATCAAAATATGAATATATATATGTCTTGAATGATGATATAAAAATTAATAATGAGGACAACTTGTGCTGGAGAAGCTGATATCAAAGAGATCTTACTCTTAAGGCAGAGCATATAAATTGTAGTGAGATCTAAAACTAAGTCTAGGGCAGCTTCGATATAAATACGAGTTTGGCGTAGTAGATTAGAGCCAAGGTAGAGCGTATTGGCGTCTATGTTATATACAGTCTCAAGCTGTATAGATCTATGTCTATGTCTGAGTCTAGAGTATCTCCCTTCTAAGACTTACTCTTAGAGCTTTGGGCTAAAGAAACATGGTGTTAAGCAGAGCTCTCGCAATGTTAGACCTTCAGTTAGCTCTAGAGCACATCTAAATATAAGGACATAATAAGAAGAACAAAGTAAAGCTGAGTCTAAGCTAACTCAGATCTTAGCCAACCTATATATAAATCGACACAAATACTCTAGACTCATATTAAACTATATAAATGTAGTAAACACCCTACGTTAAAGAGCTGTCAGCTCCTTCCACCTCAAACTCTTTCCCTATTTGTTACAAATTCAGCGACATAGTTATAATGCCATTGAAACAAGTGTATAATGAAAACGAAACTCAAACGAACGGAATAAAGTTTGTGAGAATTACGAAAGTTCTGCGCCGCAGAGCCGTGTGGCCAAACGAAATGGGAATCTTATTAAACTTGGCTGCTGCTTGAAGCTTGTTGAGCTGCTGCATTATAACACATTTAAAGGCGCAGAGAAAGGCAGAGACAGAGAGCGAGAGAGAGAGAGATAGTGAGAGTAAGTGAGACAGCAAGAGGAAACGCGCTCACTGTAACCGAATATCAGTGCACAATTGGCAACGTAGTTTTGCTCTGCCATGCCACATTGCGCCCCACTCTTGGCCCTTTTTGCTCTTGCCAGATTCTGTTGCACTTGAGCCGATGCCGAGGAAAGTTCACAAAGGCCAAAATAAACGACATGAGCTAATCGCGTTGTCGTAAACTTTTTCCGTTCGACATGCCATTTGACTGTGTGGGCGTGGCACTATTGACAGCCAACACTGGCGCCACCTTTGATGCGAAGCCAAAAGCTGTCTATACACATATAACATATATCATTTATATATGTGTGTGCTTATGTGTGTGTATGTATTATTTTTCTTTTGCACCCGCTGTCAGAACTACTTGTGGCACACTTGAAAGCTGCAGCAAAAGAATAGCGCCCAACACATGCAATTTGTGGCACATAGCAACACACACACGGACACCTGTCAGGTGCGCCGACAAAGGAATACACATGCAATTAGACACTTCAGTGTCAAAGTGAAGGCAAGCCGAGGGTCTGCCGCGCGTTGTTTCACTGTCTCTCTCTTTCTCTCTCTCTCAGTGTCTGTCTGTCTGGTATTGCTGCCTGTTGAGGGTGACGCTTAAAGTTGTCAGCTGAAGCGAAAGCCAAAGCCAAAGCTAAAGCCAAACCAATGCCAGGTAAACCTAACTTTACTTTACTTTCTACATATTTTAAAGGCATATACATACATGTGTGTATGTAATAGGAAATTTGAGTTTTTATTTATATAAGTTGTCGACGTTGGGCAAGAGAAATAATTGGTGTATAAATTGAAATAAATAAATTGATATATAACAATTTACTTCTAAGCTTGAATAGCATAAGAGATCAAGCTAAAGACTATGAATATTCATAAAAATATATAGAGATATATACATACATATATTCTTAACCTATAAGGCCTTTTGTTAGTTACAAGCTTTTGTCTGGCTCTCAGTTGAATGAGATTTAGTTTCATATCATTCTCAACTGATTAAAGCTTGTTGAACGAATTGATAACAGCAGAGTCTTTTGATAAGAGAGGCAAAATATCTATGCACACTGCTCAATTGCTTTATTCTTCATTACATATAGTCAAGAAATAAATGAGCTCAAGCAACGCAGGAATTCCATATGCAGAAGTCAGATTGATTAAGCTTGACATGGTGATTTATACAACATGAAACAGGCATAAGAAATATATATACAATTAAAAAGAAAGTCAATTAACTTGCTAAATAGCAACAAATTATGCATTTACTAATTATTCATTATATATATATTTATATAAAATAGATATATATATATGTCTATACACATATATTTCTTACACACACTTATCATATCTGCCTCTAATGCCCTAACTATTGACAATTTTCCACACAGTTTAATGCTGCAATCCGATATAAATGAAATCAGCTCAAATGATCATTGGGTATAAATTGCAAAATCAATTTAAGCTTAAGCACATTAAAATAAAATCAAATCAATTGAAATATACGTATAAATCAAAAGTAAATCAATTTGAAATAAACGAGTTTGAAGAACGTTTCAATTGATTAACAAATTAAAAAGTAATTAAGTGCACACTTCACATAAACTCGAATGGGCGAAGCTGTTGATTTTTTAATTAAAAAGCTACATGAAAGAAAGGCGTGAATGAAAGCTGAGCTTTATATATACATATATATAAATACATACACAAGTGAAAGCAAAGACAGTTATTTAAAGCTGTAATGGTTAAAGGAGAAAATGAAATAAAAGCTTAATTTTAATTTTTAGCAAGAAATTAATTTAACGATAGTTTAGATAAATGTTGTATATAGAAAATTTAATGAAAATATTTATATAAATTTATTTAGAATTAGGAATAGAAATAGGAATAGAAATATATTATATGTATGTACATATTTAATATATAAAAATTATATTATATATTAAATATTAAATTATTATATATTAAATAATATTATATATAATATATAAAAAAATATTATATATTAAATATGTAATACATATAATATATATATTTCATATATAGAAATTCATTAAATAACATTAAAAAAATTATTAAAATCAGAAATTTAAATAAAAATAGAATATTTTTTATATATATTAAATATACATTTTTACAGTTTGAGCAAAAAATTAAAAAAAGCAAATTAATTCTCCAAAGCCTTAATAACTTTAAAAAAATAAATCATGTAAATAACTACTTAATTTAATTCGTATAAACAACGCCCCATCTTTATATGTGTATATGCTACATGCATGACATGTAATCAGCTTTTATATTAAATCCACATTAAATCCTAATCAGATTCTCTGTTTTTGCCTTCGTGTCTCTGATGCTTTTTAAACGACCGTTAAAAGTCGTTCAAAAAGCAAACGCCAACAATATCTAGAGCAACCCACTAAACAAGCCATTTATGTGCATGTTTACGAAGTAAAGAGAGTATATAGGTTTAGTGTCAGTTGGAAAATAGTGCAGAAATGAGGTAATAGAGGATTTTAGTGCTGTAAACACGAAGTTTAGCCCAGTTTTGATATACAGAATTACATCTTTAAGATATCTAAAGATCTTTAATATCATGATTTGCTCATTTCAGAACATCTACCTACATTAAGTCACCCTGAGCGAGTATTCTGCAGTCAGTCATTGTCACTCAGCATAGTTTTCTTACTTGTTTTCAATTGGGTCAGCTTTTGTTGTTGTTTTATTTCATTATGTAGTGTTTTCTTGTATGTATATACATATTTGTTTTTTTACAGTTGGCTCACAAATAGAGCAGCCATTGGACAGCATTTTACTTTTCACATTTCGCCTAGTTTTCTTGTTGGCTGCTCGGGAAATTAGCATTAGAGCTCATTAGCATTTCCTTTTATATGCTAAATGCTAAATGCTAAATGCTGGCACTCGACACAGCATTCAAAGCAAAGCGAATGCAACCACTGCCAAGTTCAAAAGTGAGGAAAACTCAAATGAAATCTGAATGAAAACGAAAAACGACAAGCGAAAATGTCGAAAAGTGAAAACCCAAAATGAAAATGAGAATGGAAAATGGAGAATGGGGAAATGGCAACGCTTAGTGTGAAAGCGAGCGAGGCGCCAGGCTAAAACTATAGAAGTAAAATAAATAATAAAAAAAAACACACACACACAAATTAGAAGCAAATCAAAATGAATGCCAGATGAGAGCAATAAAAGTAAAAGCTAGGAGTCTAGGGGTGTGTAAGGGAATATACGACTAGTAAATACCCTATAATGGTATTTGGGAAAATTTAGTTGGCTGTGATGGATAAGGAGATATGAGAGAGTCAACTCTAAAAATTCCTGTCCATCATTCATAAAACTTTTCTTCACACAAATGCCTAATATGTGTTAGTCTCTCCCATTTATATTTAAAATTCCATATTAATTATATAAAATATATTCTCTAAATGTAATCTCTAAAAATCCAATATACCCACTTTAAGCATTCGCCAAATGCTGCAGGGTATTCTTCAAATATGTGAATGAGCGCAAAGCAAATGTGCTGCCAAAAAAGTGTAGCATACTTTTCAGGGCGCGATATTTTGATTTTTATGCTTTTGGGCTGATGACTTTGACGCGGCGCATTTAAATGAAATGAAATGAAAATGAAAATGAAATCTACTTAAATTAATGAAATCAATTCCAGTTACTGCTGCTAGCCATTCGCTGTCTGTTACCCAGCCGCTTCTGCCTGCTGTTTGTTTGCCCATTTGCTGTTGTTTTTCGTTCGCCACACACTTGAATGTTTTTGCGTTTTACAGCAATAGCTGCTGTTGCTGTTGTTGTTGGGCTGTGAAACTGTGATTGATTGATTGATTGTCTGTCATTTTGAATACGGCAAGCCTGTCGCTGCGTCGCTGGCCTAGTTAAATGTGGCGTATAGACTTTGTCTTCTGTTTGCCTTTGGATTTATGGCTAAATGCGTGTAATGAATGTTGCACAACAACAATGCCAGGCCCTTATTAATAACGAGCGTTTCTCTTATTGTCGTTGTTGTTGTTGTTGCTGTTGTTGTTGTATAATAAAATCAAATAATAAATAATATACAATGGCTCGGAAGCAGCCATAAATATCAGTTACGCGTATTTTATTATCTGCAACTGAGCCGAAAACGCTGAACAGGCGCAAAAATCTTTGAAAGCACTTGATGTGCCACCCGTCTCCTGCCAGAACATTTTCTGCTGTTACTGGTGCTGCTGCTGCTGCTACTGCTCCTGCTCCCTCTCATGCTGTCATTTCGTTTGGCTTATTGAATTGTTTGCCATATTCCCCAATGGTATGGCGCGTCGGATTTGTTGGCACGCGCGCGCGTGCCTGAGACTGAAGTCCATGGCATTTATTGTCTGTGGCGCGCAAATAATTATGTCTATGTTTAGGCTACGGCTTTGGCTTACGCATTCGCCCATTGGCTTTCGACCCTAATGAGCTTTCCATGTTCTCACAAATTTTATTGCCTGCTTTACTTACCAATTATCGTGACGAGTATCATCAGGCCGAGCAGCACCGTTGTGATGGCCATGCGCAGCAGCTGCGTGAAGTCATCCTCGGCCACTTTGCTGGCCGTCACATTGATCGCTGCGCTGCCATTTAACAGCGGCCCGCTGCCATTCACCAAATCGCCAAAGATGCCCAGCCCCCCCATCGTCTCGTTGCCCATGCCCTCCAGCAGCAGCGTATCGTTCAGCAGCATTGCCCCCAGGCCGACAGCCACATTCGTATAGTTATTGTCCGCACTTTTGCTGCCATCGGCATCGATCAGATCGATAGCCGCCTTGCTGCCCAGCGCCCGATGCGCCGCCTTGGCGGTTATGCGCGCTGCAGCCGCCGCCACCGAGGCACTGGCCGCAGCTGCTGCCAGCGCTGCGGTCGCCAGCGGTGAGCCAGGTGAGCTGTTGGGGCTGGGAAAGCTCGGCGAGCTGCTGTTCGCATTGTTCTCCAAGGCAGCCGCGGCCGCAACAGCTGCCACAGCTGCCGCCGTATTCGGAAAGTCGCCGTCGTTGTAGTACTGGCTGTTGTTATTGCTGTCGCCGCCAGTTAACTGCGGCTGCTCCTCCTCCTCCTCCTCCTGCTGCTGCATCATATCCTCATCGGCTGGCTCGTCGGGCCGCGGGTCGGCTATCAGATAGGCCTTGTTGTCCATGCTGTTCGCTATGTAGATGTAGTCCAGCGCGTCTGCAATTGAAATTGAAATTTTATTCGATTAATTATTATTTATTTAATGAGAATTAAAATTTGCTCACATGAGTGGAGTATGCTGCATCTGCTTAAAATTTTCTAAATATTGATGGATTATTGAATTTCGTATAATTGATTTAATTAGCATTTAATATTCTATGACTTGTATACACAAATGTAAGCTGGGTTAGTTCTACAATCCATTAGAAAATCTGAGAAACTGAAGGTTTCGCTGTCCTCTCATTAAAGTGTTCACATTCTTATACGCTGAACTTATTAATAGGTGATATGCTGGGCAAAATGGTTCTGTTGAAATGCTTGTAATAATTAGCAAGAGAATCGATAGACTACATGGGCTGCTTGACTAACAAAAAAATAAAGCCAAATTCAAGTGAAAAATGCTTGAAATGTCTCAAGTGACATTGCAGCGAAGCCGTTACACTTCTCAGTGAAAGTATATAGCATATGTCAATCATTTTGTCAAGCTTAGTATTTTTTGTTCAATAACTAATATCATAAATCGATAACATAAAACGATAATTCATATCAAAAATTGATCAATTAGATCAGAAATTGAACATTTAAATGAAGAATTGATAAATATATCATAATTCGATCATGTAAATAATTAATCGATTATTTATATCATACATCGATACATAAATCGATTAATTTGGGTTTTTAGCGTAATTTAACTTAACATTTTATTTATTTATTTGGGATATTGAATTGAATATAAAAAAGTTTGAATGTACTTTAAGACTTTCTGCAAATATATATTTTTGTGGGCTGCAGTTTATCATTAACTATTCGATATACATATTGAAAATTTAAATTCACTTTTAAGCATATTTGAATGCTATGAGAATGATTATTATAGTTTTAGATTTACTTTGGTTTTTTTTATGTAAGCAATATGCAATATGCATATGCATTGATTATTTTAAATATTGAATATCTCGCTTCCTCTTCCCCCAAAACTGTCAAATAGTAGAGACTTGTGCTTTGTCAACTGCTTACATATATAGACATATGTATACACTTGTATACACATACATATATACACATCTATATATATGTACATCTCTAGCCACATCTAACATTATCACGCTCTGAAAATTTGCTTAAGAAAATCCCTCTAGAACAAAGTTCAAAGTTATTCAATAACTAATTTCGCATGGTAAAGCTCATAAGCGCAAGCCAAGCCCTAAAGCTGCATAAACTGCGGACTAAGCAGATGCCGAGCTAGTGTGTGTCTCTGTGAGTGTGTGTGTGTGTGTATATATACATATATTAATCACATATAAGAGCTGCTCTTCGCTACACTAGATTTAGGGTATCCTCTAGTCACTCACACCCGCTTAACTTGTGCCACCTACCTACAGTTAATGAGTTAAGAGCCCGCATTTAACATATTAAGCAACTGAATTTAAGTAAATGTAGTTTAAATGCAAATCGTGTTTATAATGGCCTTAAATACTAGCAAAACTTTAGATTTAGAATTTAGCTGCAGCTACTTATGATTATGAAATATTTTTAACTATTTCTTGTTATTGTTGTTGTTGCTATTGTTGTTCATGTTACGTACCATTAAAGTTGGTCGCTCGCGCCATATTTATTGCAGTTGTAGTTGTAGTTGTTGTTGTTGTTGTTGTTTTTGTTGTTCTGTTGCAGGTTAGAGGGTAGTTGGCTTAATTGCAGCCGCAGCGGAAATGAGGCGAGTGAGCGTAGACGAAAGCGGAAGCGCGACTATGCGACTATAGCAATGGCAATGGCAATGGCAATGGCAATGGCAAGGGCCGGGCAGAGGCGACAGTTGGAGCTACTCAGACGGCTCAGTCGTTGCTGTTGTACGTACATGATGATGATGCTACACACTCACAGAATGAGTGAGTGAGAGGAACAGCGGGTGGGAGAGAGAGAGAGAGGCAGGCAGACTGGCTGGCACAGGCAGGATGTATTCTGTTAACGAGCTTTTGAGTGTTTACACGAAGTCTCGTTTACAGTTTTCGGCTTTCACTTTTCTTTTGACAACTTTGCTGCTGTTGCTATTGTTGTTGTTGTTGTTGTTGTTGTTACTGTTGCTGTTACTCTGGCAGTGTGTGTATACGTGTGCTGTATTACCAAGCTCTGCCTGTACTTTTCCTCTTTTTGCACTCCTTTTAAGCTCTTCCGTTTGTTCGCATGTGTTATGGCTCGTTTATGCGCTATTTTCATATCCTCAAAGTGAATTTCACATCCGCCAGCAGCATAACTCAACTCCACTTTACTCTCTAGTTATTCACGTCGTTCTCGTTGTTGTTGTTGTTGCTGTGAACCTGTTGTGGGCGTGGGCCAGCATGGCCCGCATTAAACCGCATTCGTTCGCACAGCTGCAAATGGAAATTCAATTAGAATAAAATTCTGTTGCTGTTTGTGTTAGCTATCGAAATTCAAATATTTTACAGCTAAATAATTTCCTATCTAAAGTCGTCACAATTTATTGCACATATATCAATTTCCTGCAGCAAATGCAAATGAATTTGAATATTTCTTTCGTCTACATTTGCTTGTTAAATAATTTAATGCGATTTTGTTTTTCTTGTTTGCAATTACACGCGATAAATAAAAACGAAGACGGGCACACAGCTTGTTTTTATTTCTCAGTCACTCACACACTCACACACACACGCATGCATGTATGTATGTGTGGCCGGAAGTTTGCGTGCGTGCGACAGGCGCCATCGCTAGCGGCAGCTCGCTGCAGCCATGAAATAAATTTAAAACGCATAAAAAAGCAAGCAAGTAAGCATTAAGTAAGAGTGTTCGAGTCGAGAGTGCAGACCAGTCGGTACTCTATGTGAGTATCTTGGGTACTGAAGGAGGTATCTAGAAAAGGAAATTAACTCTATTCTATATATGCCTTGGCATGATATGACTGGCCATTTCACTATCTGCAGATTTTATACTCATCGAGCTCTGCGGAATAAGAGATGAATAATCATCGAATACCTTCAATATCTCCATATTGCCGGAAGTTATTTACAAAATACTATATATTTATCTAGGGTAAGCGTGTATACAAAATTTACTACCTCTAGTTTTTATAGTTCTCGCTAAGAGTATACTCGAAACCTGAATATCATGCATGTTTGAAGAGGCATTTAAAAAAGATAATAGTATTACTCTAGATATGACTTAGGAGGGCGTTGTATACTAAAATTACTGTCTATAACAAATATAGTCTTTGAGTTATGACAGAGAAAAACAAAGTCCTTAAGCCAATTTTCACAGCTATAGATGAATGAAGATATAGAGGAAAAACAATACATGTTCAAAAAAGACACGTCAGAAACTATAATGGAAAAGAGAGACTAGGAAATACCCTACAGCCTATAGAGTAGGACAATAGAGTAAGTATTACAAAAATACCATTTCCATTCTATAAAAACTTTGCCTTTGATTATATATACCAAATATAACCTCTCTCTCTCTCTCTCTCATCTCTTCGAGTTATGGCAAATCTTTCAATGAACTTTTATAGTATCCATGACTTATATGCACTTCTAGGCCTATTTAGTTCCACTTCTCATACACAATCAATATACCCTCCTTCACACAATTTCAATGAGTGTGTAGGGCATAAAAATGTGGGAAGCATAAAATAGTAGAAGCCAAGAGCAGCGCAACGGCAAACGTAGTAAAATGTCAACGCATGCTTATGTGTGTCTTCCCTCTGTGTGTGTGCGTATGTGTGTATGTATGTGGATAGTAAATGTAACTGTATAGCATGTAATACTTATATAGTTTATACATATATATCTATATATGTTTATCTAGTATATATTGCGGCGCCATAAACGCGTCGCGAAAATGTTGCATGCGTAATGTGAGTGCCGTCTATCGCTCGGTTTATAGCTCACATAAGGCTACCATCGACTGTGACAAAAAAAACCCCACGCCCACCCGCACGCCCTTATCTTCTACTCTTTGCTCTGCGCATATATGCTGAGGTAGCCTCTATAACAAATAGTTTGTTTGCATAGCCCCTAAAGATTTATGTGATCTGCATGGCTGCACGTGTTTAACTGAGGCAATTAGCAAGTGTGATATATATTTTGAATGCCTTTTAAAGTAATTGCTGTAAATGAATTTATGGTGAAGTGGGCGACGAGAATGACAAATGGATGAGATGTCATGTGATACAGGTGGTGGTAGAAAGTGAGTGAGTGAGAGAGAGAGAGAGAAGGAAAGAGAGCGAGACAGGAAAAGAGAGATGAGGAAGGTCATCGAAAGAGGAGAAATGCAACTGGAAGAAAGTGAAAGGCATAGAAACACACTTGTAAGTGGAAAGAGGAAGAGAGAGAGTGATATATGTAGATAGAAAGGTAGAGAAAGAGAGACAGTTTTATTCTATCTCCCTGTGTCTCGCTCTATCACTTCACTACTTCTTCACAGCGAGGCAGGAATAAAGCAAAAGATTGAGGTGAACAGATAAAGAGAGGAAGACAGAGTGAGAAACTTGGCTACATAGGGGGCCACAAGACAAAGAACCGATCTTGGAATAAAGATATCTATTAAAAAGAAGACTTGTCTATAAAAAGAAAGTTAGATGATGGCAAGATATCTAGTGAGATAGGCTGGCTGAAAAAAATCTACCAGGACCGAATCAGAGATGACTTTCTTTCAGCCTATCAATATCAATCCTTCTATTCATTTTATTAATTTTCAAAGTGAAAAATATACGAAAAGACATAGACATTTTAAATCTTCGAGCTAAGTAAAATGTTGCATATGAAAGAACATTGAGAGGCAACGAAAATAATTTCTGAATAAATGCTTTGTCCATGCCAGCAATATAATTAATTAAAAACAAAAATAAATAAACAAAATAAGTAACTCAAAGTCAAAGAACTGCGGCTTCATATACAGACATGCCGACATGCTTATAAATTCTAAGAAACGCAGCGGCTATCAAAACTGCATTTATAATTGCCCAAGAGAGCCACTCAATTAGGAAAGTTACTTTTAATTAGACTTTGCACTCTCTAGATCTAAGAAAAATTCATTTCAAATGGATATCATATTCATTTTACTGTTGCAGCTGCAGTCGACACATTTAGCATAAATACATTTCTGTGTGTGTGTGTTTTTTTTTCCGAATAATTTCCTAGCCAGGTTTTAATTGGGCTGCTCGTTTGATGCATTTTGTGCATGTGGCAGCCAATTAATATGCAAGTTTTGTGCTTGCACTTGTCAAATTGGATTTGCGTTTAGTTTTATCAACATCGTCAACTCTGCTAATTAAATGCAGCAAAGCTAGTTGCTGCAACTAATGCCGATGCAGTTGTTGATGCTGTTGCCATTTGCCGCTTGCTCTTTGCAGCGTCTCAATGGCAGCTTCAATTGCCGGCAAGGAGCTCATTAAAAGTTGGCATTAGTTGGCATACAAAACACATGTACTTTACCCTTACCTGTTACCCTTTATTTGCGAGCACCCCCCCTTCACCATGCTGCCGTCCTCCCTCACTTTCACTCTCTCTCTCTTTACGTATTCATGTGGCAGAACAAGTCCTGAGCTGATTGGCAATCGCATTCGCTTTCGAGTAGCTTCTTTCGACTAAACAAGCTACGAAAAAAAAAAAAAACGTAGCATACTTTGCAGGGCTGTCGATTTACCTAACGTTCGTGCACGTGCACGTGCACAGACTTTAGCTGTGCACTGATTTAACACAAATAAACACACAAACACACACACACACACACACACGCATACATACATGCTCACCCACACACTTGCCTTTGCCTTTGCCGACATTTTCCCTGCGCAAAATTTTGTTGCAATAATTTTGCATGTTTAAATATTAAAAGCAAATTGCTAGCTGAGCGCTTTCACCTTCAAATGACAGCGAAAACAACAACAACAACAACAGCAACGAGAACTGCAAGTGCAACACTTTATATTGTGGGTATAGCCAGGTCTGTGTGTGTGAGTGTGTGTGTGCCTGTGCATAGGCGTCCCTGTAACTAAACATTTTCAAGTTCAAAGTCGATTTAATGCGGAAGTTTATGTCAGCCATGAGATTTCAAGGCAACACACACACACACACACAGATACACACACACTGTGGCTATGTGTGCTGCGGTTGCAAAGTGGCATACAGCAAGGGTATTCGGGAGCTATTGTGGGCGGACTTAGAGGCTGAACTGGGCCTGGGTCTGGGTCTGGGCCTCCACCTGAGCCTGGCCAGTTGCGAGCGTGCGGCGCTCGCGTTTGAAGTGCATTTGAGTGTGAAGACGACACATGTCATTTAAATGCACACCTGTCTACGTGCCACTGAAGCTGTGTATGTGTGCGTATTTATATATGTATGTATAGATGTATGCGTGTGTCACTGTGGCTATGCAGCTGCCGAGTGCACTTGTTGCGGTTGGCTAGTAAGTAGTTCAGCTCAGCAGCGCGAGCCACTGTGACTGCATTTATTATGCATGTGCATGGCTGTAATTGTGTGCGTGTGCGTCGCTTTTTATAGCTCATCGTATATTTATGCAGCTTGGCCTTTAAGCTACGCATGCATTAGCATTTGCCACTGTACTTTGTTTAACTAGAAGCTTGGCCTGGCCCCACAGCGCACAAAATTCCTTTGTTTTTGTTGCAAACTACAGAAATATATATATATAATAGTATATTACATATGTAGCAAATCTGTTGATGCAACAGACTTTGATGCATTAGATTTTGTACAAATGTTTAGAAAAACTTTTTAATACAGAACATTTAAGTTAGAGAAAGTTTTGAATATAATTGAATTTTTATATAATTTTTATTTATTTTCTATTTTCTTTTTTAGGTTAAGTTATTTTAAGATATAAATTTATTATCCCCTTTATTTAAAGATGATATTAATATTTAGTTATAAATATTTATTTATTTAATATTTATTTATTTAATATTTATTTATATAATTTTTATTTATATAATATTTGTAAATAAATATTTATTATATCCTTTTTTTTTGCATTATTGTTTTAAATATTAACAATTTGTTTTAGAATATTATATTTAAAAAATTAAATAAAATATTTCATCACTAATTAACAACCAAAAATTCCAGTAAAAATACGTTTTATTGTTTTTTATTTTTATTAATTTTTAATTATTTTTATAGATATTTAATTTGTTTTATTTAATTCATTTATATTTATTAAATTTTATTTTTAAGTTGCATTAAATTAACATTAATATTTATATTACATTTAATTTAATTCCATTAATTTTCAAATTTAATATATATTTTTATATATTTTTTTTGCTTTAAATAATTTATCACTTATACATTGATTAACTTTTTTTTACACTTAATATTTTTGATTTTTCATTTTGGCCAACTTTAAACATTCTAAAAAAAATGGAGCTCTTATGATTTGTATTTGCTTTAATTCCAATTATTTTCAAACATGTTTTCTATTCACTTTGATACCTTTTAGCTTTGCCTAATCAAAAATGTTTTTCTACTCCACTCACACCATTGCTGAGGCCACTCGCTTTTATATCCATCAGCGTTTATTCGGCATATCAAAGTGCACTTTTCAAAACGCTTTTGCCAAACGTTTTGCCTTTTCTTCGCCGATTTCAAATGCGAACGAAACGGGAAACGTTTGCGGGGGCGGGGCAGCTCAAACGAAACACCAACTAGGAAAAACTAAAACTAAACTAAACTGAAATAAAATAAAATAAATTGCATGCATTTCTCATTCGACGCTCGATTTCATTCACAGGCCACAAACACACACAAGCACACACTTATACACACATATACATATATATATATATATATATATGTAGTCTATATAAATGGGCGAAAGGCAAACATGACCAGACATTTATCAGTTGTTCACATGCATTCAAAGATACTAATGTACATATTAGTTCAGCCCTGTAAGTGGCTATGCAGCAAGGCCTGCCCGCCCCTGCCCCTGCCCCTGCCTCTGCCGCTGCCTTTCATCCCATTCAAACTGAT
The DNA here is from genome assembly GCF_001654015.2 of Drosophila navojoa. Next base: position 1,630,231 of record NW_022045866.1, read on the forward strand.
TGTGTGTGTGTGTGTGTGTGCGTGCGTGTGTGTGCGATAGCTCTGGGTTCCTTTTTGCGCCATTTCCGCTTCATTTCATGCGCCATTTTTCTCTATCTTTGCACTCGAGTGTTTGCGCCTTGTTGCCATGTCCCGGCAAAGGCCTTTCATTGCCCTGACTGTAGTTGTACAGTTGTTGCTGCTGTTGTTGGTTGCGGTTGCAGCTGTTATGTGTACAGCATCCCTCACTCCCCCACACTCGCCTCCCCCGCTTGCTGTGGCCATTGTTTTTGCACGCTTTTTGCAATTGCTTTTGCCAATCAGTCTACTGCAAATAATTTATAACTTTTGCGCCTGGGCTTTGCCAACTTTGATGCCAGACTGGTTCAATAAATATCACGTATACGCTGCACACGTGGCCAACACACATTTCACACATCCAATACGCATTTGTAATTAGTTTAGCTCTAAATACATTCATGTATTCACACATTCACTGCATGCCACGCCCAGCTCTTCAATTATTCAATAATAATGCAATCGACATTTTTTTGACCACAGCAACAAATTACGTACATTGTAAACAAGTGACGGGAAGCCGACACACACACACACATACATCGAGAGACAACAGTTAACTGTCGCTGCAGTCAGTCAACCATGTGTTTGTCTGTCTGTCCGCTGCACCACATTGCGTATACGTAATGCATAAAAACTATATATATATACGTATATATATGTATATATATAGCTAGTGTCAATATATACAAACATTTGTCTGTCCACATTTAAATGCCAGCTTATTTTGCAATTTTAACGCGTTTGCCCTCCAGACACACACACACACACACGCGCACACAAAGAAATCAATGCAATAAAACGTAAATTCGCATGTACGAAAATGCAATAGCCGAAATAAGTTGCACTGGCGAAAATACAATTGTAAACCAACTGAGAATTTGTTGCGATTGTAAATCGTTTAAATAAAAAAACATTAAATTGAATTGCTTTTTTTTTTTTTTTTTTTGTATACAGTTACAGAGGCTCGTATCAAAATTGATATCATAATAATTCTAATGAAAGTAGCGAGCGGAAATTGATTTAGCTAGAAAAGCGCTTTTCCATAGAAATTATTGTTATCATTATTATGATTTTTTTTTTTTTAATAATTTCAATGGCTGGGCATGCATAATAATTTGGAATTCGATTAGGCATGCGTTATTATGTATGCATAAATATTTATGAATTTATAATATGTGTGAAATGAGCCAAGCCTTGGTCTTATCATTGTTTTTATTTTTTATGTATTTTTATAATAAAATTTGTTATAGATATTTATATGTAAGGAAAAAAAAATAAATAAAAAAAATTTTATTTAAATAAAAAATAAAAATGAAATTATAAAAAATAAATATTAATTAAATTCTGGTGTTATGATTTTCTATTTTTAATGTATTTATATAATAAAATTTGTAATATATATATTTATGTAAAAAAATAAAAATAAAAAAAATATTTCTACTTAAATTAAAAAAAAATAAAAATAAAATTATTAAAAAATAAATATAAATTAAATTAATATATATATTTCCTTGCTTTGCTTATGAACTTTCTCCTTCTACACATAAATTTCCCACGACTCTGACAAAGTATTACTATCCAATGTCACCCATATACCGTTGCACAAAACCAATATGCCCCACTTTCCCATTTGCCATGAGTCTACGAGGAGACTTATATGGCGTAATCTACATCAAAAGTAAAACGCAGCTCAATTAAATCTTACTTCACTTCATAAATACTTGATGTTGACAATTGTGAGAGCGCCGTCCAATTGCATTATTCATAAGCCGTTTTCCATTAAATTTTAAAGCTTTCTTTTTATGGTTTGTGTGTTTTTTTTTTTTTGTTCGTCTTTCTTTTTTTAATTTATGCGCTGAAAATTCAATTAAACTTCCTGACAATTCTTTACAATATTTTTTCTTTATATATATGTATGTGTGTGTGTGCGTGTGTGTGTGTATGAGTGTGGATAAAGAAAATTGTTGCCTTTTAATTACATTTCAGAAATTCGCATGCTCTAGAGCATGCACAAACAAAGGCAGCCACGCTGTCCCTTATACCATATACTATACATATATACATATATATATATATATAGCTCTATGTATATTTGTATTATATGTGTGTGTATATATATATGTATTTGCGCTTTCTTGAACGTCATGCCACATGATAATAAATTTCCGCATGCAATATCCTGCATTTAAATAACACTTCCTGTGTACCGTCCTAGGCCAAGGCATCCGTCGTCCATACGTCAGCGAGACACTGAAATGAATTTATTTTCCAACAGCTACCTACATAGCATAGTCGGCCCCTTGCCCCTCTGGCGCTGTCGCTGCCGCTGCTGCTGCCGCTGCTGCTGCTGCTGCCGCTGCTCCTGCTGCATTTTCTCATTGAGCTGAAGCAGGCATCTGTCCGGGACATGGCTTACCCCACTATCCTGCCCTACCCTCACCCCCCTACCCCTGTTCTAGGTCAGTTCATTTCGCGCTGAATGGCTGGCAAACGCACTCGGCTTCATTACTATTGCGCCCAGCCTCCCACAGCCCAGCTCACTCTCTATGCCACGCCCCCCACTCTCATATCTATTGCCTGCTCTGCCACCATTTGGCACTTCATCGCAGAGTGCGTCCAAAATAAAAAAGCAAAAACAAATTGTAGTAAAGGCCAGCTCGGCTTTCGCTTTGTTTTGGCTGTTGCCGACCGCACGCATCAGCAAAGATGCTGGCACGGAGGGGGCGTGGCTCTGGGGCTTTTGAGGTTCCGGCTGTTGGGCCATCTTTACCACACAATAAAAATTTATGAGCCGTGTGCGTGTGCGCAGCCCTTTTTTGCCTTTCATGAAAGTCGCACAACATTTGCGAGGCGCGCATAAATTTTATATGTGCCACAACTTGACATGATTCTCGAGCGACCCTCTCTCTCACACACGCTCTCTCTCTCTGTCTTTGTTTGTTGTCAATTCCGTCTCACACTCACTCTACAGATAGCTGCAGGTAATGCAGTCTCGTAAATTCGTAGTACTTTGGCTTTGGCTGTGCTCGCTGCTTCATGCAATATGCATGAGTAGACAAGGGGCATGGGGCGGGGGGCGGCTGCGCTGAAGCGAGAGCAGTTTAGCTGGCAAGCTGACTCGGCAGCCACTTACACAAGTGCTCCAATCAATTAGTCACAGACCAAAGTTGTGTAAATGCAATTAAAGTGCAGTTTTTCTCTTTGATTTTTGCATTTGATGTTTTTAAAGTTGAAGCAGCTGCCAACAGTGCCTGCTAAATGTATGTGCGGCACATAAAAAGATGATTTTATGCTCTTGCGCACAATTTGGTTACAAAGATTTCGCTGTCTCTCTGTCTGTCTCTCTGTCTGTCTGTCGGCGACATGTGCTCTGCTGTGATTTCTTTCTCATGCAAATAAACGTGAACTGCAAAGCACGTGGCGAACTCAAAAGCTGCTGCCACTCAGTCGATCGATGTGAATGTGTGTGTGAGTGTATGTGTATGTGTGTGTGTGTTTGTTACCTTTCAAAATTGCCAGGCAACGTGCATTTGGCGTTTAGCCTGTTAAATGCGACGAGACGAGCAAAATTTGTCTCAGCCTCCGCCCCAAAATAAGAAGAAATTTTACGTAATGATGTGACTCAAATTAAATCTGACAATTTTCAGGTCTCTCTCTGTGTGCGTGTGTGTGTGTGCGGGTATTTCTTTTAATGTGTTCAGCAATGAAATAAGCCTCAATTGATGTACGCGTATATTAGGCTAATGCTAAGCTGTCTTAAATCGCTGCCAAGCAGCTGTAATATTAAATGGAATTTATTCTTTGTAAATTATTTTTATTGAATTATATGAAGATCTTTGCGTGTTGAGTTTAATCAGCCTAATACAGATTTATATGTTGAAGGAATATTAATTGATAAAGTCTGATAAATCTTTTGAGCTCCCTTTTTATGATACAGATTTTTATGATACGTTGCCTTATTAAATATAATATTTTCTATGATATAATATTAGATATAGCACATATGAAATTCAGGTAAATATTATAAATTTTTCATTTTTTCATTTGTATATATGTATATATTTATATATATTTCATTTGTAATATAAATATATAAATTAAAATTATATTTTTACTCGGATAGAGAGAGATACATAGAGAGCTAAAAGTTTGATAAATTTTTAATAAATTAATTGTCTATTTTTCAAATATAACTACACAATATTTAAGAAGCTCTATCAGTTCAAATCTTAAATAAAATCTGACAAGTAGTTAATAATCTGTAAGACTTTGAAGTTGCTTGCCTGGGAACATATTTTCCCATTCTACTCAAGTCCATACATACCCCTTCTCTCTCTCTCACTCTCTCCTTCGTTCAGCTAAACTTTTATACATCATATAATATTGATGAATTTCATTGCAAAAGGGTCTGCAAAATTTCTTCAAATTTGGCAAAATTTATATGCATGTTATATGCCCGGCACGTGAGAAGTCAAGTTAAGTAAATGGGATTTATTTTTCATGCTTGACCACAAGCTGGATGTGAACAGACTGAGAGAGAGAGAGTGAGAGAGAGAGAGGGAAGGAGAGCGAGCGAGAGTTACTCGAAATCATGTTGGCCAACGAGGCTTTGATTAAAAATTTATTAATATTTAACTTTGTGCACGCATTGACAACCAACAACAACAACAACAGCAGCATCAGCAACAACAACAACAACAAACAACAAAGTGTATTCAACTAGCAGCTACTTTGCATAATTGCAAAAATAATCGGGCCAAAAAAGCGTCGTCGAGGTCTTAAATGAAGTTGTTAATATTAATGAGGAAATTTTTCAGCTTGGCAGCAGCGACGTTAACAGCGACGCCGACAGCAGCAGCAGCCGTCACAATGTTTGGTTTTAATATTGTTATTAATCAGCTTTTAATGTATTTAATTAAGTTTTGCGCTGCGTCAAATATGTTGAAAATTTAATCAACAAGCTGCTGTTGCCTTTGCTCCCCCTCCCCCCCTCTCTATCACTCTCTCACTCAGCTCGATTTTGGCCCAACGAATAATCATTATGGCGCATAGGAAAACCAACAGATTAGCAGCGCGCCACGCCCACACTCGCACTGAGCCCACACCGCCCTCAAGGGCTGGTCGAGTGAATATTATTACCATGCCATCAAACTTTTATGGACAACAAAAAAGTTTTCCAAAGAAACGAAAAAAAAAAATAAGGAAACTTGTTTCGTTTTTTTTTTTTTTTTTAGCTCTTCGTTTTGTTGTGAATTTCAATTTTCTATTGAAGAGAGCTTGTTTGGGGTTGGAGTGGGGGCGTGGGCTTGTCGGGGCAACATGTTTGACACTAACATATTAGCCAGCGCCGCAGCAGCTGTCCCATGTTCGATCATGTCCAGCACTTGTCAAGCCAAATGCGTTGCTCATTTGTCTGGGCCTTGCCAAATTTGCACTTTATTTAAGTAAACTGTTGTGCGGTGCTGCCCCTCCCCCTGCCCCTGCCCCTGCCCCTTCTGCAATGATGCTCAGCTGCCGCATCTGCAATTTTTCATCTTTATGCGTTGTCTGACGCGCTTAGCAATGGCCGCTGGGCAGCGAGCGAGCGAGCCTCCAACATCCGGTTGGCGTTTATCTTTTGATTTGTGTTTTGGCTTCGTCGCCTGCTGTCAGCCTCCAATATTTTTTTTTAGTAGCATTTCTTTCTTTCTTGTTTCTTTGTTCTGCTCTTTTTCTCAAGTGTTTACAAGTGATTTGCTGCTCCTGCTGCTCCTGCCAGTGCCTTGTTATGCTTTTGAGCAATGGAATTTCAGTCTTTTGCCTTTTGCGAAACGAAACTTTTTCAGCGACAGGAAAACCCAAATGACTCGAGTGAATTGCGCTTCCGGCTGTTTTGCAGCTTGTTAGCTTTGAACGTTCCCAATTGAAATCGGCCCCAACATATTGTAATCTGTATGGGTGTGTGTGTGTTTGTGTAGGTGACGCCTTTGCCCAGCAGCCAACAACAATTTTTTTTGGCCACTCATTTGCATTTCAGGGCAGGAGGAGTCGGCAGTGCATGACTAAGAGATGCCCTAAACGTTCTGCCTGATTTGCTCTGTTCAATAGATTTCGGCCTATATTTAGATGGAGCAGAGGACAAATACAAATATAAATGCCAATAATATCTAGATGTGTATATTAAATATGTAAAGATTTATGAAGCATGTCGTAAGCCTGAAATGGGTCTTATTACAGTCAGCTGCCTACTGCTTCTGTAGTCTATTAGCTGTGATTGGGTCGCACACTGTAGATACCTACAAAAGGAATTTTGTATAATCTATATACACTTTGGAGGTAGCTTTATGAAAAATATGATGCTGGCAGCGTTTATAGTGTTCGAGTAATGTTGAAATAAGCCGAAATATTGATTTTTACTTATATATCAAAGACAGATATAAGGAAAACAATTGCATTTGAAGATTTTTGAAAGGTATGTGAAGCGTATCTTAAAAGTGGAAAAACACAAACCGTTTCTAAAATTGAATGACTATACTGTCGAAACTATGATTATATGGAGAGTATGTGGAAAACGAATTTTGTTTAATATATATATAGGCCTAAGAAGTAGCAATAGAACAAATCTGATGTCTTTACTTTTTATAGTGCTCGAGATATGCTAAAAATAAAACTGATTATTTACATAATGATCAAGTCATAAGGGATTAAGATGGGGCATGGGCTATTAGAGCAGCTACAAAAATCTTTTATCAAAGTTATATTATAATTTATAATTAAATGGAATTTTATATATTTCAAGAATATGTATATACATGAAAACGAGGGCGGTTCGATTAGTTTGCTACCAAGTAAGTGCTTGAAACATAAAAACTAAATTATTCATTATATTCTAGCTCTCTAGTCTTATAAAACTTCCAATTATATTTAGCACAATGAATTCTCAAATTTCCAACGTCAGTTATGCCCAGCCATCAGACAATTCTTACTCTATAAGCGCCAACGTCTGCCTTTGCCTATCATCTATTTTTAAAGGGGAATTAATCTGCCATGATTACCCATTTTCAATTGCTTTGGAGTATAATAGAAATCGGAAACTCTTCGATATTCAAATCTACGAGCGTAGCTCAATAATTTCAATTTCAATGACTCTTAGCGCCAGTTAGACCTATTTATTTCGATGTATTTTCTTCTTCTTTTTCTCTACTTCTTCATTGTTCATCTAGGTCTGGGTCTGGGCAATCAGCCAAGTGTGCGAAAATCGATGAGCAGACAATGCAGAATGCCTTGACTGTTGGCAGCAATATTAAAGATTTTTGAGCTAACGGTGAAGCCGTGTCGCCGCGTCTGTATTTCCATTTTATTTGCACGCTTTATTTACTTAATGCGCGCACTCGAGTTGACGACGCTGGCGACGGCTGCCAATGCCAATGCGCCTGGCGCCTGACGCTCGTAAAGTCCATGCCATCCCCCGTCCAGGAAAAGGGGGAAAAAACAAAAATAAAAGCTTGCAGCCAGTCGAAATTAGTTGATGCAACCACGCCCCATAACCCACCGCCCCACCCACTGTGCGCCCGCCGTGTCTAGCGAATTTTTTGGCCTAGTCAACTGACAACTCGACTCTGCGGTCGCTAGCCATTAAATGAAATTGTCGTGCACTTTGGCCTTGCAATTGTCGCAAGCTCCAGCGAATCTGAATCTATATTAGATTTGGGCGAAAACTCAAAGATATACCCAAGCTGAAGTGGAAGGTCTGTGGCAGCTGAGCAGCTGCCTTAACTAATTCAATTTCTGTTTCTATGCTTTGGTTAGCTTAGTTTATTGTATCACAGGAATCGTTTGACTTGGCTTGACTTCGCTTCAGTTAGCTTATTGTATTCCATGGAATAAGAAGAGTAGCAAGAGAAATTTTACCCAGAAATTCCTGAGATTAAGCTTAAGAAGGAGGAAATATTGTTGAGCTATGTTAAATATGGCAGCAAATGTTGAGCAGCTGTTAAGTATCGTTAGGCTAACATTTCTCTGTTAATAAATGACTGCTGAGAGCTTAGCTCTGTTAACTACAGAGTGTTTACATTTAAAATTATGTAAAGCTAATGTTACTTGTTATGAAAATTTAGGATAAACTCTGCTTAGAGCATCTGCTCTAGCTACTGTATTCTCTGTTATCATTCTGTTGTCGAATGTACAGCATCGTCATTAACATTGAACTAACATATCGGCGCCTTCTTGTTTGTCTGCGTTTATTACCCATTTCAGCAGCACTTGAACTTAACGAACAATTTATACACATTTCAATGTTTACAGCTAGAGAGAGACAGGGGGAGAGGGAGAGAGAGAGGGAGAGAGAGAAAAAGCGAGCGAAGGTTTCCCGAGTGTAGCCATTTCTTCGGTGTATGGAAGAAAATTCGATGGCATATGAAATGCAGTCAGCAAATGCAAATCAATCGCTTACACACTCACACACACACCCCACACACACACAGCCACACACCTGTATACACACAACTATCTGACGCTTTTCAAGTTCAAGGAAATCAGATGCTTTGAAATCTCTTGCAATTCGATTCGCAAATGGGTAGCGAAAGCCTTCGCTGGCATACTAAGTGCCGTGGGGCGAGAGTACGTGGGTTGTTTCAACAGCTTGATATGCGATAAAATGTTATTTATTTTGTTATAAACAACCCTCGTCCATAGACAAAGCGAGAATGAAGCCAACAACAAATGAAAAGCAAACTTGTGGCTTGACATTGATGAATGCACGATGAGATTTATGCTGCATGCCACGGTGTGATATATATATATATATAAGTATGTCTGTCTCCCTCTCCCTCTCTCTCTGTCTCTCTCTTTATACTAAATAAATAAATATATAAGTTTATATGTGTATGTTTGTGTATGTGTGTGTATACAACTCGACGGTGTCTATGAGCTGCCACTCATTTGCTCACACACACACACACACACACGCACGCTGGCTGTGCTGTCTGGGTGAAATAAATGTTAAGTATACGCATAATAGGCGCCACAACTACAATGCTCTGTCTGCCTCTTGTGTGCGCTTGTTGTATGTGTGTGAGACTGAGTGTCTACATGTGTGTGTAAGTGTGTGTGTGTCTTGCTCATTTACGCACTTTAAGTCGCTGGCTTAACACACGTCTCTGCCTTTCTCTGCCTTTCTGCTGCTGCTGCTGCCGTGTTTACCTGCCCGTCAGCGCCAAGCAAAACAAAAGTAGAGCAACAGACACAACACTCATACGCCGCGTTGGCCCCCATTGGGTCATACATATATATGTATATATACATGCCATTTATTCGCCCGCTTGCTACACTTGCCGCAAAGGGGCATCATTGGCTAGTTAGCACGATTGTTGGCAATAACCAAAGCTATTCAATACAGATAGATATACATATGTGTATATATGTATATATGAAAGTACTAATTAAATTGATCTGCCCTGGGATATTGGATAAAAGTTAAGCCTTAGGCTAAGCTAGGCAATAAAGGGGCATTATGTAGCACTTATGTGTGGCAGACGCTGCTAAATGTTGGCCAAATTTAAGCCAAGCAATGGTCGATAGTTAAGGCAGACGATAAATGCGAGTAGCGATAGTTAAAGTTTGGCATAAGAAATGGCATTCTACTAAACCTGCGATAAAGCTATGAGTGAGAGAATGAAAGCATGTTATGAATATGGTTATCGATAAATGATCGAGAAAATGCTATCGATAGATTTTTGCATAACTTTAAGCAGTCTTTCTTCGTTCATCCCTCTGTTTGCCTAGTGTATAAAAACTAGTCGACTTGTAGCACAGTGTAAACTTTCACACAGTTCGCAAGTGAGAGAGTGAGAGAGATAGTGAGAGAGAGGGAGATGGGAGACTGAGTTGGGCGCTGCCTTAAAAGTCATTTCCGTTTTTTTAATTGTTTGTTTATTTGCCACGACGAGCTCGCGGCGTCTGTTGACGTTTGTCTTCTTAGCTCCTCACTTCGCGCTTTCTGTTTTCACTTTTCACTTTTCAGTTGGTATTTTCGTTGCTTTTTTCTGTCATTTGTTTAACATTTGCATAGCTGGCAATTAGTGAGGGCAAAGGACACTGAGCGCCACGCTTGGCCCCTGCCATGTTTATTGTTTTTGCTGTCCAACTGTTGCGCTGACAGCTCCAGAGAGATTTTCAATCATATTAAGCCTTGACCTGGCCCTGATCTTGGCCATATTCATATTGTGGGCTGCAGTATTTAGAGCGGCAATGGATTGCGAGTCAATTGTGGAGGAACTGTTGCTCCTGCTGCTGCTGCTGCTTCTTGCTGCTGCAATTAACGATGTGGCCATAATTATATGCATTACCTGTGCATGGCTGGGCTGTGCGTAAGTGCTATGAAAAAAATTAATTAAAATGCAATTAAAGTCGCAGGCGTTGCCATCGCTCCTATTCCCCACATCTCTCTCTCTCTCTCTCTCTTTCTTTCGCTCTCTACTTGCTTCTTTTAATGGTTTATTTTATGAAATGGCTGCCTTAAGTGCTAGTCGGTATAAAAAACGAGCTAAATTACGCGCCAAGTGCCACTTGACATTGCGTATACGCAGCGTGTGCATAAAAAGCCAACCCATCCCTCGCTCCCACTCTCCCTCTTTCCCTCTCCCTCTCCATCTGCTTGCGTGTGTGTGCTTTTTATCGTAAATTGCAACATTTTTTCTTCTTCTTCTTCTTTTTTTGCATTAAGCATGCCTGCTCTCCCTCATCCAGTTCGAGTGCACTTTGTTTAATTGATTATGCTTGGCCAGCGCACACATACACACACAGCACAGCAAATGTATCAAGGAGTGGGCGGGGCGGGGAGAGGACCTGGCATGGGTTTAGCTTCTTGCTGCTGCAGCATAATTGCTGCTGCTAAATCCTATTTGCGCAAATATGTTAGAGTTTATAAGGCTGCAGTAAAACGTTTATATGTGAACGAGATGTTGTCGAAGAGTTGTATGAAAAGTATTGTATACTTATAATATACTATAAGAATAGTTATAGTTAATGAATAGCTCTTGATCAATTCCTTTTCTTCCGCTCTTGTTTTTTTCCGAATGTTTGGCTGATTTAAAGTAAGCACTTGTTGCTTTCTTGCGTATGTATTGGTATTGTATGCGAGGGTTGTGCTCACTAAATACATCTTTAGGTTTTGTGAATTGAATGTGTGCATGTGTGTGTGTGAAGACCGCTTGCATTGAGCACTTGCTGACTCTCATCGGGCGAACGTAGATCGTATCGTTCCCCGAACTTTCTTTAGAAGAGTACGAACCGAGGGCAAGTTTGGCTTGTCGTTCAACCGAAAACTAAAACGGAGAACCAAAGGCTCTTGCTCAGAGTGAGTTCGTATTTATATGATGCGCGCCCCTGTAGAGCTCGGTTCTGATTGAGCTGATGGGGCTAACATTAAAGGGAACTAATTAAATATGAAGAATGATTAAATGTTATTTATTATTTGATTATTAATTATTATTGTAATTTAATTAGTTGATTTAAAACTAAGTACTAAGTCACTTCAATTTTTTTAATTTTATTTTTTTTATTATTATTATTATTATTATTATTATTATTATTATTATTATTATTATTATTATTAT
>NW_022045866.1:1641894-1697769 GCF_001654015.2 Drosophila navojoa
TATTATTATTATTATTATTATTATTATTATTATTATTATTATTATTTTTTTTTTAATACTACTTCTATATCTTCGACCACCTATGCCATTGCTGTTTATTATCTTACTTATAGTGCAGTTTAATTAAGGATTCATGAAAAGCCTCTATAGATTAAATCTATTGTGTTTTGCCAACATTTATATACAGATTCTTTGCTACAATACTTGGCTTTGGTCCTAGATCGTATAAAAATTACCTGAGAGAGAGTTTTAGGCATTTTAGGCCATTGACATCATTGAGGCATATGAATAGCAAATATATATAGAATATGATAAATCAACCTTTGCAAGACTTGACGTGACCATCTCGTAGATATGCTAAAAAGGGTTGATAAGTCAAGAGTTTATGGCAGACTCACACACATATATAGAGCTCTAAATATACAGTTATATTTCAGCAAAAGACACTCGAATTTGTGCCCCCTCAGCATGAATGGCCTCTCTCAGTGTCTCTTTGTGTCTCTCAGTGTCTTTCTCTATCTGTGTGTGTGTTTGTGTGTGTGTGTTTGTGTTTTGTTGTGCCTTTTGCCTTTGGCATTGTGTGTTTTGCCTTTTGTGCTATTATTAAAAATGTGACTGCTTTATTTTCTTGAGCCTTTTTTTTTTTTTTTTTTTTTTTTTTTTTTGGGCCTTTTTTTTTTTTTTTTTTTTTTTTTCTGCTACTCTCTTTATTATGCAAACATGTCTTATGTCTTCATATGCTTATAAGTATGTTTACATACACATGCAGCATACACTCACACACTCTCAGTCGCTCGCCTTTTCATATATATATATATATATATATATATTTTTGGTTGACTCTTACTCTAGGGAAATTTTCAGCGTGCTGTGTTTGATTACGAGCTGCGTTTTTTGTTGCTCCCGTTGTTATGGATTATGCGACCATTGGGAGCAACTGCTTGGGCCCCGCCCCCCTGCCGCCCGTTCACTTTTGTTTTTTAGTAGCCTGCACATAACTTTATTTTATTTTTCTTTTTCGGTTTTAAATTTCTTTACCTTAAGCTTGGCCCGCAGGCAGGCGTGTAAGAAAGAAGAAGAAGAAGCAAAAGAATTAAATTATAATTAAAAACATTTTTGGCATTGTCGGAATGCGTCAAATATTTAAACACTTGGCTGCCCGCTGAAGCAGCAGCAGAAGTTGCGGGGCGACATTTTAGCATTTCGACAGTTTGGAATTTTCTACCCTGCCAGGTGTGCGTGTGTGTGTGTGTGTGTACGTGTGTGTTTTTCTGTTGTGTCAGTCCCCATGGGCCATAAAACGCAATAATAAGGCACATGAAGCATATTTTACACATGTCTTTGTCGCATTTATCACAATCAGCCAGCCAGCCACGCCTACCAGCCTCATCCACCCGCCACCAGCCACCAGCCACCATCCAGTTCGTCGCCTAACTGTGAAATACTTAAGCAAACACGTCGCATACGCAGCAACTTTTATTGCATTTCTTTTTCACTTTTCCTCCCGGTGTTTTTTGCCAATTGTTTGCCAAAAGTGCTTGCCATGCCAGCTTTACCTTTGGGCACCGACTTCCATCTACCGTCTTTCGTCTACCGTCTGCCGTCCTTCCATCTTCTGCTAATGTGACAAAGTTTTTAATAACTTGGCCTTTTTCATGCACAGGTGAATAATAAACATGTTGACAGTCATAATGTGCTTAGAGGGCGTGGCAGCCGTGCCAGCATTAGCAGCTCGCCCATATGTGCCGCCAGCTGTGGCAGCCAATGCGAAACAGAAGAGGAAGAGAACTGGCTTGGGTCATGTCAATAATCAAATGCCAGCTGGGCACGCATAACTTAAGGTAATTATTGACTTTATTGACTCTATGCTAGGTATGCTAAGCCACACACACACACACACACACACACACACACACACACTGATATACACACATGTGCTGTGAATTGTAATTGTGAGCGATTATCGATATGGAGATAGAGAGATTTCAGCTAGCCTTTAAAGGATTCGGCCGTTGTTTGAACAGTTTGTTTGGTCAACTACTTTAATATGTAGTCGATTTAGCAGCAGCTTAAGCATAAATGTATCAGAAATATTAATATTTGTTGCTCTAAATAATTTTTGTTTTTTTTTTTTTTTTTTTTGTAATGGTTTGTGTTGTGTTTTAGGTAAATATTTAAATTTTGTATGTAATTTATTTTTGTTTATATTAAATTTTCTATTTTGGATTATTTTCTATTTCGGATAGTATAAAATGAATATATTAAATTTTATATATTAAATATTTATTTTTATTTATATCAAATTTTTTAATTTTGTTTATTTTTGGCTAAAATTAAAAGAATATTTTTTTCTTTATATTAAGTTTATAATTATTAAGATTATTAAATTTTGTATTTATTTATTTTATTTTTTATTTTCGGTAAATATTTTATATTGTATATTACATTTTATATTAAATATATTTCTATTTACTATTAAATTTTTGATGCTCGTTTATTTTTGCTTACTTTTGTTTTATTCCTATTAAATAAAATATATTTTTATTTGTATTACATTTTGTAATTTTGGTTTATTTTTGCGACGTATTTTTGTTTATAAAAAATTGTCTTATTTTGGGTTTATTAAATTGTTTATAAAAAATTGTCCTATTTTGGGTTTATTAAATTGTTTATTAAAAATTGTCTTATTACAGTTATAACAGTTTGTTTTGTTTTAAGCACTAACAAACCTTGAAATTTATGATCTTTCTGATTTGTTTACATTTCTTTCAAAGTATGTATTCTTTGGAAAAAAGCGCCTCATTAAATGAGCAATTTTTCGCAGAATGCATTTATATTATATATTGTTTATATTTTATTTTAATTTTAAACATGTAAGCTTTCTCTGGAATGTTTTTTAATATTTCGTATTTATTTAATTAATTAAAAAGTACATCGTTTTCTCTCCTTGTCCCTATTTGCTTTGTATTAATTGCACAATTAAAGTATTTTCCCTCTATTTGAACAGTTCTTATTAACATTTTTTTCCACATTTTTCGCCTTGTCAATGTGGCTTTAATATTTTTATTTTTTCACAAATATTTCATATACATGTTTCAGCCGTGGCTTCATGAGTTATTGCTATTGCAATTTATTGACTATTTCATACATTCTAAATTTGACTGGATTATGCATGCAAATGAAGTTTTGCATAAATTATTTGCAAAATATCGAAATTAAAAGTTGGCAAACTAATTATATGGAATGCAAACTAATTATGCTAATTAAAAATGTATTTAAAATGTCTGTTGAATATTTATTGAAAAAAAAAATAGATATATATATATTTATGTGTTTCATATTTCAATTTTTCTGTTTATTGATCTATTATAAAAGATGTGGCAAATCGAAAAAAAAAAGATATTATTACTTTAACACCTTTGGAGCTCATATACTACTTCTCAGTTATCATGGAGAGCTTATATAGTGTTAGGATTCTTAGAAAAAAACATAAAACATAAATTGAACAGTTTTATAGCTTGTTTTTCCAGCTGACTCCCTGTTGAGCTGCTCCATAAAAAACTCTATAAATTATACGCAGCGCGGTCTTACGCTTGACAAATAACAAAATTATTAAAAAATCATAAATTTCATAAACCATTTAGCCATCAAAAGGCATGCAAGCATGCAGTTGCTTGAGCTCAACGGCAAATGGTTCCTCCTCATTTTTATTTGCACTCCAAATTGAAGTTCTTCTATTCGAAGCGTGCGATGGCATTAAAAATTTGAAACAATAAGCCGCAAAATGCAATTTAGCAAACAATCACTGATGACCTTCTCTGGCAAAGCAAAGCGGGCGGATTGTTAAATGGTACGAGATAAAGAGAGAGAGGGAGGGAGCGACATAGAGAGAGAGAGGGAGGGAGCTGAGCGTGAATTGAATGGGAATTGCATACGCAACGTGTAACAACCTTGCAATTTCAAAGAGCCGGCAGCGTAACTAAAACGGAATTGCAGCGCTCATTGGTTGACTGTAAATGGGAAATCTGTGCGCTCGACATGTGTGTGTGTGTGCGTGTGTGTGTGTGAATGACTATCGCCCAGTCCCACTCCCTCTCTCTCTCTCTCTTTCGCTCTCTATGCAGTCTTTTGTACATTGCGTTGGCAGCCCTGGCCTTAGATTGATTAGTTGTGCTTCAGTTGAATGTGCGCTCTATGCGTGCGTGTGTGTGTGCGTGCGTGTATGTGTGTATTTCTGTGTGAAAAAAGTGAATGTAGAAAGCACTTTGATCGCGTAAAGCAATTAACACGCAATTACCATTTCCACTTGTGCCCTGTCACAGTGTGTTGACATTTCACACGATTCACGTTCCCAGTGTGAGTGAGGTGTGCGTGTCTGTGTGTGTCTGTGTAGGTGTAATTGCCAATGTGGCTGCGTGCGAACAAGTTGCGGCTAAAAGAAAAATGCGCTGGACAGTGTGAATGTAGCGATATATCAAACAGAGCAGATAATAAATGACAGGCAAGGCAAAGGGCAACAGAGTGAGTGAGAGAGAGAGAGAGAGCGAGAGAGTGGGCGTGTGTATGCTTACTATCTCTCCTACATTCTTTTTTATTATATGGCCAAACACTGTTGCTGGCTGTTTCGCTGTGCTGGGGGTCATCCAAATGTCGCTTTGATTGTTTTTCTTGTCGCATGTTGTTTATTTTGACATTGGATGAGCGTTTGCTGTTTGGCTCCAGCGAAAATCACTCAAATTGTCACTTGCTTAATAATTAACATTAATGCGTGCTAGCAGCAGCTATAACAGTAGCAGCAGCAACAACAACAACAGCAGCAGCAACAACAGCGGCAGCAACAAGCGACATGGACATAAAACAAAAGGCGAGTCGCCCTCTTGACACTTGGCAGCTGCTCAGCCCATTTGTGTGCCTGTGTGTGCGTGTCTCCCTCCCCCGTCTCTCCCTGCCCCCCCTCTCGCTCTCTCTTTCTCTGTGTGTGTGTGTGCTTAGCATCATTATCAACATGTTTGCTCTTTAATTAATTTGTTTACTTTTGCCTTTGCCAAATCGACGCATAATTAACTCAAATGTCTTACGCAACGCAATTAAAACCAAACGAAACTTTTTGTCCAAACTTTCTGTCTCTGGAATAGCAGCTACAACAACAACAACAACAACAACAACAACTGCTGCATATCAAAAGTTTCGCCTGGCCAGCACTCGCTCACCTGTGCGTGTGTTTTAGGTGCAATAAATTCAGAATTTGTTTCGGTTCTGGGTTCAGTATTTTTTTGTTGGTATTTTTTTTATTTCTATTTTATTTCTGTGTTGCTTCCGTTTGGCTGCGTTTATCAGCCGAAGCATAAAAGCGATAAAGTTTCATCCATAAAATATGCGAAACTTGTGCGACAGCTTCTAACGCACAATAAAAGAGCAACAAAGCCAGAGAGAGAAAGAGAGAGTGCGAGAGAGAGAGAGAACGATTTGGTATATATACATATATATGTTTTACTGGCATATAAATTAACGTTAGTTTATTCGTTTTATGTTGCAACTGCTATAATGAGAAACTTCAAATATTTGAATAATACTTATGGCAGTTGGCCGGCAAGATTTATAATTTGATTAACTGGCGAGAGCCGAGTGTGTGCATACCAAACATATTCTGATTGCCGCTTTACGAATTGCGGAATTTATTGGACTGGTAAGTGCCACGAATCAAATATAAATAACTTTCTTTATGGCAGAGCCGCGAATTTTATGAGCACAACTTTGGAAGTTCTTATGTAAAGTTGATTATTTGGCTTATGTATATTATATATACAAATTATTATGGTTATGTGAAACAAATTTCAATTTCGTGAGGTATATAGTATATGCTCGCATACCGAATTTCATGCTTATAGCTCTCAGAACTGCTGAGTTCAGTTAGATATAAAGTTAATATTATGTGTAGTAAGTATAGTAGGTGTGCATATCTGATATAAATATCTTTAGTTATAGATCTTAGGCAGGCACGCCACATTTTAAGATTATCGCTCAAGAACTAGCTGAGTTCACTTAGTTATATTGCTATAATGATGCACCACGAACATTATATCTGCCTATATATCACTTAAATATCATAAAATTTGTAAAATACGCACACCAGCCAAATTTTCTGATTATAGCTCAAAGACTACCTCAGATCATTCAGTTAGATTGCTTATCGGGCATGATTTATATACAAATCTTGCTAAATTTTCTATAATATCAAGAAATAAGCTGCAAGGGCAAATTATATGCTTATAGCTCAAGGAGACTCTGAGTCCACGTAGTTTAATTTAATATAACAAATTTTAAATTCTACTCATTTCAGTTAGATATTATTTTATTTTCATTCCCCGTGGCCTGGCAAAGTTTTCTACATCTCTCGTAGCATTTCGCCTGCTTGAGTAAGAATATGAAATAGTTGCATTACTTTGACTTTCGTAATTTAATTGTTCATGTCTGTGCAAGTAGATGCCATTAAAATTTCATATGTGTAATGAGAGCATATGTATGTGCATGTATATGTATATATATATACTATATACTAGATATGATATATGTGAAACATGTGTCGCTCGCTGTCTAAGGCTAAGTTGCTGCTTTTTGGTAAAACAAACACGTTTTCATTAAAAAGTCTGCGTTTGATGGCACATCATGGTAGACACACACACACACACACACACATACATAAGTAGGGGCGCTGTGGGCGTGGCAGCTGCCAAGCAGCCTCAAGGTCATCAAGTGTGCTTGAGACTTTCGCCCAATAAAATTAACCAAAAAGGAAGCATGAAAAATTACCAAAAAAAAAAAAAATGAAGAAATTGTGGAAAAGGGGAAAATATAAAGCAAAACGAAAAGGCATAAGGCCAAACACAAAAAAAAAAAAAAAAAAAACTTAAACACTCTTTGCATTTTTAATATGCCGGCAACGTGTGCACTTTGCTTGCCTCATTTATGGAACG
This sequence comes from Drosophila navojoa, assembly GCF_001654015.2. The sequence goes on from NW_022045866.1 coordinate 1,648,869, forward strand.
GTGATATCTTTGTAGCCTGCGTTACGTATACGAGGTGAGGTCAAAAATATATGATGAAAATATATCTGATATATGTTGCATGTATGTATATACAGCGAGACGCTAAAAAAGTTCTAGCATACACAACTCTTCAAGTAGATTCAGCTGGAGCACATGCATATCTATATATAGAACTTGAGCATTAATTCTGGCAAATCGTTTGACCACAAATCAATTTTAGCTAAACAAATTTTTTATGAAAATATGTGCTTGCTATATTTATAGAAGAACAAAAGGCAGAAGATTTCTAAATTTATGATCGAAATGCTGTTTACTTGGTATTTAAGATGATTAAAGCAAAAAGTAAATTTATGATGGTGAGAAATAATATTCGAGTAAAGCTAAAAAGTCAAGATATTAAAAACAAAGAGAAGTTAGTTGAAATATGTAAATATTTACAGCAAATTAAATTTATGCACTTTTGTAAAGATTTTTGCTCAAAGGAATACAAAGCTCTAAATAATTGGTATATTAAATAATTTTCAAGTTCTACTTAAGATTTGTTACTGCAAGTGTAACTAGGGATGGAATGATAAGGGACTTTTAAGGCGCCTTGTTTCTATATACACTCGTATCTTTAAAAAGTTTTTAGCTTAGTTTATTTTTAAAGCATTTAATGTTATTTGCAAGTTGCTTTTGATTTATACACCTCTCGCTGCTTTCTCGGCTGCTGTGCGATGTTTGGCTTTAACGTGAGCAAAAATTGATGATGGCGAATGTAACGGGACGCACACACAAAGCGTATGCCATGACCTGCATGTACAACAGGACATGCGACGCTGTCGAGTCACAGTCCCCAATCCGCCCCACCCCCACCTCTCTAGTCACCCGCTCTTGGCCAACTGCTTTTACCTGTCTAGCGAGCGGCGAATGCAAGCGACAAGTTGCGCTAGTTACCTATATAGCAAAGTAAGTGAGTGTGTGTATGAGTACGTCTGTGTGTGTGTGCGTGTATCGCAATTGATACAAGTAATTACCCACAGCTACAATTAGGGAATTTGTAATGCTTGCGTCCGCTTTTTGGTCATTCTAATTGTGCAATTAAGCAATATCAATTACAAATAATTACAATGATACACACACACACACACACACATCAGTTAAAGTTGCGCTCAAAAACGGGCAACAGATTTTTAAATTATGCATGAGACAGATAAGCAAAACAGAAAAACACAAAACACACAGGAAAACGAAAGAGAAAACCAAAGCGAAATGGAAATGGAAATTGCTGCTACGTTTTTGGCCTGGCCAACATACTAAATCGCAACAAAATCCATTTGGATACCCGTTCAGCCCTTAGCATACAATTGGCATATATTTTGCTGGTTTGCTGCTTTGCCTTCTGAGATACTCTTGAAGCTGAGGGGCATGTGAATTAAGTGCTTGATGCAAGCAGGGAGATTGATTGATAGTAGATAGTAGAGGAATCTATTGGAATCAAATTTTTGTTAAGAGTTTTTGATATGTTAAGTTGATATACCTAAGGAGCAAATTTAGAGGAAATATTATTTCTATAAGTCTTCACTAAAATTTAAAAAATTCAGGAAATAAGTTTATTTGCGGCGGTAATTGAAAAATTAAATGAAAATATCAAAAAATCTTCTAGATGTTCGTTTTATAGATTAGTTTTAAGAATATATTATAAAGCTATGTCAACATTTTTAGATTTTTTTAATTCGAATTTTGCATTTGAAGTTAAGTGAGTAAACAATATTTAATTTTTTTTTTTTTAATTTTTATTTATTTTTTATTTTTTATAATTATTTATAAGTATTTTAATATTTATAAGAAACGAATCTTAAAAATTATATAATTATTTAGAGGAATATTTTATATAAGAGGGATCTCTAATTAATTAAAAAATGAGTTTATTAATCTTATTATTCTCTATGTATATTAAATAATTTCTATTATTTTTATTTATATTTATTTCCATAATTATTTTGGCCTAATTTCCTAATGCCCAATTTCCATGCCTCTAAGTCATAGCCCAGCCAGCGCATACCCTATGCTTCTCCTCCTCTATATTTAACTTTTGCGTACATCCTGTTTCGTCCTGTTGCCTGCGCTCTCTAGATCTATGCCGCAATAACTTTCACATCAACTTGAGCTTTGAATAACTGGTCATAGAGTATTAAAGTTCTACAAAAGTTCTACTTTCCTTTTTTTTGGCTTTTATCGCAGCACAAACGCATAAATAATTGTTGAAAATTTCCACAACTTTTGCAGTGTTTTGAAAAGTTTCTGAGCGGAGAGGAAATTGATTTGCAAACGAATTTTACATACAAACATTGCACACATATGCAAAAATAAAAAAAAAACTGTTGTGCCAAGTGAAAACTGTAAGGGAATATCAGCTTCGCGCTAGTCAAGATTTGACTTACTTTGCTGCCCACTCTCACCCTCTCACCCTCTCCTACTCTCACTCTCTCTCCATCTCTGTCTCGCTACTTGTAATATAGCACAGAATTAGAAAATTGAATATGTCAGGCCTTAGCCATGCCGCGCCGCGCCGCGCTCAGCCAAGTCAAGGTAAAGCCCAAGCAAAACATTGCGACATTAAGCATGGGCGTTGCGAATTGGAAAATTTAATTTGCGATGGTCGCACAACTTTTCAAGACAAAAATAAAACAACAAAAAATACAAGAAACGAAAAAACCAAAAATATAAAAAATAAACACCAACAACAACAACAACAACAACGACAAAACATAAGAGAAGATTTCGGGGAAATGAGAGGAAAATCAACAGACAAATCTGCACAAAATAAGGCCACATTGTCGTCTCGGTCTGCGTATTTTCTTGAGCAGCTTCTTTTTTTTTTTGTTTGTTGCCCATTTTCCTTTTGGCTTGGATTTTTTTTTTTGGTTTTTCATTTGCTTTTGCGACTTGGCTTAAATTCTCATCTTCGTACGCTTGGGGTCTCTCTCTATCCCACTCGCCCTCTCTCTCTCTCTCTCTGTCTCTCTTTCTCTCTCTGTGTGTGTTGCTGGCATTCGCTTTTGCCTCAAATTTTCGTTCTCATTTGGCCAATTTTTTCATGGCTTAGTTGTTGCTGTGGCTCTTGTTGCTAGTATTGTTGCTGCTGTTGTTGTTGTTGTTGTTGCTAAACCAAATTTCAATTATTTTGTTTGTTGCCATTTTCATTACGTTTCGCTTTCATAGTCGCCTGTCAGCGTGTAACAAAGCGCAAAGCGCAAAACTTGCAAAGCAAAAAATTATGTGGAAAATGGAAAATTGCTTATAATACACACACACACACACACACAGTGTGAAAGAGAGATAGGGTGACACAGAGAGTGAGAGAGAGAGGGAGAGAGCTGTAGAGTTAGGGCCAACCAACACCGTCACACAATGTGGCACGGCCATTGTCCGCAATGTTGGCGTTGGGGAAAACCCTTGCATTTGGCACGCCCCCACCCAACAACGCCTACCTTTGCTCAGCCACTGCTGTCCACATTTTGTGGCTTTGTTTCGCGCTGCTTTGTGGCTGCGACTCTTTAAACGACATTAAACAGTTCTAGTGCCCATAATGAACTACACACAGCGCAGAGTCGAGGCTGCTCGCCTGGCTCTGGCTCTGGCTCTGGCTCTGGCTCTGGCTCTGGCTCTGGCTCTGGCATCGATGCGTGCAGCCGGCGCTTTGATGTGTACCTTCCCCTACTCCTGCTCCTGCTGCTGCTGCTGCTTCTCCTGCTCCTGTGCTGTCAAATGCAAGGCAAGGCAGCTTGGGCTGCCTTTTGTGTACATTTCACTGGCATTTTTTGCGCTGCTGCTGCCGCTCTGCTGCCGCTTTGCTGCTGCTCTGCTGCTGCTCTGCTGCTGCTGCTGTTGCTGTTGCTCGTTTTCGTTTCCATTTAATTTCTGTGGCCCCCTGCGCACTGCGACTCGCATTACAACATTGACGACATCGTCACATACGTGTGCCACGCCCCCCCCCCCCCCCCCCCCCCCCCCCTCGCACACACAGATCTTATCGAGACGATGCTTAAAATTCCAAGCACTCTCTTTTGTGCGAAATTTTCTCTTCGAGCAGTTTTTTTTTTCTCATTTTTTTTGGCTGTCGAATTGTTTTGAAATTGAAACTTGATTATGTCCTAACTGCCATGACACACACGATTTTGCCTGGGTAGAGTATGAGCCATGCCTACGCTGCCCTATACACTATTTCACTGGCCACTGGTCAGCGCCCGCCCTGAGCTGGATTGGGGTGCGCCTGCCTGTGCTGCTGGCCTGTGGGCTGCGTTGGGGGCGTGTCACTTTCATTTTATCGCTCCACTGCATTGTAAATATTTTCTTTAGTCGCGCTTTGCCAGTCGAAAATATAAATAAGGCAAACGCTTTGATAAACTAAGCTATAATCAACACACAGACAGCAGCGGGGTCTGCGAATATATATGTGTCTGTGTGTGTGTGTGTGTGTGTGTGTGTGTATGCAGTGGTGATGAGATTATAGACAAAACGTGCTTACATTGAAATCCCAAACTGGCATAGCTTAAAGCGAAGCAGCACATTAAAGAATATATTGCTGAATAATATTCATAAAATTGAGGTTTGAGTAAAAAATATATATATATATTTTTAATTTAAGAAAGTAATGGAAATATAGAAAAAATTTATGTAATAATAAAATCTTGTAAATAAAAAAATAAAAACCAAAAACAAATAGCCTGATTTCACATTCTAAATTTTTTACTATATATATGCACATAAATTTTTTAATACATATTCATTTGCTTAATTTATTATTGATGAATACCATATTTTTTTTTTAGAAATTTATATTTTGTATATTGTATTATTTATATTTATATTTATTTCTATTTTTTTTTATATTTATATTTATATTTATATTTATATTTATATTTATATTTATATTTATATTTATTTATTTTGATTAAATTTTAATTTACTATTTCATTTATTTACATTTATTCATTTGTTATTTATTTTTTTCATTTATATTTTTTATTATTTCCCAATTCGATATATTTTTACTATATTTAATATTATATTTCCTTATATTCTTTTTTATATTTTTTGGATAAAGTTCAATTTATGAATGAAATAATTATATTAGATTTATATGACTTTTTATTTAATATTATAAAAATTGTATATAATTTTTATCATTATTATATTTTTATATAAATATATTTTTTGCTTATTTTATGTTTGTTTGAATTATCACGCAATCTATTGACAGAATGACTTTCTATCCTGCTCAGATCGTGTCTAGTTCAATGCACAGCCAATCCCTTCAATTATGTAAGCAGTACCGTAATACCGTAATACCTCCTTCACTTTCAATACACTTTATGCCGTCCGGCTGCTCCGCAGAGATAAATTTGTTCGCTTCTCAGAAATTGCAAAGCAGAACAGGTTTAAGGTGGAAATAGAATTCAATAGAATTGAAATTGCAAGCCGATGCTTTTTACCTCATTCTCAATTTGCTGTCTCAATTTCAAATAACGCTACATATTTTCAGTTGAAGCAATAAGCAAAATCTCATAGACAAAAAATTCCACACATATAAAAATATTTTTAAAAACTTTAAAGATAATTTTAAAAAATTTATTTTTACCCATACATATAGGTATTCTTTGTTATTTATACGAACATATATATAGTCAGCTGCTATCTGCTATTCACGAGCTGAGCGGTGCCCGCATAGTCGAAAAACTGAGCTATCAGCAAATATGAGTTTTCCCTTTCAATTCGACGTTTTTCTCTTCTGTATTTTTCGCTTTTTTTTCGGTGTTTGCTGCGCCTTTTGCTGACAGCCGCTTTTCAAAAGCAAATAATATGAGTTTTCGGTTTATATTACACAGCTCGCTGCCTAAATTTTTGTTGCTTTTCTTTTCACATTGCTGGGGGTATTTCTATGCTCATTCACTGATGAGAAAAGAGTATATGGGTTTTGTGCAATGTCTGGCTTGAAGTCTATACGGACAGACGCAATTGAAGTGAGAGACTAGAAAAATTTGATATCTGTTGTTGAACTATAAAATTTATCACGTTTCAGAAACTATAGTTGTTGATGAGCTAGAGTTATAGAGTCTATATCTACGCCCATTTTGGGCGTGTCAAGTCTTTACTTTATCTTAGAGAAATTCCAAATGAATTTGACACAAATTTCAGCTGTGAATGAGTATTCTGCAGTCGTTAACGCCTGACTGCAGCGCTCTGACGTGTTTTCTTTTTGCTGTTTGTCTGTCTTTTTGTACATTTAGCTGCATTTGAATGAAGTCGACAACGGCGTCAACGTTTATGCACGAAATGTGTTTTTAATGAAGCCTTTTAACCAGTTCGCTTGGCCCGGCCTAATAAAGACAGCGGCGTCACTTATTTTATGGTATATATTTTGCCCCCTCTCCCACTCTCTCTCTCTCACTCTGATTTTGTGCCTTTGCCCATTTATATTTTATTTTTACAATTTTTATTTTTTTGTGCGTTTTTCTTCCCTTTTTCAATAAATCGCAAATGGGCATTTGTCCTTGCAGCGAATGGCAACGGGTAGAAATGTGCGAACTGTGCGAGCTGTGAGCTGTGGCAAAGGGATTGGAAATGGGCCTGGGACTGGGACTGGGACTGGATCTGAGTCTGAGTCTGAGGCTGTTGCTGTTGCCCGAAGTTTATGCAAAGTAGCTTTTAATATGTTTACGACTAAACATATTTTGGTGCGAGAAGGCGGACGGGGCTGTGCTTGGGCTGTGCACAGGTTAATAACGCCCCGCTCTTGCTTTTATTGTACAATTTTTAATAATTCCTTTAAAAAGCGATGCTGAAGCAGAAGAAGGAAATATTAAACTTTACTGCTGCAGCCGACGCCGTTTACATTTTTGGCCAACAACAAAATAACGAAACAATTTTTTTATTGTAATTTATTTGCTCAGCTGCGCGGCTATATTTAAGTGGCTCAACTTTAAATGAAATGTTAATGGACCAACACAGAGACGAGAGAGACATAGAGCTGCCTGCAGTTGGTATATTAAATTTCTTAAATTTTAAATAAATATCTCAAGTGCTTTTGTGCACGAATTAATTAAGATTTAAGCCGCTTAGAAGTTCGGCTTAAGCACACTTGACTAGGCCTTAGCTGCACGGCACAGATGCCAGAAATCCGGCACGTGTCACGTGTCGCCTCAAGTTTGAGCAGATGTAAATGCAAATACACTTTAATATGCTTTAAGCGCGACGTTGTTCCTCATTGTTTCCAAATAAGATTAAGCCTTTGGCGTACATGTGGCGTATGCGTAATATTGCGTATACGCCGCATCGGGCCGGCGCGCGTGTTAATTGTGTTAAAATTACGAGAGGTCCACATCACGTCGTTGGAGTGCAATGCCTTAACGACCGCCTGCATACATAAAACGCAGCTGACATGGCGCTGGAGTTGGATGGCTGGGTCCGGGTCGGTTCGTGTCTATAAAGCGCAAGCCCTAGGCGCGCGCCCAAATGTAGGCAATAAAAAATGTTTAAACCCTAAATTATTGTCAGCGGAGAGAGAGAGAGAGAGAGAGAGAGTGTGTGTGAGAGTGAGAGGCAGGGATGCATTATGCTTAGCTATAGCAAATGACATGGTAAGCCAAAAGTTTGCCGCTTACGCTCGGCACATTGTTTGCAGCAGCGAAATATGCGAGAAGCATGCATGGCTGGGGACGGAGGGGGGGCTGGTGAGGTACCCTGTGGGCGGGAATGCGTGACAGGAGACGCCACTTGATGATGAATGGATAGCACCTACGGCAATGTCGTTGACTTTGGCAAACAACTTGAAGAGCAGCCTGCGCTCTCGCTCTGTCAACTCTACCTCTCACTCCTTCTCTCTCTCTCTATCTCTCTCACTCTGTATGTTTGCTGCGCTTGAAGCTTGGGCACAAGTTTTATGGCATTCACTACTTTCAGCTGCGTGCGTTAATCTTATTTGCTACAACATTTTCGTACGCTCTGCTTGTGCGTAAATAAATGTAACAAATGTCGCCAGCTGCGGGCGTTATATATATTATATATGTATATAGGGGATATATGTACATATGTATATGCATGTAGTATATAGTATTGGCTGTGGGGCAGTTTGGCGATTTTAGCGGCATATTTTGTCTACTAAAAGCATGTCAGGGATTTTCGCCTTACAATAAAAACGTGGCACTGGGTCTATGCAGTCAGCCTTCAAAAAAAGAGAGGAAGCCAGTTCCTGTGTGTGTGTGCGTGTGTGTGCGCGTGTATGTATAAATGTGTGTGGCAAACTTGTAGCCAAAGCGTGCCAAGTTTCTGCTTTTGGTGCGTGTATTGAATGCAAAATTCAAAAGTTAAATATTGCACGCTTAACTGGCAAAAAGAAGACAACTTTATCTTCCCAGACGCTCGTGCGCTCTTATCTCATCTCTTCGCGCTGCTTCTTTGTCTCGTTATCTGCGTAGCTCTAAGGCAGCGGCATATTAAATTTAATTAAAGCGAGAAGCCAAAACGCAAATGTGATTACCATTTCAACTCCAACTGGAACTGGAACTTGATTTGACAGCAAACAGGAAATCTGACAACAACAAAATCTTGGAGTTCACTTGATACGCTGGCTTGTCAGCTGACTAGATACTGTAGCCCAGCCTGTCATGCCTCTCGCTCTCCCACTCTCTCCCACTCGCTGTCTGTCGAGCAACATATCTTTGCATATTTGATGGCGCATAATGGCGCAAAAAATTGTTTACATGCATAAAAAATGTTTCTTTGCATTTACATAATTTTTTTGACTTTTCAAGTCGCACAGCCTCTGCACCTTTGCACTTGTTTGCGGCAGGCGTAGAGAAATAAAATATATATTAAAATATATATAAGCTGAAAATGCGTGCGCTAAGAATTTAAGTCTAGTTACGCACTTTTTTTTTTTTTTGCTGTGTATACTCATTCAGGAAAGCGAAATGAGTATATTGGTTTCTTCAGACTGTTGAGGCTAGAGACTTGCTATATAAAACGCGTGCATACCCTCGAAAATGTATCAGGCAGCCTTTGGCCCGTTCTTCTTCGCTTTTCTTTTCGTTTAGGTCAGTTAAGCTATTTTAGACAATTACAAATTCATAGCCGCTTTCGTTTTTTTTTTGTTCATGTTTTCCTCGTTAAGCCCTTAAAATGGGTTTTCAATTACCAAATTCTAGGAAATCGACGAGCTACTAGTAGCTCTACGGCTACGGCTACCTTCGCCTTGGAGCGAGCACCAATTGCAATTTACATTGTTTATGCATTCACTTTGTACAGTTGTGGTACTTCAGTCAAATCCTCTTAACTTTGTAAACCCTTCTACCTTTTTGGTTAATTAAAAATGTTTTGGGCTTGAGCTAAAAGTTCTTATTATTTTTAATAACTTCTTTATTGTATTATAATGTTTTATATATGTATATATTTTATATATATATATTTTTTTTTTTCGATGATTTGTATAAAACATTTTGTGTATTCTTGTATTGTGAAATATTATTTTGGTTTTGTTTTATACATTTTGATTTATTTATTTATTATGGTGTTTTATTTTTTGTATTTGGTATTCATATTAATATATCCAAAAAGAAAAATGGTATTATTAATTTATTTTTTATTTTCAGTTTTGCTTTTGTATTTCAATAATTATAATTATTATTATTATTTTATTTAAAAAATAATTTCAATTTGTTTATGTTATTTTTATCAAGTTTATATATATTTACAATATTTTATATATGAAATTTTTGTAAATTTTATGAAATATATATTTTCAATAATATGTTTTCTTTTTTTAAGTTTATTTTATTATTTATTTTTCATATATGTTGCATTATTACTGCAAAAACTTTTCTTGTTTATTATTAATATATTTATTTATCATTTTATCATTTAAATAATTTTTTAACATTTTTGGTTTACCTTTTTTTTTCTATTTATATATTCATATTTATTTGCTTTATTGTTTAATTAAAATTTCTTTTATTTTTTTTATTATTTAATATGAATTTATCAATTGCTTATTTATTAATATACAAACACTATTTCTAATGTCCTATGCAAACTTATTTTCTATTTTATTTGATAAGTTTCGAATTTCCTACTCACATTTTTTCAACTGCTCTGCAGTTGTATTTCTAACTGGATCTTGCTGCACATGCCACCACATAAAAAACTACGATAAGTTTTTTTTTTTTTAATTTTTTATTTATTTTATATTTAGCATAAACAATTTGTAACCGGCGAAATTAAGAAAGTGGCTCGAGCACTCACTTGCAGCACCGCCAAAACCGTTTAAAGTTAGCTCCTACAACGTACTCGGAAACACACACTAGCGCGCACACACACACACAAACTCAGACACATGCAGTGAATATAAAGTGAAATTTTTGTAGGGTGCACACGTGAAGAGGAGATTCGGATGAAAGCGAAAGAACGTCCAGTTGCGCGCGTTGCCATCGACAAACTGATGATAAACGAAAACTGTTTATCAGCAGCAAGCGTCGGCAGAGCACCCCAAAAACGCGCTGCCTCAGCTGGCGTCGCAGCAGCAGCATCGACTGACTACGTCACAGCGCATATATGAGCAGCCGCCACAGCAGCAGCAGCGCCAGCGGCAGCGACAGAGGAGGCTTCGTCGTGTTCATCGTCGTCGTCGTCGTCGTCGTTATCGTCGTTGTCGTCGGCTCGTGCTGCACCCGAAGACGCATTTCGTTAGTCAAGTTAACGCCATGTGTAAATGAACATTGCCTGCGCTGCCGACGTCGCTGCTGCCAACACACACACACACACTTTCTCTCTCTCTCTCTTTCTCATTGTGTAGAGTTTCGCTCTTAGTTCGAAAATAAAGAGCGTTGGCAGGCGCTAGGCCTGAAGCGCTGTTATCAGCGTCTTATCAATTCGTTTTATTGTTGGGATAGGACCTGCCTATGTGCACTAAATGTGTGTGTGTGTGTGTGTGCGTGTGTGTGAAATAGGCAATTGATATGTGGAAAGTAATTGATTTATTATTGAAAATAATTATTTTTCTTTTTTATATTATTTTTATATTATTTATTTTTATGTATACTTTTCTGGGAAGTAGTGTATGATGTAAATAGGATATATTTTATATGGGAAATAATATTTTAAAAATACTTTTGGGAAATCTAAGGTTGCTGTCAATCTTTGGCCATATTTCCCAGAGAGGTCTGTTAAACAATAAAACTTAGCGTTAAGAAAAATCAACAGAGATTTATCATATATAATATAGCTAAGATAAAGCTTTTTTACACAATATTTTTAAAGTACTTTAAAGTCACTTGGGAATCAATTTTTAGTCTTAAAAAAAAACTAAAAATTTTTAAACTACAAATTGTCAGCTCTAAACATTTCGTTTTTTATATTCCCTACTCATTCTTTATAGTTATTACTATTATTATTATCATTATTATTGCCAATACAATGCTTTTCCGGCGCTGGCATTTGCTCTTTTCCTGCCGAACTGACCGGCTGATAGTCAAATATCTTTGCGGCTTATGCAGAGTAGCTGCAGCTGTGGCTGCTGTGTTCACTGCTAACAGCCAAACGGCCAAGAGGCAACTGCAACTGCAACTGCTGCGGCGACTGTTGTCCACTTGTGGCAAATGCTCAACAGCTTTGGCGATAAGCCATCGTCCAAAAACTGCTGACAAGAAGCGAAAGACAACATTTCAAATACTTTTTTTTTGTATTCTCTCGCTTACGAAATGTGCCCGCGGCTTCACACACACAGAGAAAAAGAGGAAAGTCGAGAGCAGTTGGGCAAATAGAGCAACAAAATCTGACCAAGCTACTGAGACAACAACAATTCGAAGCTATGGAAATGCGGGTACTACAACTATAAGCTTAAACAAATAGGTGTATGTGGGCAGCTGCTCGACATGCAGATATCCTGTATTCAGAAGAGTTGGGGAGGTAAGAAGAGAACTACATTAATGCTGACCTAATTTGATGCAGAATATAAAGAAGATTAGTGGAACATGCAGCCTGCATTGAATCAACTGCGCACATAGATACCCTATAAAAATCAAATCAAATACATCATAATTGCAGCAAATGAGTTTCTTTCATCAGATTTCTATTATATCCATCTCTATTCTGACCTCTATCATACCCATCTCAATCACACTCATACAGGGTATGCTTAGTCATTGGCATTGCATTGCCAAGCGAGCAGAAAGCACAACCGCAATATATGCAAATGTCCGTTTCCGGCTATGTATTCTTGGCATTTTTCAAACAAAAATGGAACAATAGAAGCTCCGACTGCGAGCCAGCGCACAAAACATCAACAAAACTAGAAATATATGAAATAAAAACCAGTGCCAGAGTTGGCGCGGCGGCAGTACACGACTAGCGCATATCCATTGTCCTTATCATTAGCAATGTCAGTAGCATTATCATTGTCAAGGTCATTATCATATTTAATATTTAATATTGATTATTCAATATCATTGTCATCAACAATATCATTAGCATTGTCATTGCCATTGCCACTGTCACTTTCATGATCATTATTCATTATTCATTATCGTTATCATTATCGTTTTCATTAAGTAAGACTTTGATACTTACCTCATTAGCAACAGACCAGAGAAGCGGGAGATTGAACTGAAATTTCCACTGAAATTGAAGAATAGAAGAAAAATATTTATGAGAACCTTTTGTGAGTGAATTTTTAATCATAGAAATGGGCATATTAGTTTTGTCAAGAATTAATCTAGTTTGTTATATAATAAAATACTCCTATTGATAAATCCCATCGACCCTTCTCCCTTATATCTCCCTCATTTAGGGTATATAGAAATAGCTCTGCCAATGCCAACAGAGAAAGCCAAATGTGTTAACAATACACTTAAGCAATATGCATTATACAATGGCCCTGCATCGTGGGCATACCATAAAAGCATGAAATGTTTGTAAAATTTATAAATTTTAAATATACAAATTATTTCGACTTAAGCAGCTCAGTTAAATGACATGCCCTAGTTTTTTTTTTTTTTTGCGCTTTTTATTCTTCCTCTGGTAATTCACAAGTAATCTCTGTGGCATTAGCTATGCATTAATGCAAGGCATACATATATTTTTGGCACTCACTGTCTAATTGAGCTCAATGCCGAGCAACGTTCGCCTTGGTCACTGAGCTAATGAAGCAATAACAAATTCATAATTATGTATTAGCATTCATTTTGTCTTCCTCTCTTGCTCATCCGCTCTCTCTCTCTCTCTCTCTCTCTCTCTCTCCAATTCTCTGTCTCTTTTGCTGTCTGTGGGCCAAGCTGCTCGTAATTGACGCAATTATAAAATTGCAATCGTCTTATGAAACGACTAAGTAAACAAAATTTGCAAATTCAATTTCCGAGCACTTTTTTCTCAACTTAATAAATATATTTTACATTAAGTTCGATTAATTTGTCAACAGAGAGAGAGAGAGAGAGTAAGAGAGAGAGAGAGAGAGAGTATACTAATGCATAGTTATAGTTAAAATGAATTTACGCTTCTTGGCCAACTTCAACTTGAAGTGCATAAAGTGCAGCAGCACCTCCATCAGAGCTCTTGGCTCTAGCCATGCCTTTAAGCTGTCTCACCTGTCTCACGCTCTGCCTCAAATTTAATTTGTTGTAGACAACGGGTCAGGACCACAGACTGTAGAGCTGCAGGTCGAGCATGCTTAAACACGAAAGACAAATTAAAATGCACTTAGCGCTCGCTGAAAAAAGTTACGAAGCCAAGTTGTGGAATGCGCTAGCAGCTGGCCAGAAGCTGATGTGCGGCTCGCTAAGGAGCTGCGGGCCAGCAAGAGGTTAAGCTCTGCGCTTCTCATTTTGAATACCCTCCCATTTTGGGTTTAAGGAGGCGTACTTGGGGCTTTCAGCGGGATTAGAGAAGAGATAGGAGAGGAGACTTGAAATTAGAATTCTCCATGCTTTCTATCAGTTAAAACTATGTTTTATATAAAAATTTTCAAGCTTGAAATATCAAATTTTATACTTGGTTAACAGTAAGTAAACTATATAGTCCACCTATACTATTTTATCTTTATCAATCTATCAATCAACTTTCACATTATTATTATTTTTTTTGCTTTCAAAACTTTTTAAGTATGAGCGGGTATTTTCTTTTCGCTTAAGCTCATCTGCAATGCTCGTACTTGACTTTTTACTTCAGGAAGTCTGACTAGTCGTTTGGCATATATAGTACATCTATCTAACGTACATATATAGAAGACATCATTAGTGACAGGCCAGCTGAGCAGCTAAAGGCTAGGCAAAAGCAGCACAGCTTAAAGCAAAGCTAGTTTTTATTTATGATATTAATGATTAAAGAGTTGTTTAATATTACAACACAACTAATGGGGAAATAAAAAATACATGTAGTATTAAATTATAATAGACTTGTAATATAATTTAAATTAAATGAAATAGTTGGAAATACAAAAAGTTTATCAGACATCCGAGGTGATAATAAATATATACAAAATTAAATAAATAGAAAATTAATCATAAATAATAAAAAACAAAAAAAGAATTAATTAAATGGAGAAATAAATAAATTAAAAATAATAATTTAAAATATTAACAAATTTAGAATAACAGAAAATATAATATTTATTATTTAATAAATACATAAAATATAAAATTTCAGAAATATTTATTATTTATATCGGTCGGCGTAATTTAATTTACCTATTTTTTAAGATTAATATAATATTAGCATTCCTTTGTTATTTTTTTTTAAATTTTTTTTTATAGCTACGTTAAATTTTTTTTTTGTAAATTTTAATACAATTTTTTTGTTTTTGTTTATTATATATTTTTTTTATATGTATGTAAATATTTTTTAGTTCTTTTGCTATGGCTATAAACCTTGTTTTATCATATTTTCTCACTAGTTTTACAACACTGATACGTAATAAAAAGTTATAATTGCGAGCTGCGAGCATACAGAAGCTCATTAAAATCTTAAATCTGAGTCTAGATATACAAATACATCAGCATATACATATTTATATCTCTATATACATATATATGTATACGCTTATATCCTCATATAAACATATGTTTATAGACATTAATCTTTAGTGCCTCGCTCAGCCACTTAGAAATTATGCGAGACATTAAGTGAATAGCTCTTAGATTGCACTCCGACCGCTAAATGTTATTAAAATGGAAACTGGACTGCATTGAGCGGGCTCGCGGCTGCAGTTGACTGCTCTAATCGGGCTTATGGTCAAGGTGGCTTATCTATTGCCATGCCAACAAGTGGCAATGGCAGCATAATGAAGCAGCTTAAATAATAAACTGCTCCACCACCTGACACAAGGATTGACGGACAGCTAATGAAAAGGGGCAGACAGACAGACAGAAGGACAGAGTGAGAGAGAGAGAGAGTGTGAGAGAGAGAGCGAGTCAGCTCGTAAATGGTGCAAAATAAAAGCATAGCTAATCTGATAATGTCGCCAACTGGCAAAAGTCTGAAGGGGTGTCCATTGTTCAAATATATTAATAATAATCAGATCTAATGAACAATTCGCATAAACAAGCAAACAAGTCCTCCACGCCGGGGTCTATGGCTAAATGTGTTTATCCCAACTATGAAAACAAGCTGGCTTTTTGCGCATTTCAGTTTGGGTCAAATGTAGAGAGAGAGAGAAAGAGAGAGAGGTGGTGTTGGAGTGTGAAAGAAATACAGTCAATGGCTAGAGGCACTGAATGAAATATCTTAAACTTTGAGCTGTTGCTTCCTTCGCACATGCAAATTATGAGCTGAGCATTCAATTGTTTTGATACACTGATAATTGATAAGCTAGAAAAGTTGTTTGAGTGTATGGAAATGGCAGAGGTATACGTTTGCAAAGTTATTCTAGAGACAAATGATGCCAAAGTGACAATTGATGATTTGCTCTTTGAGATATTCGAAAATTGTTTTAAGGACTTTGATTGTTTTAAAGTGGTTTAATTATTGATTTGCCTGTAAATGAAGGTAAAACAAATTTCCGATGAAGCATACAAATAATTAAAGGCAATAATAAATAAAAAAGAAGGGCTCAGTTCTTTAAATGGTGAAGAAAGGTGTGTATATATTGTTTTATTTATAGACAATGAAGTAGATAGTGCTTAAATTTATGAGAATCGCATAGAAAGGCGCTAGACAAGGCAAACGTTAAACTGTATTAGGGCACATTAGGACGCCATAGAGCTCCATTGCACAGAAAGAGTGAGGAAGACAGAGAGAGTTATAGAGAAGGGTGAGAAATAGGGAGCGAAGCAAACACAGGGACCAAAACGCATGGAGTTGAAAATAATAGAAATGAGTTTAATTCCTAAACTTATAGAAATGGCGTAAAGTCTCGTGAGTGTGGTGTTTCCATTACTGTCCGCCCACAAAATCAGATTAGCAACAATTAAAGCACTCTGTTTCATCCCATCTCTGTCTCCCACTCCCCTCTCCCTCTCCCTCTCTCTCTCTGTAAGCTGCTTAAATGTAATTTATATTGCTTAGCTGTGTTTAATATTTACTCGAGGCGAGTCGAGTCGAGTCGAGTGCATGGGCTAACGAAGGGAATCTGAACTGGAATTTGTCAAACTGTAGTTTTTCGAGTAACATTTGCCAGTTTCCCATTGCTGCTGTTGCTGCGTATGTTAATTGCATAAGCAGTTGGTGGGGAAAGGGGGAACGTCAGGTGGCTCAGCAGGTAAAGAGTTGCTGGAGCATGGGACAGCTTTCAATTTATCTTTTACAACGTGATTTATATGCTAACAGGCGGTCAATTTGTTGTTGCCGTTTGTTTCAACATGCTGGCGAAGGCATTTTCATACCCTGCAACCTATTGAGTATGCGTAGAAAGGGTCGATTGGTGCTGTGTGTGTAATGTGTGTAATGAGAGGGTAAAAATGATGGGAGAAGCAGGAAAAGTTGCTGGTGTACAGCAGCTATATTGTTATGAGCTGAATAGATGCTCTTATGCTCTTCTTCTCTGTTTGCCAGTAAGCGTCTCTAATTTTCTTAAACTAGGGAGTACAGACTCTTCAAATTAGCCATTTATGCTATATATGTTTGTAATTCTTAATAAATATAAACACAGACTAAGAATATTTTCTATTATTAATGCTTACTAAACTTTACTCACTGCTAAGTCCTCTCTAGAGTGGCCGTGGCTAGCTCCTGTAGCTATTTGCCTCAACGGGCTGTTACGATGTGAACTTATCAAGGATTTTATCTGATACTTGAGATACCTTAAGGTCTTCCTAGAATCTTTATAGAAATCTTGTTCTAGAAATTCACTCAGATTACATATTTATACGCTCTTAAAATTGCATTCAAATTGTCTATGTAAAACCGAAGCTATTCCATAAGATGAAGAAGCCGCAGCTGCTGGATGAGAGAAAACAGAGTCTATGCTAATGTGAATGTGTGTGTATGGGTGTATATCTAGGTGAGTATATATAGGTGTCTATAGTGTAGTATAGAAGGCGCAGCTGCTGGCTGAAGTGAGACTATGCTAATATAGATAAGCGTTTGTGTGTGTGTGTTGGAATATTTGATTCCTTCTGCAGCTGCTGCTACCACAAGTGAGCAGTGTGGCTCTCTGCTTGCTGCAGGGTATCTGCTAGTCGTGCACTTGCAATTCAAGCACTCTTACTTATAGTTGTTCACTGACTACTTTCATTGTTGTTGTTGTTTGTCATGCATGGCCCGTTGGTATTCGTATTTGTGCTGCGTGTACCTCTGCCCCTTTCTCTCTCTCTCTCTCTCTCTTTCACTCTCACAATCTGTGTGTGTGTGTGTGTGTGTGTGCATGCAAATGACTTGCCAACTGACAGCCGCAGCAATAGCAAACTGCTGACCAAGTGTGTGCGTGCCTCTGCGTCCGTCTTTCGCTCTCTCTCTCTCTCTCTCTCTCTCGCTGTGCATGCGTTTGCTTGTTGCCATTGTAGCTGCATTGTGTATCTTGCCCAACCAAAAATTTGCACATAAAGTATCTCTGACAGCCAAGTTTTCACTTGTAAAAGTTGCACGCAACACGCTGCATGCCCCATATATAGAGACACCCACAATCTCTCTCTCTCTCTCTCTCTCTCTCTCTCTCTTCTGCTGTTGCCTCTTCTCTCTGCTGTTTTTTGCATCTCCTGCCTCGCCTGCGGTTTTTGTAGCAACGCGTTTGCAAATAAATTTGACTTGGCCAACAAGAGCAGCCAGCAGAGGCAGCAGCAGCAGCAGCAGCAGAGACAGCAACAACTACATGAAATTTTCGAGCAACTGGCATGACTCAATTAAAAGCCACAACACTCGAACGGGGCGTTGCATGCAACATAAATTTGTAGCATGCCCCAACGCCTCGCACGCTGCTGTTGACAATTTAAATGGATCTCTGCCGCAATTTAAGCCGCTTTGATGTCCCAAACACTGCTCTGGATTCCCTATTGATTTGCAAGCGTCGGCTGGCATTGCAATGCCTTTGACTTCCTTTTGCTTTGCGTTTCTCTCACATTTTTGTGTGTTTTTGTTTTTCCTTCACTCAGCTACTCTTATCAATTTGTTGCTGTTGCTGTTTGTTTGGCTTGGATTGCCAGATGCCAAGCAAAATAAACAACATTTGCTTTTTCAAGCTGTCGAGTGCGTGTGACTGACTGGTCTGTGTGTGACTTATTTGTGTGTGTGTGTGTGACTGGTGTGTGTGCGTGTGTCCTGCAATTGAAGCTGATGCGCCAAAATTTGCATAATGCCTCTGTCAGATGACGCATACGCCGTGTATGACAGCAGTTAAAGCAACGAAAAGCACACGCTCAGGACAACATAAATAAATATATATATATAAATATATATACATATACATATATAGGGCGACTTAACCTACGGTAGCCCATATAGCTTCTTGATGAACCTACAAAGGGATCCCATGCACGGATATTGTAATGCATACAATTGTTGTTGTTGTTGTTGTTGTACAATACAATAGCTATAAATATGAAAGAGTTCATGCTGGCTGACAGGCTGAAAATTTCACAACACACACTTCCCCTTTTTTTGTTTGCTGGCTGTAAAGTGCGAAAAGCTACTGGAATACGAATATATATATATATATATGTGTATATATATTGGCTATATACAATAATATTTATCTATCGTAGAGTAGAGAGTCTGAAACAAATATGTGAATTTTAATACATGAATTTATTTTTTGCAGAATAAAAATGCTAAAAATTTGTCTATAAAGGTTAAATATATAGTAAATATATATAAAATGAAAATATTAACGTACTTTTATATTTATATATTTTCGAATAAATGACTATTAATATATTAGTATATTATTTATAGAAATATAAAATATATACATATATTGTACATTTTTAGATAAATATATTTGAAACAATTTTTTATGTATCTATAAAAATAAATATTTCTTTAAAAAAATATTAACTATTATGTTTTCATATTAAAATAATAATAAAATATTAAAATGTTGATTTCTTCATTTATATATATTTTTTTTAATATACATAGATATGAATATTTTTATATTTCTGTTTCTCTGTATACACATATCTACATTTTCTTTTCTTTTATTAAATAAGAGCACAGCCATTAAGCCAGAGGCTTATCTTTAGCACAGTACCAACAATTTGGGATTATTTTTCCAGGTTTGTTTTGACAAAATTGTGATTATTTTTGTTTGTCCCTAAGCTTAGCGCCATCTGTTGGCCAGTAGCTTACGGCATTTCAATTTGCAGTACCTACGAATAATATGAGTACAAGTTAACATAATCTTAAGTGGAAACATTTTTAAATGGAAAGACTAGCTTAAGCGTCCATTATTGGCCAGCTCAAAAATAAAATAAATGCAATAAATATAAACAAAAATATATAATAAACTGACAAAGAAACTGCAATTCGAGCTGCTAAGGAACTGACTTCTTAAGCTTTTAAAATATCTAAAATTTGTGCTTAAGAAGCTAAAGTTTAAAGTAGTTCATGTATATATCTTGATAAATATGTATATACATATATACCAATTATATGAAATCTCTTACTACCCCCACTTCTCTCAAACTAAAAGTTTTCCAACAGCAGCAGCTAGAGTTTCCCCATCTCCTACCCTTGTCCCGTATTAAATAACTATATTTCAGCTCGCTTTCCTTTCATCTTAGCGCCATCTCTGGGTCAGCAGCTTAGGCAGCAGCAAAACAACAAGAAAACGACACAAAATCTTCAGCTAAACAGCCAAGAAAAATCGTAAGCATAACAGGCACATTTATAAGCTCAAGTCTTTATCTATGCTATAGCCCATAATATAATCTAAATTTCCACTTTAAAAGTTCTTTAATGATGTTTGAAGAATCTGAGAGTAAACAAATTTCGAGGCTGCTTATTAAACCATTTGGCTGATACTTGATATTTGCCATTTTCTTCCATGGAAAACTTTGCTTAGCCAATTAGCTTTAATGGGCTTTAAGTGCGAGTGGGCGTGGCCTATGCTTGGTGACTTCTTTGAGTGTCTGTTGTCTATAGTTGACTGCCTGCCGCTGACTCAACAGTTCAATTGAATTTGATGCTGTTGCCGTCATGGTTTTTGACTATGAAATCTCGATAACAAGTTTTTCAAGCAAAAAGGGGGAAGGGCAATGGGTGTATGGGTGTATGGGTGTGGCAACAACTTGTGGCAAAAACATAATTACAAGCTGCCAAATGACAGCCATAACCGTTACAGAGCCAGCAATAGCAACAGCAGCCAAAGTATCAACAACTTAACCGAATGGCAATAGAAGCCCTAGCAACGCTTTGTCCTGCTGGTGATGGCCTGCTTATGGCTACCCCATCCACTGTCACACCAACCCCCGCCCACCGCCCCTCCTACTTTGCTTCCGCTTGCCATAAATTTGTGTTGAGAGCAGTCAGTGGAAGAGAAAAAAGAATACAAATGAAAATTGTCTTCATTTCAGTTTCGGTTCCTACTCAAAAGCAAATTCAATCAAATTATATAGTAGTAGCTGTAGTAGTAGTAGTAGTTGTTCTTCTTCTTCGTTTTCTCATTTGTTGTGCTCTCTTTATGGACGCATTTGAAGGGTTTGCCGAGTGCTCTATTATCTGTTAATGCTGATGACGATGCTGCTGTCATTGAAATCATAAGCCATGCATTTCACTAGCTAATGCACTTGTTATACTTTAACCCACCACCCCATCGTTGCCCCCCGCCGCCATTGCTAGGTTGGCGACCCATGGCTGCTGTTGCCAAGAGTCAAATGTGATGCATTGTCAACTGCATTTATTATTTACAATTTGTATATAAATATATACGGATATAAGAGAAAGCAATACATACACATATACATACACATATATATATCCAATCCAATCCAATATGGCCAAGCGTTGACTTGGCTTAGTGGGGCGTGGCATTGGTTGGCTGGGTGGGTGGACGGGGGGGGGGGCGTCACGTCACTCTCGCACATACATTCACATTTACAGTCCAGTTAACACCCCAGGGACAATGGCAGAGCAGCTACGCAATTTACGAATGCTGCGTTGCACTTTTCTGCTTTTCACACAAACACACACACGCACACACACATACATACATGTTTGTTACATAAGCTTATGTATAATGGCTTACCCTAGCGTATTTGTATGCACTTATGTACATTGAATGTACACTTAAGGCAACATTCACACATCAACTGAAGCACACACACACACACACACATACACATACACATATATATACGTGCCACCTCTTCCACTCTGGCTGCTGTGCATTTGTAAAGCAAATTTGTATTTATGCTGTTGCTAAAGCATCCATGACATTCGCTTTGGCTGGGGTTTGTCTTTCAATGCTCTTTCGACTTTCAGCACATTATGTGCTCCATTTACTGTACATGTATTGCACACACACACACACATACATGGAAACGTCAAGTGGCAATTTACATTAGTTTTATTGTATTAGAAATTAGCAGCTTTTAGCAGGCAACAGCAGGCAAAACTTTTGCCTCAGGCGCAAGTAACCTGTGACTCTGTGTGTGTGTGTGCGTGTGCGTGTGTGTGTGTGTGAAATATATTAGTTGCTCTCGCAGCATATCGAATTTCGACAGCTGCACAGAAGCAAATTGATTTTCATGTGACATTTCTGCATTTGGGCAATTTTAGTTGAGTTAAGATTTGGGATTTTCTCCGAGGATTTTCATTTAATAACTGATATGTTTGCTCAAATTGAATTTGATTGTTAAATTATTTATGGTATCTAGAAAGCCACAAGATAATTTTAGCATTCCAGCCAACCTAACCACAAGACATGTATGTAATCTTTCAGTTTGACACTGGCGAATGCATGAGACAAGTCTTAGAGACTTGATTTGAATGATTAAGCCAGAGTAGATGAGTATATATGAATATGTGTGAGTATATGTGAATATGTGTGAGTATATATGTCTCAGATACGAATCAAAGTTATACAGATATGAGGCTGAGATTAACAATAAAACTAACTGTATTCGTATATATATTCAAATACAGTGAGTAACATTAATATTCGGATTAGGTATAATCTTTGTGAGTTATTTAAATATATTAATATTAATATTAATAATATATATAATATTAATATTATTTGTTTCATAAACAGTGAGTAACATTAATATTCAGTTTAGGTACAATCTTTGTGAATTATTTAATTATATTAATATTAATATTAATAATATATATAATATTAATATTATATGTTTTGAAGTTGATAAATAAATAAACCGTATATTAATGTTACTCACTGTACATGCCTCATGAGATGCCAAGATTTCACTGCAAATACGCATAGCTATAAGTAGTTTTACCCAGAAATTATTATCAACGCATTCAGAGCAACAGGTGAACACTTAAATAACTTGGCAATTGGCTGAAGGCCTTCGCCGTGCTCTGCTTTTATTTTAAGCTACATTGAAAGAAGTTTGCAGCAATGACGAATAAGGAGACATAAATTCGCACACGAACGCGCTCAAGCAGCTAGCTCACTTATGTAAAATGAAAATAATTCTGAGAAAAACTCAAGTGAATGTGTTGCGCATGAGTTTTGAAGTCAATGATTTGGCAGAGCAAAGGATTAGAGCATGCGGAACCTGCTTTAGCCTAATCTTCAGACAGACATATACAAATTCTAAGCACTTTAAAGTGATTTCATCGCGCGTCAACTTCAAGCTAAAGTGTAAATGGCGGAGTTCGCTTTACAGAATAAATTTCTATTTATTTCCGAATGTTGTCAGCGTAATGCACGAATTGTGTAGATAATTATACGGAATCTTTTACTTTAATTCTGCTTAGAAATCGTTGTGGAACGAGAAAATTCAATATTTACTGGGAAATGTTGCATAAAAGTTGAAATACTGAAGGAAGTAAATATTTTTCTGTATTGTATCCGTATTATATATGAAACCGGGACAATATTTCTTTCTATTGTTAAGGATGAAATATATACTAGATATACTATATATAAAGTTGTTATTACTATAGTAGAAGCTTTAGTCTAAAAACTTCTGTAGCTCTTTGATAAAGCAACATTGCACTATTAAACAGTCGGATCTCGGCTGCTTTATGATTATCACATATATTGAACATTTATAAGTACTGAAATTAATACAAATTGTAGTCCAAGATTTAAGATCTTCCATACTCAGCTGTAATATATTACAAAATATATAAACAAATCTACTCTTGCCAGACTGGAAAACTATTAGCCATATGCATTTTAATGCTCGTAATATTAGCTATATATTTTTAGTATATATAAGCAATGCCTAAAGGCAATTGCAGAATTTCATATGGCAAGACACCATTAAGAATTAGTTAAATACATTAAAGCCATAATATAATATTGATTTTACGCGTATTTTTTCTGGAAGACCATTCCCATTATTATATATTTTTTATTTAGCATTTGACATCAAGTGTAGAACTTGTTAACCCAAAAAAATAAGGAACTCTAAACAATTTGAGAACACACGAATGGTCTGTGTGGAGAATCGATTGATTGCAATTCTACAAACTTAACTAAACGGAAACCTAACTAAAATTTTGTTACATCTGGAATAGGCCAAAAATAAAGCTAACTGAGAGCTAAAGACTAACCAACGCAAACTAGCCTAGACTAACGGTTTCTATTGTGAGACAAGACTAATTATGCCTAGACTAATTATAATGCCTAGATAATGTGACACTCGTTGACCAGGACAACATCATCGTTGACCACATCGCCATTGATGTTGGTACGATGCTCGTGATGTATGGGACAGCTAACGAGCAGTTCGTCTTCCTTGGCCTTGGCCTGCTCGGCTGCCTTTTGCATGGGCAGCATGTCAATGGCATCCATTAGTTTATCCTTCTCCTTTTCGATATCCTTGTCCTTCTCCATATCCTTGTTGTCCTTCTCGCTGAGCTCATTATCGCGATCATGTTCGTTTATGAAGTGCTCATAGACCTCATGATTATTGCGCAAGGCATTGTCCACGGCGCTGTCAAGGAACTGATAGAGAGGCGTCTCCAAGCGGCTGCGAGGCTGTGGCTGTGGCTGCGGCAGCGGCAGCGGCAGTGTGGGCTCCATATCGATGTTCAGGTTTGGCTGCAGCATCTGCTGCAGCAGGAACAGAAAGGGCGGCAGGGCCAGCGATGATTTGTGCTTGTGATGATGCCTGGGTGGCTTGGCACGAATACGCCCGCTCAAATTGTTATCGGAATTGAGCAGCAAAACGCCGCCGCCCAGATCGGCAGCTGGCCCATAATTCATATCGTGCTGCACGCTCTCAATGACCATATTGGGTGACATCAATTGAAATTCCTTTAGCTCCTGCTTGCCATCCGGCGATATCATCTTATTATAATAGACATAAGGTGGTGCTGCACCACCATCAGCTGCTGGCGGACTGTGACGTCGGCCATGATGCAAGGCCTCTACGGCAGACATGCGACGCTTATTGCGATGTAAATGAGCAGACAAATCACTCGATGGCTCTAGATCCTTTTCCTTGTCCTTGTCCATGTCCTTGTCCTTGTCCTTATCGGCAATAGTTGTTGCTGTTATGTCGGCAGCAGTAGCTGCGGCAGCTTCGCTCGCATTTTTAACTTGTTGCCTATCGGCCACGGCTGCAGTGCCCAAGGCTGTGGCCAAAACGGGCAGTGCCGATTCATTGTTGTAGTTGTAGCTGTTAATGTTGTTGTTGTTGATGCCGTTAATATCTGTGGCATTGAGGAGCCCATCGCCACCTCTGATGAGCATTGCCTGGCATGATCCCAACAGCCAGCCATCTGTGTGTGCAGCAGGCCCATCGTAAATAGTTTAGCGTTTTAATTTCAGTTTATATACTCACAGCAAATCAAGATCAACATGCTAACAAATAGCTTCTCCATAGTTCTTCTTGGTGGTCTTATTTTCGGCAGTAATTGAAAGTTCTTTGCATGAGAATACAAGTTGAATGAGCTGAGAATGTGGAGAGCAAGGCAGCTTTAAAATAGGCTTACAATTTAATTAATTTATTTAATTAATATATTTATTTATTTATTAATATTTTTCATTAAAATTTTTATTTATATATTATTATATTTTATAAATTAAATACTATTTCATAGTATAATTTTATTTAATATTTTGATTGTATATTTTCATTTAAACATTTTTTTCTATATATATTTAATATTATTTTTATTTTATTTTTTTCTTTTTATTACATTTTTACTTTCACCAAAATTTCTTTTATAATAATTCTTTTATTTATTTTTTACGGCAGCGTAAAATTTTGTTAGGTTTTATAATTTTTATAATTTAATACTTTTTATTACATTTTTACTATCACCAAAATATATGTATATATATTTTTTTCCGATTTTTATTTTGTTTGCTTTTTATATTTGATTATTCAATGATTTAAATTTTTAAATTTGTATATATTTATTTTTATTATAATATTTTGTTGATTTAATGTGTTTTATTTGGGTTTGGAATTTATTTAAATGTATATATATATATTTTTTATATCAAGTATATTTATTTTTTGGAATTTTATTTTATTACTATTTGATCTCTAAATATTTGTTTCACTTACTTTTTGTGATGTGCACGTTACGAGGTTTTTACGTTGAATGATTTGTTTTAGTTTGTCGCCCTATCAGGCTCACTTTGACAGACAGCCTGAATTGTGACAAAGCCAACTTTGTATAAATACATATGAATATCAATATACATATATGTATATGCATATATTCACTCTGGTTTGGGTATATATCAAATGAGTTTTTTATGTAAATCCAGTTCAAGTTTTTGTTTTTGAAAGCACGTTAAAGTTTCCACTTGTAATTCAGCATATGGCCAGGCAATATACGAAAACTCAATAGCCAAACACTACGCACACACACACACTCACAGGCACACAGGCACACAGGCACACAGACACACTCACTAATACTCACACTCTGCGCACAAGCGGCGACCTTTTCAAGTGCTGCGAATGGCGGCAGATACGAAAAACAGAAAATTTTCAGCCACAGAGAAAAAGTTTTCTATGCCCGTTCAGCTAGTCAAAGGAGAGTCTATTGGCTTGGTGTCAGGCCTGTGTATTGCCTTTTATATGCAAAATAGGCTCACGGAATGCAGACCTCTACGAGGGGCTAGCGAGCACTGTTCGAGTGTTATTTATATGAATACATTCCCATATACCCATGCAGCGAGTATTATGCTATTGCTTACGCTCGACTGCAAACATTCTTATATCTCCTATTTTTGTCCAAGTCAAAAGAGAGAATGCTGTGAAAAAGTTTAGCTTATAAATTTCCAATCAATTTTTGTGCAAAAAATCAAATAACAACAAGAACAAAAAAACAATGCACGCACAAGTGCCTCACTCATATATTCATAAGCGAGCGTGCACACATACATAGTATATATGTGTGTGTGCGTGTGTTTGCGTGTATTGCTATTACTTGATTAATAAATATTAGCAGCAAAAATTGGAAAATTCTCCGAGATGTGCAAACACGCCAAACGAAATGCGATAGATTTGCCAAATGGCTGGAGCATTTACACACACACAGACACACACACACACACAGATATACACCCCCACACATATGCAGGTATAACTTACCGTTGGCAACTAATTTCTGTTGCTGTTCGACACCTTTAGTGTCTGGCATTAATAATGTAAAGTGCGTGCCTCAAATGTAAATTTCCAATGCCTGCGACACTCGATGCTCGCGTAACGGCAGCTGACGCAGGTGAGCGACACCTGGCCTTGCAGGCGGCAGCACTTTGCTTATCAGCTTAAATGCAAATGCCACAAACCGATTGCCATGAGCCAACAACTCTCAACTCTTAACTTTGTCAATGGAAACGCAATCCAGCTGGAAGTGAATTTTTTTTGCTGCTGCTCCTGCTGCACTTGGGATCTGCACATTGTATGCCCGCTGGCTCCCTTTTTCTACTCGCTGCTTAACGGCTGGTTCTCTGTTCTCTGTTGTTTGTTTTGAGCGTATTTAATATAAGTCGATTTGGATTTACGTACGGCAAGCGGTTTAAATATTTAATGAGCTTCTGCCACATTCTCTACATATGTTTATCTTGGCTGCTCCTGAATGACTCTGCCGACGTATCAGATCGTAAGGCGAGGGCTGCTCAAGAGAGCTCATAACTCTAAAGTGAGGCGGGCACTAGAGCAACAGATGTGCCAGGGAAGGTAAAGCAAGAGAAATTGATGTGAGAAGATTAATGCTGAGAGCTTGGACAGCAACAAGAGTGTGGCATGATGCAGTTGAGAGAGAAGAGAATGAATGAGTAGCGAGAAAAGACTAGCGAATTGTAGCTAATAAAAGGGATTGAGCTAAAGTGTAACAAAAATTAGTAAAAGGAGTTTAGGTGAGAGCTTAAAGGCGATTATAAGATAGAAGCAGCAGTCAGTCAAATCAATAGTAAAGCGATTAGCCAAGCACTTAATTTACTGGAGTAGAGTTATATATAAATTATATAGTTGAATTGCATTCAGAAAATGGCTAAATTTAAGTAAACAACAAGCAGAGAATACAACACAAACAATTATCAATTCCTCTCTACGATTTCCTCATTTAGAGAAACAAAAGCTATGCTTGTTCTGCATACATATTTCATGGGCGATTCCTTGAAAAGAGTTTCAAGAGACGGCGACTCAAGTCAGTAGCATTTTATTAGGCAAAGACTCCTCAAAGGTCGTCGGCAGTTAAGCCAGTGATTCGTGCTGGCTGTTGTCGCTATTTATTAAAGCGACCCATGTTACAAGGGCTAAGTATGTAGGCCAGTCAGACTGAGCGGATTTAGCATTAGAGAGGGAGAGAATAGGAGAGGGAGTGTGAGTGGAGCAGGAGTTGGCCAATAATTGGACGTACTGTGCGTCTGTCTCGCTGTCTGTCAGGCAATGCATGATTTGTGGCAGTCCGAAAGGATTTCACGAAATGGCAGGCCTTTGATCTTATGGTTGGCAGGTGGATACGCTACGCAGCAAACATTTAATAAGCCTTTCGGTTAGTTTCTGTCTGCAGATGAAGTGACGGAGCAAGAGAGAGAGAGACGAGTGTGAGAGAGAAGGCGGGAGCTGTAGAGCGAGAGAGAGATACAGAATACAGCGAATGTCTCGCGCCTTTTGTAAAGTCTCATTAGTTGCTTCGTTAATATTCCGATTGTTGACACACACACACATTCACACACACACATACAGCTACAGTTACAGATACAAAAAAAGTTTTTGGCTTGGCGACTTAACTGTATAAAGCAATTTAATTAATAGCGTCCCTTTTGCCCTCTGCTTAACAGCCAGATATCCTGCGTCCTGCCACCCATCGCCAGCCCCCTGGCCCATCGTCCTTTACGTGTGCAGCGTGCCGTAAACTTAATTAAATGTGCAAGTGACGCGCTGAGCACAAAATGAACCAAGCAATAAGCACGGTTTGAACTTCGAGCATTCGCTGACATGTGACAAAAACAACACCAGCAGCAACAACAGCACGAAGTGAAGCAAGGTGGGCGAGGGTCAAGGAGGATATTTCGATCAGACAACATGGCGCATGTTTATACTGTTTTTAATGCAGCAACATAAACAAGTTAGAACAATGCAATTGTTAACCGACTGCATAATACTCGTTTATAGTGTTGATGTGATATTCAGGTATATTCTTCAGCCTTTAGACTAAGGTTAGTTATAAGTAAAACCTGTTGAGCCCAATTCTTAAGCCTTGGAAGACAAAAAATGTTTATTAAAAGGCTTTTTATTGAACACAACAGTTACTAGAAATGTTATCCGGAGGCGCTTTTATAGAGAACACCCGAATCTTTATCGATATATATCGATAAAGCAGACCAATAGTCAAGCAAAAATGAAAAATTTAAAGTCCTAGCCTTAACCAAATAGAATTTGAAGAACTTTCCATACATGTTTAGCTCTCAATTGATCAATCGAACAGTCATGCCGCAAAGACCAATACAACTCCTTAGGTCGTTCATCAGGCGGGCATAAGAGAACACTGAAAACTGCAGAAAATACTGTAAAAAGGCAATGTGATTGCAAGTGCTTAGAGCAAAGCAGATGCCACCGCCAGAATCAGTCATAAAACTCACGATTTGCGGTTCAGCGATTGCCCTGGCTGTTGTCTTTCACTCGCTCTCTCTCTCTCTCTCTCTCACTCTGACTCTCTCTCCATCATTCTTTCATTTTCTCGTCTTTTTTTATGGATAGTTGCAAATTTTACAACCCGTAGAGCCCGAAGATGCCTGCATATTTAGCTCAGAGCGGAACGTCGCGAATAGCTCATCAAAAACTGAGTGAGATGCGAGAGAGCGAGAGAGAGAGAGAGAGAGAGAGTGAGAGAGAGAGAGATGAGTAACCGCAGCGAATGGCTATGCATAACATTTCGTAATGGATGCCAACTACAGTTGGTCGGTTGAGTGAGTGCTGTGCTGTGCTGTGAGTGCTTGACGTGAATAGTATGAGTGTCATATGAATATTGTGAGCATGTCAGTTGAGCTTTATTTGAAAGGTGAATTCATATAACGTTTTATGATTGGAGCTGAAACGGTGTTTAGAGCAACATCTAATGAGATTTAGGTAGTGGATTAATTGAGTTTGTTTTTTTTTTTAAGAATATTTGAATTGAGTTCCTTGAACTCTCAATAAACTCATATTTCTTTCGGTTCATCTTCATCAAACCTGTATAAAATCTAGATCAAATACTCATAAAAATAGCAAATGCTTAGTCGATTCCCAAGTGACTCTCGATGAGTATTTTATATATATATATTGCTAGCGAGCTCTCCTGAGCAGTCCAAGTATTTGAGTTTTCCAATGTTTCTATCAAATGCTCATAAAAGTATTTTACTTCATTCCCTTACAAGTTTATGCTTGTACAGGAATCCCTTAACACACTTAGGAGTGTCTCAATTCACTCTAACGAACATATCACATTTATGACAACTGCCAAAACAGATAAAGATAAAGATAAATATAAACTTTAAAGAGAATTCTTCTTCTTCTTTTTTTGCTTACGCCCTTGTCTAGCTCCATTCAGATTCATCGTTCAACGAGTTCTTCAAAAAGTTTGCTCGCATTTCATTTACTCGGAAAACCCTTCAATCGAGAGCTCAGCAAGCAGCTGTTGACCACATTATGTGACAGTGGCTCATTTGATTGGCGACCACGCCCACCGTACGCATTGGTAGGCTTAAATCAATTTGAGTTGTCCGCCTCTTTGGCTGCCATTGATTTATGGCCACGTACGGCAAAAACTTTACCGAATTATATTTCAATTTCAGTTACAACGGCAGCCGGCTGTACAAGGCTGAAAAGTGGGCGTGTTCGCCAGCAAAAGACGTTAAAAACTTTTTGACAATTGACTTAAAAAGTTTGCCCCAGCCAAGGCAGAGAGAGAGAGAGAGAAACGGGAGAATTGAGCTTTTGTATACAAATAGGTTGAAATCAGTAGGAAAAGTGGAGCATATAAAACCAAAAGTGGGCAAGGCCATGCCCGCCTGGGCTCTGTCTCATTTGTGGGCCCATTGGCCGTTGGCTGTTGAAATCGTGAAATGTTCAGCGCCAGAAAGTAAACACATAAAACGGAAATGAAAATTCAATTATTTCGTGCCCGATTTGTAGGCCTCAGCCTCATTCTCTATTTGTTCTGGCTTTATTTTTCTCTCTTTTTATGGGATTGGAATTTCTGGTGGCAAAGTTTTTGGGCAAATTAAGTTAACCCGGCCAACACGTGAGCGGGGCACGAATTTGTTGCACGGCCTGCATTGAATATGCATGCAATATATCGTTTCAGCCAAATTGCATTTCAGCTGCGTTTTTTTTTTGTTTTTTTGTGCTGCGTCCGGTGTTTCGGTCAAAAACTGTGAAATTTTTTGACATTGACAGCTGTCCCAGCGGCAGTTGGGTATGCTTTGGGCCGAGTTGCAGCAACGCTTCAACTAACAGTTGCCCCAACGAATTTAAATGCAATTTTTCACAGTCGCTTCACGAGCAATTACACTCATAGAGTGTGGAGTGAGAGACAGAGAGAGAGAGAGAGGGGGGATATGGTATGTACCACTCACCATGTAGAGAGGTTTAAGCTGATTACCCAAGCAAAAGCAGGTAAGACTTGAGCTGCTTGACGAGAAGCAGACAGCAAAAAAAAAAAAAGTAGGAAAATCGGGAAAAAACTCTAGATCGATGGAAGAAAGTTTTCGCCAAAGGATGGACAAGTCCTGGCAGCCAAGTATTAGCCGAGCAAATAAATCGATGGCTGCCAGAAATGTGGCGCTGAAATGTTGCAAGCGCAATGGCAACGCACAGTCGATGCCACACTCAGACACAGGCAGAGATTGTAAAGCATCTTGGATCGCCTTATCCATATCCACACGCCAGACGCTGTCTTTTGTGCCACTCTGACGTCTGTCATTTACAACTGCCAGCAACTGCGACAATGAGGGCAGCAGGAGTTGGCTTGGACTGGACTGGACTGGGTTGGGTTGGGCTTTGGGCTGTGGATGCACAGGGAAGGTGCATTTGCTTGCTGACCTTTTGCTGTGCAGCGTTTGTCACACGTTGCCACAAGTTGTCATCTGGCAGTTGCCAAAAAAGACGTGTGAAAACATCAATTCTGAGCACACGAGCAATAAATAGCAGAGCAGAGCAGAGAGCTCAGCTCAAATCGTTTGACGAATAGAAATCGTTAAGGAATTTAAAATTAAATACAATTCCAAATTTAGCTTTAACTAATATCTAGTTAAGTAGTCAGACATGCTAAGCCTGTGCTCACTTATGCTAATTCAATGAACTGGACAGCTATGAAGAAGGTCGAGTGAATGCTTAAGTAATATTCGTTTATGTCATGGCAAACATTTTTAGTTAAATTTATTCGATTTTAATTTGATTTTATAAAGTGGTCAAATTGCTGGCCAGCCCAACTGCAAAACCAGTGAGAGAGGGAGAGTGAGAGAGGGGTATTCAGATATATAACTCACTTTTGGCCAGCGTCTGACATGGCCTGACAGCCTGACAGTCAGACAACTGACAACGACTGCCATCAGCTTTCGACTTTTGTTCGGCTGCAGCTGCAGCAACTCCAATGTCTGCCTCGGGTCTCCGCACAGCATTGCCTGTGGCATGTGGCATGCTGCCTGCAGCCAGCTGCCTGCTGCCTGCTGCCTCCTGTTTGCTGCCTTTTTGGCATGAACAGCTAGCCATTGTTTGGCCCTTTGCATGCCGTTCCGGGGGCAAATAAAAAAAGAGAATAGCTAGCTGATTAAGTTGCAGCAAAAGAGACTAATTTCAGAGGAATATTAATATTAATTATGAGAGGAATATATATATCAATTAGAAATGAAATCATTTGAATTTTGACTAAGAATCGTATGTATATATCAATTAAAAAATTGTATGCCACACGGAATTACTTCCAAGAATTGAATTTCAAATAATAATACAAATTTAATTTAATATACATATATACACTAAGAATAAATAATAATTATTCTTGATTTATTATGTTATTGTATTTTTTTGTAAAAAAAAAAAAATAATAATAATAATAGTTATAATTATTTATTTTTTATTTTATTTTTTTTTTATTTTTTTTTTTATTATTATTATTTTTTTTTTTTTTGAAGTAACTCATTTGTATATTATCTTTTCGTCTTACAACAAAATTATTATTTTTTTTTTTTTTTTCATATACATTCACTTCTTAGGCATAGATCTTTGTATCTCATTAATTCTATTATTTATTTTTAAAATTTGTTGTTTATTTTTATTATTATTATTATTATATTTATTATATATTATATTTATATTTATTATATTTTTATTATATATTATTATTAATTGTTTTTTAAAGATATATTTGTATTTTATTTCTTATAAAATTTGCTCATATATTTGTTTCTTTTTTTAATATTTATCTTACCTAGTTTTGTATATTTATAAATTATCCTATTTATAAAAACTTCCATTTTTTTAACCATGTTCGACTATATAATTTATTATAGAAGCTAATTTTTTTAATGAAAAATTTTATAAGCGCAATATGGAGCCATATCGGATTTAATTTAAATTTTTCTAAGCTTTCCAAGCAATACAACAAAAGATGAGTTTTATTAAAAGCAAAATAAATAAATATCAAAATTTATTAATATTAAAAATAATACTAGACTCAGATATTTGCAAAAAAAATAATACATTAAAATATTATAAAAGAAAACAAAATAAAACTATAGGCTTTATTTATAATACTCTCTCATTTCAGCAATGTAATCGAAATCGATATGCCATAAAAAAGTTCGATTCGACTCACTTAATCCCAGCTATATAAGACCTATGCTTATACGATTTGTGCTGCTTTCCGTGTTTGTCAGCTCAATAGTTTCGCACTAAACTGCAGCTTCCAGGCTTGATCCGAGCATATAACTGTTATACAATATAAATACAACTTTTGCCGTTCGCAACAAATCTCTCTGAATGCAATGACATAAAAACGTGACCAACTCCAACTGACAC
This sequence comes from Drosophila navojoa, assembly GCF_001654015.2. The sequence goes on from NW_022045866.1 coordinate 1,682,930, forward strand.
TCTTCGTCGCGTCTGCCTCTTCCATCGCCCCATCTTTGGCTCTGTTTTGGGTATGCGTTGACAGCAACCGAAATGGCCACAATTTGCGGCTATGTACAATTTGGCCAGGCATCAATCTGTGCGCATGTTAACCAAAAAACCATTACAAACAAGCCAGACAATGTCATATAGATGGCGATAGTCACACACCCAGAGAGAGAGAGGGAGAGGGAGAGAGTGGGGGAATGGGTAACGGATGACACGTGCTGCGTAGCATTTCCGTTTCCGGTTGCGCTTCTCTCCACAGACGAAGATGTCCCTGTGTGTGTGTGTGTGTGTGTCAAGTGCTTCGCTTTTTACCTTTTTTTTTATTTGTATTATTTTTTAAGCATTTTGCACTGTGGCTTGTGTTACACGCGGCGTATGCGCAATAATTTTGAAGCCAAGGCAGGTTAAGTTGCCTGTAGGACTGTGTGTGTGTTTGTGTGTGTTTTGGGGGATGTGGGCGGACTTTTTGGGGTCTACCAATTTAATATTTGAGCAGTCAGTCTGTGGGCATTGTTAGAGTTGGTTAGGCATTTGCCTGACTTGAAACTTAATTAACATTTGATTGATAAAGGTCACACACTCACACTCACACACACACAAACATTTGTGAGTGTCTCTCTCAGCGTGTGTGTGTGTGTGTGTGTGTGTGTTTGCATGAGTTGTTGTCTGCATGCAAATGAAAATTTTCAATGCCAGCGGCGTGTCTTCTGCCCCTGATTATGTAAACGTGTGTTAGTGTGTGTGTCTGTGTGTGTCTGGCTGTGTGTGCGTGCTCCAAATTTTAATTAGTATTATAAATTATTGCCAACGGTGCTGTAATTAAGTGTATGTGAGTTCAGTTGATTTGCACAGACACACACACACACACACACACACACATGCCCACACACACGCACACACACATTTGAGGCAATTACATTTTTGTCTACCGCACACAGTTAAATAGTGGGCGTGGCCACAATCAATGCCTGACTAAACCTCTCTCTCTCTCCCTCTCTCTCTCTCCACCCCGTTCTCACTTTCTACATTAGCTCTATGCAAATATTTCGTTTAAATTTGCATAAAAATCACAAATTTAGTGGAATTGCCATTTGATTTGATTGGGCCAATTGAATTGGTAGCACTGCTTGAATGGCAGCCAGTCAGACAGACTTTGCTCAGCTGTTGCTAAGCAGCTTAACAGCAGCAGCAGCCGCGCCCCCTTCCTTTCCGCCTTTGAGCCACACTTCAACTTTTGTCACATGTGCGCTGCAAATTGCATTTTGCTTAACACTTTTTGCCAGCCCAAGCCAATGGCAAAGGATATCAGATAGATAGACAGACAGACAGAAGGAGAAAAAGGCAGATTGAAAGAGAGAAAGGGAGAGAGAGAGGGAGAGAGAGGGAGCGAGCGAGTCAGCATGAGTCCCTCTCGAGCTGCACAAAAGGCAAAAAGTAATTTGAATTTAGTGCATTGATCGAACTGCCTTCAGCCACATTGCAACAACACGGACGAAAGATATCACGACAGTGCGTGGCGGGCGACTTGGCAATTGGAAATTGGTTAGCTCAATTTCAATCATCATTTGACGCACTTTATCATATGTATTAAAAATTTATTGATATACGCCAAAAGAGCCATAAAATACTTCAACACGAAACACGAAAAGAGCCCGAAAACTGCAAAGAAGCTAAAACCAAAAATGAAACTCAGGCACTGATGATAAGACATGGAGAGTGTGAGTGAGACTGCGGAGAGATGGAATCGGGGCGCAGGCAGCCATGGAGAAAATTCAATAAATTGCTTGGCTCGACATAAAATAATGCTGCATTATAGACTTGGCATGCCACAGGCTGACAAAAAAAAAAAAAAAAAATAAGAGAGACACGAAAAAAAAAGAAGCAAAACCGCCAAATGTTGCCCTGGGGAGCGCGTTACGATGCCGAGACAAGGACGGCAGCAATCAAGCAACAACAACAACAACAACAACAACAGCAGCAGCAGCAGCAACAAAGGACAGACAACAGATACTACGTGCGACATACGCCAAGTGCCCCCCGCAGCGCTTACAGCACGCCTCTCACCTCGCCACGCCTCCTACACACGCACTCAGCCACTGGGCTCAACCTTTGGCAGAGTTTTTCCTTCTGGTTTTCTCTATTTCTGCTGTTTTTTTTTCTCTCTGTTGTTTCGTGGTAATTCAAATTGTCGCTGGGCAGACGAAACAATGACAATCGAAATGGCAATGAAACGGCCAATGCTTGAGGTTGAGGCTGGGGCCAGCGCTAGGGAGTGGGAGAGAGAGAGACGGAGTGGGAGTTGGGGGCTGCGCGGCTTGAGCATCGATTTCTATTTATGTTTTATGGAACGTAAAATGATTGGGCCACAACGGAAGGCGACAATCGACACGAGCCAAAAGACAGCGATGCAGCGAAATGAGTACCAAAGTGCTCCAGAAAAAAAAGCAACGAATGAAAAGAGAAGAAGAGAAGAGAAAAGAAAGTGTAAAGCGCAAATGAGCAATGCATGGCTAGAGGATGCGCTGTGTGCGAGTAGCAGAATTGTTAATTAAAATTGAAAAAAAGAGACAGTTGGGAATTTAATTATGATTTTTTTCCTCTTCTTCAATATACATATATCTTTACTAAAAAATTCCAGTTATGCTCAAGCTCAACATTTATATTGAGAAAGCTAATGCTTAGTAGTTATTTATCATTAAAGCTTTAAGGAATATTTTTACTTGAAGTATTTTTTTTTATGATTTTTACAAGAGTTATTTTCTTTGCAAATATTTGTCTGATTTTTTTTTTTATTTATTTATTTTATATAATTTATATTTAGTTTACTAGCAGCATTTATGTGGATTGTTATATATTTTTATAATTATTTTTTTTTTATATAATTTGAAAATTAATGTATTTTATGTATGTATACATGTATATAAATATTTAATTTTTTCTAATTTTTTTAACATTAGCTAAACATTATTGTGCTAAAATTTTGTTGAAAAAAATTACATATTCTTAATTATTTTGTATTTTTACATTTTTTTTTTCTTCATCTCAATTCAAAAAATTTGTTTTATTTTTTTTTATTTTCTTATTATTAATGTTCATTCTATTTTTAATTTTACATTCTTACACTCTTCTTCTTCACTCAAAAAATAGTTTTAATTATTATTATTTTTTATTTATTTTTTTAATTAAATATTGTTTTATTTAGTGAAATAATTTAATGAAAATTGAGTCATGAAAAATTTTGTTGCTTTTTTATTTATTTACTATTATTTTTTTTTTTAATTTATAAATTGTTTTGACTCAAGCTTATACAGAAGATTTTAATGGATTTATATAATATATATGTATCACAACGATTTTCTTCATAAAAAAGAGTAATTCATAGATATTCGGTTAGAAAAAGAAATACAAAACTCATTGTTTATTTATTATATTAAACTAAAAATCCATTTGCCATGCATTCAAATTTAGTTTTTACTTCCATTCCTAACCACACACCCGATTCAGATGTATTTTACAGGATATTTGGCGGCATGGCACGCATCTATAGACGTCAGATAAAGGCGTGCAATGGGCGGAACCAAACGCGCGACGATATCAGCAAAATGTTTGCGACGTTTTACGTTGAGAGGCGCACGCGAAGAGGCTGTGTAAATTACCGCTTCCTTTTCCTCATTTTACTTTCACTCTCACACTGTCTCACTCTCTCTCTCTCTCATTGTCTGTGCATGTTTTTATTTATGCGTTTGTGTTTGGGCTGCCTTTTGTTACTGTGCGCATATCTTTGAAAAGTTGGCGTGTGTTGTTGTCACGCCGGCTAGCATCTTAAGTTGATGTGGTGTTAAGTATTGTTGTTGTTGTTGTTGTTGCTGCACTTGAAATGATGAACTGACAGCTGCTGCTGCTGCTGCTGGTCTCTCTCCCTCTTCCTTTCCCTGTGTATGTGTGTGCGAGTAATGGGCAGCTTCAAGTGCTAAACGAGCTCTTTAAGCTGTTCTTCTCTTCGTTTTCTTTTCTTTATTCAGCTGCCTAGCAACAGCCAAACAAAAATCTTAAAACTTCCCTTATATAGATTTAATGAGACTTGCTTGAATGCAAGAATTTTGAAAGATTTTCATAATAATCATGAATAAAGTCTATTCAACAATAGATTGAATACTGTCTGCTGTCTGCTGCTGTCGGCCTCGAGTTCAATACATTTATTTTGAGGTCCATCAAGAATTTCCCAGGGAATTCGTGGCTGGCCTAAAATTTATCGATCAAACTGCAAAATTGAGCGTTGAAGCGAGCAACATTAATGACTAAATAATTGATCGAATTGCTAACGGGCATTAAGAGGAATTAGCTGTTTTTGTCAAAAAATACGAGACAGTAGGAGACACAGAAAGAGAGAGAGAGAGAGAGAGAGAGAGAGAGAAGGTGGGGAGAGGGTAGGTAGACCCTGCGAGTGCCTTCAATTTGCTTGGCCCAAAAATGATATTGGCTAAGCGGCTTATGCTCTACCCTCTGCCATACACATGTGCTGTCCTTATATGTGTGCGTGTGTGTGGGTATGTGTGTGTGTGTGCTAAGTGAATAAAAATCTTTTTTTGCACAATTCATTAAACGCAAATTATGCCCCAGAGATGGCAGTGGGTGGTGCCGTTGCCCTTTTTTTGTGTGTGTATTATTCGCACACGCAGGGCATACAAATTCTATACACACACACACACACGCACACGTACATACAATGAACGTAAAAGGATTCACACGCGCGCTCGTCCAACAGACGCTGCCTGGCACTTTGGTGTCTGGTCAAAGAGACAATGACCCCGACAGCAGCAGCAACAACAACAACAGCAGCAACTTTTATATAGCGCATTTACCTTGTGCAGTTGGGCACAAAAAACAAGTTAATAAAGCGCACTTGGCCAAGCGCAGCTGCTAAACAAAAAAAAAAAAAAATATTTATATAGAAACTCTGCCTCGCTCTACGTTTATAAGCCAAGTCCATTAAAATAATAGGCAAAACACTGAAATTGTTAGTTAAATGTGGCAGGGCTATAAAAGAAATTAATTACAGCTCGTTGTTTGTTTCTTTTTTTTTTTCCTGCACAGGATGAGCCAATGGGCGTGGCAGGAAATTAAATGGCAAGGGAATGATTAGTGGTGTGAGATATTGGTTTTATTTTGTTTTGGTTTATTTTGGGGCTATTATTTTGTGTGTAATTTAAAAAGTGTAGCATACTTTTTGGAGCTATAAATTTTAATGAAAAATTATCTAAGCACAAATCCTACTGAAAGCATTTGTAAATACTGAAACTAGCAATTTATTTATTTTTTTATTTAATTAATTGTATGCATTGTTATTATTATCATGCATATCCCTTAGGTTGCCACTAAAAAAAAAAAAAATAAACAAACATTTAAAATTCCTAATTAAATTTTTAATTAAATGTTTATATTAAATATATAAAAATATATATAAATTAAATACTTTGATATATTTAATTTATATATATTTTTATAATAAATCTAATAATAATCATTAAAAAAAAATAAATAAAATTCGTTTGCCAAGCAGCTTTAAATAATTCTATACCAAAATAAAATAAATACAAAAAAATTTAATTTTGTAAATATAATTTTTATCATCATTGCTATTTACGTTTCTGAATAATGATGAAAATGCAATAAAAAATTGATCAAAACAAGAAGTTAAAGCCCTTCCTTTGTCATAAATTTGGGCACATATTGCGTATACGCAACGTTGCTCAACAATTTGCATTGACGTCACGCTGCAGCAGGTAGCAGGCGCAGTAGCAGCTGCTGTCACTGTTATTAGAACATTTGGCAGGAAATGCATTGATGGTCAGCTACGTTCATTTTTCTCCATATTTTTATTTTGTTTTGCTGTTTGCCTTTCCTTTGTTCCTATAGCGCATTGCGTTTGCATTATTGAAGCACTTTGGGGAGCATTCGCATTGTTTAACAAATGTTGAGGCCATGCGATATTTAGAAGCTGATTGCTGCTAGCCATAAGCGAGAGCAGCAGCAGCAGCTGCAACACGCACAATTACAAAGAGAGAGTGTAAGAGAGAGAGGGAGGGAGAGCGAGCGAGCGAGATAGGGAGCATGATAGAGCGCATTTCCCCCTGGCTCACAATGTGTGACAATCAATGACAGTTCTGTCGCTTGGCTTTCTGTCACGCCCCTCACGCCCGTCCCTCTCCCACTCTCACCCTTACTCCCTCCCACTCCCTCTCTGCCTCCATCTACGTTATCTTTCATTTGCCCCTCGGGTCTTTTGCTGCGCTGCGTCTCATCATTTGTTGCATTTGACGTTTGGCGTGCATTTAGAAAATTGGTATGGGAAAACTATTTTTCAACAGGTAGAAAGCAGCCTCTGTACCTCACATCACTGCCACGCCCCATTTGCTGATAAGCTGGACCAAGCTTAAGTTCTGATGGAAAATCAAATGGCCAAAGTACGCAAAGTTTTTGTTTAAAGCTCAAAATGGAAATTGAAATTCCAAGACGTCAAGCGTTGGGGGTCGAATGGATATATGTGTATGTCTCTGTGTCTGTGTCTGTGTCTGTGTGTGTGTAGTTGTGTATGTGCCTTATCGGTTTTGTATTGAAACACAAGCTAAAAACGGGGCAACAATAAATTTTGCAGCGCATACTTCAAATGTCTAAATGCGGCAGCGATAAAAATTTCTTTATTGTGCCAAAAGCACACATACATGCACACACACACACGCACACTCTTACACAAGCGTCCAGTCAGTTTTGCCTTTAAGCGTTTTACATTGCATTCTCCATCTTTCTGGGTTTTTGGCTTTGACAGTTTTTGCAATTTATATTTATTTTGCCAGCTGCACACACACACACACACACACACACACACATACATGCTCGAACAACTAGCCGTTGGCCACTTGTGCATAAATTAAGATAATCGCGCATCGCATTTGCTGCTTAGCATGTTAGCCTTGTGTGTTGCTTAGAGCTGACCTCTATTAACTGTCAGCTGCCTGGCTAACAATTTATGGCCATATCAAGCAGCTCTGGCAGCTGCTTGTTTGTAACCAGCTTTAATTTGATGGCATTCAATTGTCGCGCACTCTCTTGAACGCCACGCCACGCCACGCCATGCCACGCCACTTGGCCATTGTTAATGGGTGCCAATCAGGCCAAATGGCCGCGGCTCATCATCGTGCGCTGGCCATATTTTGAGTGGGCCTTGTCAATTGGCGGCTTGAGCTGTCAACGGCTAATGAATTGTTTGTAGCCATGGCTAATCGATGAGCCGCAGACTCATCGAACTGGAGCACTGGCACTGCTACAGCATCCGCATTCGCATCCGCATTCGCATCCGCATCCGCATCCGCATTCGCATCCGCATCAGCTTTAAGCTGAAATTTAAGGCAACAGCTAAACTGGTAAGCAAACATATAGAGGCTTATTGAGCCAACTGCTGGCCACTAGGCGCGACTCACAAAACCATGTAAATTATTTGCATAAGTACTCGAAGCAGACAACAGAGGGAGAGAACAAGAGAGAGAGAGAGGGAGAGTGGGAGTGTGAGAAAGACTTCATGTTGGGTTCATTGTTGGCCTGCGGCACGTGCTGCTCATATTGAAACACACACACACATACAGTATGTGTGATCATGGCCTGGGCCATTAGCTCTCTCTCTCTCTCTCTCTCCCTCCCTCTCTCTCTCTCTCTCTCCCTTTCTCTCTCGCTCTCTCTCTGACAGTCGCCCATTGGATTCTTCTTATTACTGTGTCGATTTCGAATTGTTTTTTTTTGCCTGTGCTGTCATCCTCGCGCCTTAGCCTTAGCCTGCATAGACAGGCCATGATTTTAATGCCAGCTTAATATGATATTTTTATGCCACGCTTTAGCCACATAAATACGTGCTCAAATGCTGTTGCCGTTATTTTATCTCAATGATTTGACATATTCGCAATAATGCAGCAGCTCCAAATGACAAATGTCTCGTTGCACAATATTAAGAATCAAAGTATATGCAGAGAGGAGAATCGATTAGATATTATTGTTTTATAATAGATAGACAGGGAGAGAGAGTGAGAGAGAGAGAGAGAGAGAGAGAGAGTGAGAGTGAGAATGAGAGACAGAGGGAGAGAGATATAAAAAAAGTATAATAAAGTAATCGGGTAATGACAAGAAAAGGAGTGAATTTAGAAAGAGATAAGAACTTAAAGCAGAATAGAGAGATAGATAAATTGATAGACAGATAGAGACAGAGAAAGAGGGAGAGAGAGAGAGAGAGAGAGTGAACGAGATTTACTTTAGAGAAAGTAAGATTGAGAGAGAGAGAGAGATATGGAAACAGATTTATAGATTAAAAGAGAGTTAGCTTGAGATAGAGCGAGAGAGAAAGTTAATTAACACCCCTTCAACATTTAAAAGCTTCGCTAGTTAGCTTTCGAACAAATTACATTCAGGTGCGAAATATACACGATTAGACACGCGTGCACCGAAAATCACCTCAATCCAGTTGACGTATATTCGATATTATGATTGTTAAGCTGACGCAATAAACATGAACGTCTGATAAGACAACAAAACAAAAAGGAGAACACGAAAAAGAAAATAATAAATAAATATATAAACATTAGTAATAAAGCAAAAGTTTCGCAAAACACAAATTAATTTTTTTTTTAAATATATATAAATATTAACTACAAAAAGAATATATATATATAAATATAATTAATACTAATATAAAGGCGTATTCCCTAATAAATTGCTTTAAGAATTGCTATATACTTACACAAATAAGTATGTATTAAGGCAAATGAGTGCAAGCAGTTTGCGCTGCCAAACAATAGATGGCGCTAGTTGAGCGCCAGTTTATTTACGCCTGGGAGATTTCAACTTTATTCGGGTTCATTTCGCTAAATTCAACTTTCAAGCACTTCCGGGAATAATTGTGCTTGTGTTTACTTTTATTTTTATTTTTGTTCAAGTTGCTGTTGTTGTTGTTTCTTACAGTTTGTCGCGCATATTAGAAAAGTTGTAGTGCTTTTTCTTTCATTGTTACTTTTTTTAAGGTTTTTTTTTTTTGTTTTTTTGCCTTGGAAATGAGCAAATTAAAATAATTGTTACCGCCACAAATTAAACAACTTCTCCGGTCACACTTGCCCAGCATACGAATTCAATTTAGATAACATAAATTTAAGCATTGCTGTTTGGCATTGGGCTTCCGTTTTGGTTTTGCCTTTGGTTTTGGCTTTGCCTTTGGCCAAATGCAAATTGAAGAAAACTTGGACTCAGCTCCACTTTAGAGCATCAAGTGGCATGGGAATAGACAATTTTTAATTAAAATTAATGCAAAAGGGCAAGCATGCCGCATGCCGCATGCCACCTGCTCTTCGAAAGCTCATTTCTATCTAAACACCCTGCTTAATTATCGCTCGATTCAAGCTTTAAATTTGTATTTTTATTCGCAATAAATATGATGGAATTCCATTTAGGCCAATTATCCATAAACAAAGGAGTTTATCGGGCCCTTGGCACTCAGCGTAGGCGGCTGATGCGTTTGCAGTATCTCAGTGCTGCTCTCCGCGGCCTCAATAGTTGTTTCCACATAATGATTGTACATGATGTTCAGCAGACCCCCAACGAGCACTTAAAAAGCAAATATTATTATATATTTATACACATATAAATAGAAAGTTTAGCCAATTTAGCCAACTCACAGGCAATAGACCAGGCCAAAGTGCTGCCCAGCAGTGAGTAATGCTTGACGACTTCCTGCAAGCCCGCATACAGCAGGGCGATGAGTGTGATCGAGGTTACGATCATCCAAAATATCTGAAATTTATCCTTGTGCTGGCTATGTGCCTTCAGCACACCAAATAGCAGAGCCATAGTGGCCGCAAATTGCAATAGGCGTATTTCCTCCAATTTGAAATTCCCTAAATAGAAATTGAGCTTACACTCGATATCAGTCTAGTAGTATATAATATGTGTGTGGATCTTACAGCGATAAGGCAGCGCATTTGTGGCCATTGTCAGGCCAAATACGGCTAGGCCAATGCCAATTTCCATATATCGCTTGAGCGAAAACATGGCGATACAACGTTTCAAAGCTAACTAAACTCAGTGATAAGTGTAAATCAATATTTGTATATAGCTGATAGTATGCTTATCTTTATTTGATTGTTTACTCTCTTTCACTCCAGCTCACTCCCTCTCTCTCTCTCTCTCTCACTCTCGTTCTTCGATTACTTATCAACTTTATTGCGCCTTTTGTTGAAAATCAACTTTGGCTCATATTAATTCTGTATGGTTACATTTAATTGATCGTACGAAGGCAACGGATCCTTGCTTTGAACAATTGGATTTGGTACTTGAACTTGTGCTGCAGCTGCCTCTGCGATGTCCTTGCACAACTCCACATATTTCTGATAGACGAAATACAGTAAATAGCCCATAAGAACTGCAACAAAGATGTTTCAGATATTCAGTAATTGCGATTATCAATTGGAAGACTTTGAGCCTCAATCTGAACTCAACTGAACGACTTACCTGTTAGGCCCACAATGAGGCAAAGCAGAAAGAATTGCCCCACAAAGTCAATAAAATCGTAAAAGTCGAATAGTTCTCCACCAATATAAATAATACAAAAGTAGCAGAGGAAACTGAACAAAAAACTTGACACAATTAGCCAAAAGAGCACAAATTTATCCTTATGCAGCGCATCCTTCTTCAGCAGGCCAAAGAGCAGCGAAATGGTTGCCATCAACTGCAGGCAACGCAAAATATTGAGAAACGCGGCATCTACATTTAAATGTTCAACAATTAATCAACCAATCCGCATTATATATATATATTTGAGGATATATGTATATACATATACATCGGTTACTTACAATCCCTATAGGAATAGCTTAAATCTATGGCAAATGTAGCTAGGGCCAAGCCCATGGCTATCGGGCCACTAGCGATCAGGCAATGCTGTTTGGTTAACATTACGAATCGGCGAATGAAGACTGACTGAAATTCGGATTGCTCCAACAGCGAAATACATGTCGATTACTCTTATCAACTGTTACTGACTGCGTAATACTCGCTCACTCTACAGAAGATCACAAATTTCCATCAATTATAGCATATAGACTGTGTAATACTCGCTCGGACTGATAGCCATAGAAAGTGTCGTCACATTTCATCCAGCTATGATATCGATAAAATATATATACTAAAAGAGGGTTCAGTTGAAACTTAAATCCTTATAACATAGAATATATTTTATATCTCATCGAGTTTGAGCTAATATCTTTCCATTCTATAATATTTTACAAATTAGCTCGTTTTACTTATCGAGCAAGCATAAGCAAAGCAATGTAAATATTTATGTATAGATCTATACCCATTTCTCTTGTGAACGAGCATAAGCAAAAGTTATTTTTATCAGCCCCAAATCACAGGTTGCCTCCCATTATCTCATTTTGAGAGAGAAATTGTTTTATGATGCAGATAACGATTGATTTTCAATATTTTTGGTTTCCAAAGAATCGATAGGCAAGACTCTATGACTGGAAGTGGTGTCAGGTAAGTGGTCCCATAATAACTATATCACGACATCAAAAGTCAACTGATATACCCGCCTGTTTTGCTGAGCGAGCAGCGACAGATAGTTATTACTTATCAGCGCTCTCTCTCTCCCTCTCTCTCCCTCTCTCTCTCTCTCTCTCTCTCTCTGTCTCACCTGCTTGCTATCTATCACAGATTACAAGAAGTAATTTTATTAGCCTTATCGGTTAATACATTATTATCTCTCTCTCTCTCTCTCTCTCTCGCTTTCTCGACTCTGCACACAAAGTTCGCTTTGCTCAAGCTCAACTGCACGTACACCACATAGATTGTGAGTAATAGCTAATTGTATATGATATATGAGCTCAGCCAAAAGAGTATCTATCGATGCCTAAATCCTGATTTGTCATCGATTACGGCAGCTGAAACTAAACAGAAGCTTCCTCATAGATAAGCCATGTTAAGTAAATATATATATAGTGGAATCCCTATAATTCGACTTATATAGAACTACAAATTGTCGAGAATTATGGAGCACGCATTTCTTTCAAAGTGATTTTTCGATTTTTCAATTTGCCGAGGTACAAATTATCGTGACTCCTCGGCTGTATTAATTTATCAGATTATATGTTAGCCATAAACTGTAATGATCCATAATATTACAGAGTTATCACTAGTTTTTTTCGTTGGTTATGCAAACCAAAATATCATCTATATGATATATTTAGATATATTTAGAGTTTAGAGTTTAATTAGAAATTTTATCGATACATTGATATCGATAGATCAAATCAGGGTATCATTTGATTTCAATTTTAAAAAATTTGTTTATTAATATGCTGTATATTGGCTTTTAAGTTCTAGTACAATTTTATTACGGTAACAAATATCTATATTTGTATAGAACAATATTTCCATTATAGATTTTCGATCTCGATTGACGAAATATTAGGGTTGACAACGACAGCTTTTTGCCCCGTGGTCCTATATTTTCGTTAACTCAACGAACACTTTTACAAGTAACTGTCTCTATTAACACTTTGTCTCTATTAATATCTGAGCAAATAGTTTTGAAGGCGCAGAGGCTGAGTTGGCAGAATTTGTGCCTGAAGCGTATTAACTTTTTAACTTTTTTGGCAAGCCATTTGACCACACAAAGTCAAAAAGTTGCATTCATAAGAAATCCAATTGGTCACACACACACACACACACACACACACACACACACACACGCACTCAGCCATGAAAAGTTCATAAAGCAAAATGAATGCATAACTAAATCAGGCATATGCACACACACACACACACACAGAGAGAGAGAGAGAGAGAGAGAGAGTTAGGCACATTGTGCATTCATGTTCATTTGATAGCTAAACTTTTGCTATTTGTGCATAGAAAACTTTTGGTTTTTTGGGGTTTTAGTGGCAATTATTTTTACATTTAGCGAGTTAAGTTCTTAAATTGGCTGCCACCGAGCATATAAACAGGTGCAGGCAGAGCAGCAAGGGCTGCTCTCTTAAGTTGTCGTTCTCTCTCGCTCACGCTCGTGCTCTTCGTCTATCTGGCTGGCAAAAGGCGAAAAGTTTTAGCACAACTTTTCAGCGAATTGAGTTTTTAATTAAAATTTGTTTTACTCTAACACACACACGCACACACATATGCGTGTGTGTGTGTGTGTGCGCGTTTCACATAAGTCATTATGGCGCCTGTGACGTCACTCGCTCAGCGTAATTTATGAATATTTGTAATTAACATTTGACGCCCTTCCAAGGCAAGCAGCAAGAAATCATAATAAATTTCATCTAATTGCGTTTTTATGATGCCAAAAAGTTAGCTAAGGTAGAGAAACCTATAAATAAACGCAGACAGACAGACAGACAGAGGGCACTGCTCAATTGTGGGCGTGGCTAATGACAGACACTTCGACTCCCCAGCGAATGTGAGTTTGATGTGCCCAGGGTATGCGCTAGTCGAGCAGTTAATTGTACGGCCGCAATGCGATTGTATATTAATTTGCTAGTTTATTAGGCGTAAATGTTCAAATGTAGCGAAACTTTGGCCATTACCAACAAACAAAAACAAAAAATTTCCTCGCTCTTTCGCGCTGCTCATGAATCAAAAAAACACAAAATGTAACTTGGAAAAATTTTATAAAAAGAAAAGAAAACCTGGACAAGCTGTGAGATCTGATGTGTGTGTGTGTGTGTGTGTGTGTGTGTGTGCATGGGCACTCGTCTAAATTATCAGCCGGCAAGCTGAGAGGCCGCTGCCAGGGCAAATGCTTTGTTCATTTATTTCATTTAAATGCGCATTTAAATCTATTTAAAAGTCCACATGAGCCCAGGCACAAAGCTCCAGCTCCAGTGAAATAAAGGGCATATAAAAGGCAGAGACTGCATGTTGGTTTAGGTTCGACTACGGGTTTGGGTTTGGGCTCGGGTTCAGAAACGGTTCATATGGTTCACGTACATATGTATGTATGTAGCTGTTGGGGGCAAGAGTTCAGCTCTCAGCATGATTTAACGATAATGAAGGTATTTACGAGTTTTTAGCCTTCGAGTCTCTGGGCAAAAGCAAAACTCATCATTATGCCGCCAGCTAAAGGTTACATAATATAGATAAAGAGAGAGAGAGAGATAGAGCACAGCTTACCTGAAACTGGCATAGAGAATTGTGTGTTTGTTTTTTTTTTTTTTTTTGTTGGTCTATACGCATGTCCTGGCACTTGTAAGATGTTTTGCAAAAGTTTTCTTTTTTGTTGTCGCCGTTGATAAGGACAATGACAATGACAACTACTCGAAACGACAGCAGCCCAAACCACGCACACACACCGACATTCACACCTACATACATAGATGGGAAAAATCCCTTTAGCACAATAGCTAAAAGTTCTGCACCTTTCCATAATCTACTTGAGCTGTAACACGTAATCCCGGCTAAAGGGAATGTCAGCGCACCTTGTGCGCTAATAAAATTTAATTTGCTATAAAATCTCTCACGCTCTACACACTTAGACTCGCACACACACACACATGCACATTTAGCTGCTGCTGCTGTCTCTGCCATAAAGCAGCGTCAACATAATTACATCGACTCAAAATGAAAATGAAAATTTTTATTTTCCAATTTATGAGCAGAAGTTAAACCAATTTTTTTTTTCTTTCTCTTTTTTTTTAGTACCTTTTAATATTAAGCAGCCAGCATTGAATTCAAATTAGCTAAGCAAAAAAATGTATATATATATATATATATATATATATATA
>NW_022045866.1:1697779-1708629 GCF_001654015.2 Drosophila navojoa
TATATATATATATATATATATATATATATATATATATATATATATATATATGAACTCATGAAAATATGAAAATCGAAAGGATAACGAAATGCTTCGAGGAAGTCAATTTCCTACCATGTAAGACTGTTAAATACCCTGTAAATCTAGTACAGCTGAGTATATGCTGTTATATATGCTTTATGGTTGAAGTCAACAAAACTTGAACTCAAAACAAAAGAAAAACTAAATAAAATAAATAAATAAACTTAAAAAAAAAAAATAAATTAAATAAATTCATGGAAAAATCGTGAACTTACTATAAATATCTCAGTTGAAAAGCGTCAGCTTACCACTATTAAAAAAATTACAATTTATTAAAAATAAATTTATTATTATTAAATAAACTATTAGATAAGATTAGTTACAAAAGTATTCAAAGGAAATATATAATATATATAAAAAAAATTAATATAATAAATAAAATCTTAATTATAATAATATTCAATGGAAACATAGTTTAATAAGTTTAAAAAAAAAAATAAAATTTAATAAATTAAATAATAATTATAATAATTAACATGCCTTCTCTGTAGAAACAATCGCATATTGTATATTTTAATTAATATTCACATTCACTTAACTGCCAGTTAAAATTGACTTTGCCAACAACTCAATGTCAATTGAATTCATATTTGTAGCTAAAAAACCAAAGAACGTTATTTTACTACATGAAATTCCTGCACAAATCTCATAACGAAACGAAGACTTGAGATCCTTTTGACTGGAATTGCAGCTGAGAAGCAAATTGAGCGGATTGTCAGCTGAAATGAGCTTTGACAGGCACTTCAACTGCCAGTTAATGTTAACTTTTGGCTCTTTAGCCTGAGCTGCAGCTACAGTTTCGAGGGCTGCGGCTAAATTTTATTACATTTAGAGAATGTAATTCTCCGCCACGACCACGCCCACTACTTGTCCACTCAGACTTCAGACTTTGGCGCTATACAAATTTTATGATGCAAGCGTCTGCTGGCTGCATAAATCCACTTGTTACCGCACAGCTTTTATTGTCAGCCAGCCGATGTAGAGGCGTGACTGGTGGTGTGGCTGTGGTGGGCGTGACTGTGGCTATGGCCGTGGTCGCTGCTAGTTTAAGCGCGAACAAAGGCGAGAGTTGAGGGAACTTAACCTGATGTACCTGCAAATCGCATTACACGGCGGTCGAGCTTGCCGTGTGGCACGTGCCACACGTTGTTGCATTCGTCAACAAAATTGCGGCGTCTGCTGTTGCTGCTGCTCCTGCTGCTGCTGCTGCTGCTGCAAACTTCTCGTATTATGCATGTCCGCTTGGGCGCTGTTAATTGTAATGGGCAGCCTTGTTATCGAAGTGCTGTCCTTCCTACCAAAGACAAAAGCCAGTAAAGGACTTTCAGCTGCTGTTGTTGTTGCTGTTGTTGTTGTTGTTGCTGCTGGCAGTCAGCCCAATTGCTGCTTTTTGTGTTGCACCTGATTGCAGTTGCTTTTGTGCACTGCATTAACCGTAATAATTGCTAAAGACAATGCAGCTGCCGGCGAACCTCAGCCTCGTTCAAGCTCACCGCAACACACGCGCCGTATACGCAATGTCTCCCATGTGGCTTTTCGCTTTGTGGCTTGTGTGGCACTCCCCCGTCCTCCCTCTCACTCACACTCACACTTACACTCTCTATGTGCATGTGTCTGCCCTTGCGGCTTGCCTTTGGCACATTTTCAATTATAATTATTAACAGCTAGCGCATGCTTTTTGCTATTGGTTTGGGTAGCTCTTAGACCTCAAACCCAGCCCAGCAACCACGCCCCAACCCAGCCCACTACCCGGCCACTACCTGAGCACTCAAATGCACTTGATGCTTGCGCAATTTCCTGACTATGCATTGTCCTTGCGCGTTTGCCTGTCCCTGTTGTAGTTTCTTCTTCTATTTTTTCTTTTTAAATATTTTTGTTTTTTTATTTTTTTTTTTTTTGTGTTTCTACGCGCTTGCACAGTGTGCGTGTGAGTATATTGGCTTTTTTATTGTACAATGTTTAGTGTCTTTCTTATGAGATATTGCCTGATATGCCTGATATCCGTGATAAATTGGATTACATTAGAATTTTTGGAAAATTGTAGTATTTAATGCTCTTTTTAAGCTTCAGAAAATAGCTGCAGATTATACCATATATATACCATATATCATACATAAATTTATCTCTAGATCCTCTGCAAGTTAAAATTTTATCCCTTTCCATATACAATGAAAATCGCCAAACCATTCAAAAATAAGCAAAAACAAAACTCGATAAACAAATAAAAAAATAAATTAAATTATTAAAAAAAATTTTATTAAAATATATATGTATAGATATATATTCATAGCATATATTATTATTAATAAAAAAATATTAAAATTAAAAAAAAAAAACAACAATGTTTAATATAAGGCAGAACAACATTAAAATACTAAATTTAGCTTTACTTTACTTTCTAGTGCTTCATCACTTCTAGCACTCGGTTTTATATGAAATTCGAGCGAGCATCATGCAGTTGCTTATGATCGCCTCGCATGCTCTTACTTGTTTTATAGCCGTAGTTGTTTTAAGTGGTATTTTTTTGCCGTTCATGTAGTTGTAGTTTCTTTCATTTATATTTGGTTCTAGTCTCCATCTCTCGCGCGCTCTCTCTCTCCCTCGCCCTCTACCTCTGTCTATTTCCGTCTCTGTCTGTGCTCTTCGTTCTGCCATTTTTTTGCCCAAAGGCAACTTTTAACATTTAATGATGCTGCTTTGTATTTTAATACGCTTTGCTTGCTTCTGCCGGGACTAGAGCCCCAGCCCGGCACCCACAATCCAGCACGTGCCATAAGCAGCGCTTTGTAAAAACTTTTAAGTAGACATGCAACGTGGCCAACATTGGCAGCGCCAACTGCCCGGCCCGGCCCCCTGTGCCACCCGCTCCCCCTCATCCACTCTGGCTGTGTCACACTCTTTGCGCTTTAAGTTATCTACTCAGTTCCAATTTCTTTTTCGCTTTCGTTTTTCTTTCTTTTCTTTTTTTTTGTTGTATTTCTTTTTTCGCTCTCCCACTCAGTGCTCAGCCTGCCAAGGTGTTTGCAGCAATTTGTGTCAGCCGGCTCGGATTCGTATTGTGTGTCCTTACAGAGGTGTCCTTGACAGTGCTTCTCCTGCTTCTGCTTCTGCTGCTGCTTCTGCTGCTGCTGTTGCCACAACGTGCGGTGCACAGATTGTGCCAATTTAACCTGTTGCTCTCAAGACTAAAGGACTTCAAGTCGGCATCCTTCAAGTTGTTACCCTCACTCACACTTGTATAAATATATATTTCTGTATATATACATATATAAATGTATATGTACATTTATATATTTCCATTTTGCATATATTGCTTTTGGCAAAAGTTTTGAATGAAAGTCGGAAATGAATTGCATTCGCGTCATGTGCTCGACGCCAGTTTTAATGCAATTCCAATTTAACTTCGTTACACACAGTTTCTATTCGTAAATCGCATTCGCATTCGCGTTCGCATCGCATTCGCGCATTGCCCAAAAACTTTGCGAACAAAATCACAAAGTAATTGCAATTCGTTCGCCAAACACAATTTAACGAAATTTGGTTCAAAGTTTCAAATTGAAGGCAAGTTGGCAGGTGAACTTCCCTCCACTTCCTACCCCGCCCTCGCTTCCCACACAAATTCTGAACACTTAACACAATTCACAATGGCCATGGCCAAGAGCCGGCTGCCGGTGCAGCAGCATTTTAGCCAAAAACCTGATTGGCATTTGCTTCAACAGCTTGACTTTCTTTTACTTGACTCAACTCGACTGCAGCTCCTGCTCCTGCTGCTCCTGCTCCTGCTGCTCCTGCTGCTCCTGCTGCTGTTGCACAAGGCAAATGCAAATGACGCACATGCTCTCACAGTCATTACAAATTAATTTCACACGTGACTAAGTCGACATAGCAGCAGCTCCATTCACTTGAGGAGCTCAGCTCGAGCTCGAGCTGCTGAAGCTGCCAGCATCAGGCTGGGCAGCCAACTGACATTATGTCAGACATATGACATTCAATTACGAAAAGTTGTTGCATCTTGATGAGCAAATGTGCCATATAATGTGCTCCCGCTCCTGCTGCTCCTTCTACTGCTGCTGCTGCTGCTGCTGCTGCTGCCACATGGGGCTGGCCATAGCTGCTTGCAGCTTGCTGATTGCTGATCCTTTGGGGAGCACCATCGATGATGACGCTGTTGACTGTTGCATAAGCCAGGGGAGCAACAACGCTGCGCGTGTGCCATCGAAATGCAAATGGCAAACTTATAAGATGATTTTAATAACTTGAATCGGCCGTGAAAACATGTCAAAGATTGTTGTGCAAAATAACTGTAAAAGGGCAGCAGTCAGTCCCTTCAAAGTGGAGAAGCATGTAGACCATTATTCAAGATAGACTTGATATATATATATATATATATATATATATATATATATATCAAGTATTGTTAATTTTTAGCAAGAATTCTTTATGAAGCAAACATCTAATAAGAGAATGAATCTATCAAACATATATAAGAGCATTGCTCTGGCTCAGCTTCAATTGGAAATATATACATATGAATATGTTTATATATATCTATATAGATCTGCTCCACATCTTTCTTCAATAAAAGCCCCAGACATAAACAGAGAAGCTGAGAATGTAAGACTGCTCTCTGAACAGGGAGCGTAAAATAGATAAAAGATAAAAATACAGAAAAAAGAGAGAGAGAGAAAGAGAGAGAGAGAGAGAGAGAAAGGGGAGGAGAGAGATAAATGAACAACAAATGCCAATTTCAATTGAACTCAACGTCTTCAGTAGCTCTGCAATCGTCGAGGCAATATGAGGCAAATGTTGAGCACAAAACGTACTGAGCTTTTCATTGGACTGCTTGCCATGGGCGTGGCAATGCTGACGTCAAGTTTTGCGAACAACTGTAAACTAATAACTAATGAACATAAGCAATATGCACACATTTAATAATTATATATGCCATATAGATGAGGCCGCAGAGATACATAGGTATCTTATGATGATGCAATTTGCGGCGACCTGCGTGCTGCTCTTTGGCGTTTTGAAGGCTCATCAGCAGCATAAGGATAAGTGTATGCTCTTCTGGCTGCTGACAACGGCTTGTCTTTTCTTTGGGCTGATCTTCTATGGGATCAGCCGTTGGCAGAGTGAGTATGCCGTTTTCTCTCGTCTATAGAAAAAATTGATAGTAAATTCTGTCTTTATATACTACTGCAGTTGCCGTTCTCTACATGCTGATCATTATGTACAATCACTATGTGGCAGTGACTCTGGGTCCCCTTGAGGCCGTTGCCGTTGCAGCACCTCGGCAAACTGAGCCCACCAAAGAGCAATTGGCCAAATTGAATGGTCAAGTCTAAGGCAACGCAACAACAGCTGCAAATAAATAAACGAATAAAATCAAGTGTTGTTTACTTTCGCTCATTCTCATTGAGCTATGTTTGTTTATTTTCATCGCTTCTGAAGCGGCAAGCAAACGAATAGTTGTGCAAATACAGAGCAAGAGAGCGTAAAAGATGAGTGAGATGAGAAGCTGAAAAAAAATATATACATATGTCAAATATGCCTGGCTTCAATCAAAAGGGAAGTAAGTTCAGAAGAGCCACAAAGGCACGATAGATAAATAAATGCATGTATAGAGAGAGACTGAGAGAGTATATATATATATATGTATTTCAGTAAGCAAATAAATATTTATGCAAATAAGAGGCATTAATTGAGTTGCATTTGTATATCATATACATATATACTACATAATCTAGCTTATGATAAAAGTGCATTTCAAACAGATTAATAAATAGAAATAAATTTTTCTACCCCTGCTCTCTGCCCTTCAATCTCAATTGAAATTGCTTATATGCCGTTTCGCATATATAAAGTCTGCCTAGAGCAGATCTCAACGAGAGTCTGAGTCTCAGCAGCTACACTGATTTCTCTATAACATGTAGCAGCTGCAGGCTGATCTCAGCTAGAGTGCTTTTTCAGCAGATGCAGCTGAAAGCTGAGTAATTCCTCAGTGGCAGCTGCAACAAACTCAGCATTCATTCAGCTTTTCAACAATTTGCCTTGCGTTATTTAAATTGATTATGGTCAAGCATATACACACATATATATATATATATATATGTATTAATGGTAAATAATCAGCAGCAGAAGCAAGAGAAGCAGCAGCTATGAAAACAACGCGAAATGTTTTTATTAAAAAATTTCTCAGCTTTCTCAGTTTTTGGCTTGTTTTATTTTCTTTTTTTTTACCACTGGCATAGCGAAAATGTGAAAATGGCGAACTCGAAATATGAGCAATAAATGATGAAAGCGGGCAATGAGATGGGGCGGAGAGGGAGGTGGGGCAGTTTAGGGGCTGACGTCCATCAAAGTCCTTGAGCTCAGTCAGAGCCATCTATTGGACAGCACTTGCAATAAAACTGACCAGCATTACAGCAGCCAAATCACCTCCCCTTGCCCCGGCCCCTGCCGCCCTACGTTGCCAATCAGCTGCCTGAGGCATTGCGTTGACGTTGGAAAAATTAAAATTACACAGCACAAGTTGCAGAGTGCAGAAATATGCGAGAAGGCATCGAAAAGGAGGAAGTCTAAGCAAGCAGAAGGAGCTGCTGCCCAAAAAGGAAGCTCTAGGAAAAACAAACTGAAAAACCGGAAACGGCGTCCATTTGGCGCTAGCGGCCACAATTATTATTTTTATCCCAAACATCGCCAACTCGCATCGAAATTAAGTCAACACGCGGCTCAACTCAGTGCAGGCAAGGCCCTACTTCTGTTTCTTCTCCCAGCTGTCTATAGCTGGAACTTAAAAAATACTAGAAACCGCTGAAAAAAAATATATAAAATAAAATAATAAAAAAATAAAAACCTTAAATAAAATACTTGACATTTTTGCGCAATTCATATTTTTTTTTTTTAATTTTTAATTTGTCAAGAAAAACTTGAATAACTTACTTAAATAAAATTAATAGTTTCATATTATTCACTAATAAAATTAATTACTTTAATTGCTATAAATTATAATAATAAAATAATAAAAATTAATAATTTTACATAATTTATTAATTTATAATAATTTCAATAAAAATTATAAATAATTTAAATAATAAATAATAATAATTTTACATAACTTATTAATTTACAATAAATACAATAAAAATCATAAATAATTTACTACTACGAATTCATATATATATGTGTATATATAAAGTGTAATTTATATATTTTTACCCAAATTTATTTCAATAAAAATATTCTGACATTCAGTAAAGATTAGATTAAGTTGAATTTTATCTCTATTTATTTATGTGTAAATATACTTAGTCATTTTTATTTCTTTCTAGCTGCATTTCACAATATTATTATCATGAAAAAAAAGAATAAGTTCAATGCCCAAAAAAAGTCTAAATAAACAAAGCGTTTATCGCAATAAAAAGCTTTGATAAGACTATAAAAAATAATTCGTAGTTATACGAATTGCTCGTAAGCAATTATACTTGTCTGATAAAAAAACACTTGGGAGGCTCGTCTACCTTCGCAGTTATGTTCAGTTCTGGGCCCACCCAGTCAATGGCAACGGCCAGTCGCATATACCCGCCTATTTATGGTCAGATTTGGCCAGAGCTAGCAATAAAAGATGAACGCCCAAAGTGCTGAGCTATGAAATTAATATGCCAAAGCAATTTTGATTTATTTTTCGCTCGCGGCCAAACGCTGCCCCGCCCCCCCACAAACACAGACCCGCCTAGGCGAAAAATGCCCAATATCCAATGGCCAAACGTCCAAATATTAAGCAACAGACGCATCAGCTGCAAGTCTCAATTATGCTCGGCTTTCACACTGAATAACAAAATAAATTTATTTGAACACGAACAACCAAAAATTCCACAAAGAAAGAAAGAAATTGAAGCCAAGTAAAAAATTTGCAATTGCTTTGGAGTGAGCTCAGAGCTCAATATTTAAATGAAGTCCGCATGGTATGCCAAGAATACTGTGAACATAGCTCCATAATCGAAAGAGTTTAACAGATGAATATATAAAAGAAATTTGTGTACATGTTGTGGAAAACAAATTTGCAATCAGATGTTGAAGAAAAGAAATATGGAACAGAGGGATGGAAGGCGTAGATGTGTATATATGTATATATATATAGTATGTATTTATAAAGTGGCCAACCTATTGTCAAGAAAAGATTACAGAATCGTTCTTGAATTGAAAAGAGTATATAGGTTTTCTTGCAATGCCTTTTACTCCCTGAGTAAAAACTTACTCTAGATAGATAGTTTGGATTAAGCTTCCACTCCACTCACCTAATTGGATCGTAGAGCCTGCCTATCACAATTTGACATATTAAGATACCATAGAATACATTGAGCTGACTTACTGAGTGAGTTTTATTCAATCAATTATGCCTGACTACAATAATGCAATGCATTCTCCATTGGCCAATCGAGTGCTCTCTTCTCTTGTTTGATTTACAATAAGCTTAAGCCCTTTTAATTGGGTCGTACATTTCAATCTGTACAGGGTATACACTTAACTGAAATGCCTCTGGAGTGAGCTTTAAGCGGCAAAGCGCAGCCGCCAATTAGCTCCCAATGGACATGAATGCGAATGCGTATGCAAATGTGTATGTGAATGTGGCATAAGCGTAATGCGTGGCTTTGAGTGAGTGGCAGGGCCAACAGGTGCCACACAGGTGCCAGCTGCCAGCTGCCAGTTGCCCATTTTCCCGGCTGCCATTTGGCAGTCAACACACCGCGGCCGGGCAGGAACTTGCAGCTGCACTTAAAATTTAAAGCGTTTCGAGTGTAATTGTGCGCTTGCCGTTAACGAGGCGCTTGTTAGGGCCCAGGTAGAGGAAGCATATACATATATACCCTGTAGAAAATAAACAACAGCATAGCTAACAATAAATATTATTTATTTTACGAAAACTTAAAGCTAAGCAAAACCGATAGAGAAAAAAGTTGGGAGCGTAAAGAGTGAACGAGGCCAGTTGTCTTGATATATTCTATTCGCAAAGAGAAAAGCAGGCATTAAAATACCCTGTACAAACATTTGCATGCTCTACAAATATAATAGATTGAATGGAGCGAAAATTAAAAGCAATGCAAAGCTCAACCTTAAGCTTGCCGAAAATTAAATGCGGCAAACGATCTATATATACCCTGTAAAAATTATGCATTGTGAAATAACTTTAATATTATTTTCATCAAAAGAAGAATAACAGTTGCTGAGCCTTTGGCATCTCTCTAAAAATTTATATTACACCGTTAATGTATACCCTGTAAAAATGACCAGTTTAATTAATTAGTCATTAACGTTACATCTGGAAGATATACTTAACTGAACGGCTGGGTCATTTTAAATTCCTATGCTCGACTTGACTCATATGCTGCAACTAGCTAAATACCCTGTAAGGACAGTTTCATACCCTGTAAAAAGCGCCAAGCTGATGTCATCAGTTTTAAAAAATGCTGACAAAAGTTAACCTGAAGAGCGGCGAAAAAGCTAAGGAAAATATAGCATACATACATACATACGAGGGTAGCCTGAAAAGTTTGACAATATAAAATATAGAGGTATAAATTCATTGAACCAAGCACCCTTTATAATTTCATCTGCTTAGCTTTACCCTAACTCCAACTGCCAAGGCTTGCAAACTGCCCTCGCAAATATATGTATATAAATATATATATTTTTTTAAAACGTGCCAGTCAGCTAAGGTCCGCTGTTTACTTAACGGCAACACCAACAACAGCCACAACAACAACAACAACAGCTACAGCAACAAGCAAACGCAGCAGCTGTCGATAAAGCCTATGCATGGCAAATTGGCCACACTAATTGACACCTGTGACGCAGAGAGCTGAGAGCAGGCAAGTGGAATGGGCGTGGCGTGGCGTGGCGGCTGAACGGTCAGCCCTAAACAAACAAAAGCCAAATAATGCAAATACTGCGGTCTGTTGCGGGCACCTCAATCAAGCGCCCAAAGAAAAATGCCTTCCAAGCGGTGTTAGAAATTAAAAATAAACAACAAATTTCCAAAGAGAAAAAACAAAACAAAACCAAAATTATATCAACTAAGAACAAAAAAGGACGAAAGTCTGCGCTGCAGCAGCTGCTTCCTTTTTTTTCTCGAATTAGTTGTACTTGATATGCGAGCAACCATATCATATATATCTCTCATTCCATTTGCCTCTCTCTCTTCTACCTTATCTACCTCTTTGTCTTTGACTCACTCTCTCTCTCTCTCTCTCTGTCTGCCTCTTTCTTTCTATTGCTTTTTCTTTTCTCTCTATCTTTGTTGGCTTTCCCGTATCTCATCCTCTCTCGAAGGTTACCATTTGTGTAATTAATATTTACCTCTCATTGTTTCATTTATGGGCTTCCCAAACTGTGCTGATTTCCATTTTTACTTTACTTTTTACCCATTACACAGATTGATTGAAAGGGGTATAATACCTTTTATACTAATGTATCGAATAGCTATAAGAATGCGTCGTCTACCCTCTAAGGTGTGAGCAGGACGACAAGCTGTGCCGATGTAGATATGTTCGAGTGTTTGTCTTTCTCTTTCTCTCCTTTGTCTATCTATCAGTCAGCGTGTATCTATCTCTCTCTCTCTCTCTCCCTCTCTCTATTTAACTATCTCTCTATCCATCTATCTACTTATCTATCTATCTATCTATCTATCTGTCTATCCATCTATCTATCTACCTATCTATCTATCTATCTATCTATCTATCTATCTATCTATCTATCTATCTATCTATCTA
>NW_022045866.1:1712432-1736274 GCF_001654015.2 Drosophila navojoa
GGGGATCTCGTAGTCGAGCAGTCTCGACTAGAGCTTTCTTACTTGTTTTCTTTCTGTTTGTCTGTCTGTCCGTGGTCCAGTTAAAGCTAGCAGCTCAGCTGCCAGTCCAGAGCCTTCGAATGCATTTAATAATTTATTGAAAACTAATCTATATACATATATATATTTCACATTGCATATGCATAAAACTTGACCACATGTGGCTTACAGCAGCCAAAACTTTAGCTGATAAGCTTGCGGGCTTTGTTTGGCTTAACTCTTAGTTAGTTTTTAGTGCGTTTCATACTTGAGATTACAAGTGGGGATTTTTTTTGTACAATTGCCAAGTGTGATGGTATGTGTTGGCATATATGTGTATATTTATAAATCATGCTACAATACAAGTTATAATATCATAAAAAGTAAGCAGAGTATATATACATATATATATATATATATATATATATATATATATATAGAAATTCACGAGTCTGTCATGAGCTGATTTGCTTAGCACTGCCGGCTTCCTTTTATACTCGTTCATATGATAAAGAGAGCATATTGGCTTTGAGCAATGGGCGACCTCTTATTTCCCGATTATGTTTCTATTCCAAAATATTCCATCTTCTACAGTTTCATATAGATAACTCTGTTTCTCTCTAGAAGTTCATATATATAAATGTATTAATATGCTTAGAATTGATTTTAATTTATTATGAAGTTTAACAAGTGTAGAATGGATATACATACATATATTTCATATACGTAATTATATATCACTGCATTACGTCAACAAATTAAATGCACATATACGGCAAATATATTTCTATTTCATGTACAACTCATGTATATATATATCTTATATATACAACAAATTATATATATACGACAGCTACAACCTCTTTTCTCTTTCAACTCACAGCCAACAATTACCTGTTCAGCTCACCTGTAGTCTAGGCAATCGCAATTGCACATTGTGCATTCGCATGTTCCAATTAATTATTGCCATCAACTCCATACTCTATAGTGTATGGATGGCAACTGCAGCAAACAAGTTGCCTTTCATTTGATTCGAATCTCTCTTTGGAGTATTTCTGCTGACACGCAAAACAAGTTGCAATCAAATCGGCAAATCAACGACTAATAAATCCCCTAAAAGGCTGCTCGAACGAACCGTAAAGAGAGCAAAAGCCAGATAAAAGCATTTCGGGTGTGTCTTTTTACAGGGTATATTTATAGATAATCGCTGATGTCACGACACATCAAGAGCGCGTCTACACTTTAAACAGTCTCTTTTTGGCATCTTTGTATACTCTAGCAGAGAGTATGTACGAATGTTGTATTCAGATAAATATTTCTTGTAAATAATATATGCAAATAATAATAAAAAATATATAAAATAACTAAATTAGATAAATATAAAAAAGTTGATCAATTAAATATAATGAATTTCTATTCAATAAAACATAAAACAACAATACAAGAAGAGTATTTAGCATTCGTCATGTGACAGTTGTCATTTTTGTTGAGCTTTTAATTAGGTTCCACATTTAAGTGTCTCGATTTCTCATTCTCTGTTTCTCTCTCTCTCTCACTCTCTCTCTCTCTCTCTCTCTTTCTTTCTCTGTTTCGGTCTCTGTCTCTACGTCAGCTGCTATTGCAGAGCATTATCTAGTCCAGTCTACGCTGAACCCTCAGGCCGCTTGAAAGGTTTTGAACGTTCGAATGTTGAGCATTAAAACTACAAGCCGTTAGTCGGTAGTTGGGGTTGATAAGACTAACAGAGTGTGCTGTAGATAACTAACTGAATAGAATGCTAACAAGTGTTTAAGTTATTGAGAAAAATTAAACAATTTTTTTTATATAAATAACTTATTCGAAATAATTTGATGAGCATATTTTTATTTATTTATTTATTATTATTTATTTATTATTATTTATTTATTTATTATAATATTACTTTAATATTTTTTGACGGCACTTGTGTATATCATATATTATTTGTTTATATTTCATTCGATAGTAAAATTATTGTTTGCATTTTGAATGGGTTCCACAGCATGCGTCATTCATTCTCCCTTAGCTGGCCAGCTGTTTATCTCTCTCTCTAGCACTGCCTCACTCTCAATCTACCCTGTAAACGTTATTGGAGTCAGCTGATGGTCTAGACTGTTTTCACTATATCTCAACGATTCACTCTTAAGAGTTTAAGCTTAGTTTAGCATCATATTATTGCTATTCAAAGGGATTAACGTTGACAATCATAATATAATTGATTTGGCGTTCAATCGTAAGTTGAAAAAATTTGTTGTACGCAAAGCTCAGATTATTTTAATTTGTATTACCATTAACTGTATAGATATTCCTCTCGATTATAGCTCACTACAAAGCTGAATGAGGAGCAAACTCTAAAACAAGCCCAAATCTCCATCTAAAAAAAGCTGGAAGTGAATCCAGCCCAGCCAAGACTTTCGTCTTCCATGCCCATAACAAAAACTTATATATAAATGTCTGCAATCAAATACTCTATATAAGCGATATTTAAGCCTTTCATTTATAAGCAACTTAAACCAAACTGTGCTTATTTAGTCGTCTGGTCTATAAAGCGATATCTTAACAAAGAATTTCAGAGAACTTGTGAATGTTATGAGAAATTGATATGCAATAATAAATAAATAAACATAATTTAAAAGGTGTTAATTTCTTTTGCATGCATTTGATATGTGCTCTTATCACCTTACTTATTTACTATTAAATTTTTATTTGCTTTATTTAATTTTTATTACTAACCAAATTTATTTTATTTATCATTTTATTGATACAACAAATACTGTTAATTTATTTATTTATTTCTTTTTTTGCCAATGCGTTTAATATATAAATATCTTTTTGTTTCCTGTTTGTATGTATAAATGTATATGTAAATTGTATTTTTAGCTATTGAGAACATACATAGGCCATAAAAATAATTTTGAATGGAGTCCACAATATTCATGCTCATCTCGCTGTCCACCTCCAATAGGTGGACGCCAGTATCCAATGAAATCCCTTTCTAAGCACGTCGTCTTGCTGCTCAATTGGAATTTTCTTGAAAAATGCCTATCAACATAAATAATCCCAAGAAATTGGGAATCAGCGTAGCTGGACTAAATATATTCTTTACAATGATTGCCTTGGGCATTATGATGAGACGATCGGATGTATTAGATGATAGTGGTAAGTGAATAATAATAGCAATATATGAATATATTCCTATCTATATATATATATACATATATATATAATCATATCTTCTGTAGCGGACGCGCCGTCATATTGGCCATGGATTGTGGTGTATAGCCTCGACTTGTTGCTCAACGCATATCTCTTGTGGTGCATGCTGAAGAGAGATCGCGCCGGCATCGCTGTGTGGCTGCCTCTGACAATTATTTTACTCCTTTGTCGAGTGTCTAGCAATGCGACCTATGGATTTCTGGATCTAATTATTACAGGTATTGTAATTACTTTAAATGTATATAAAGTTCTTATAAATCTATTCCATTCTCGCCCAAAACAGTTTACATATTCATCTCAATCATACTTATGGCAATTGTTTACTACAAACTACGACAACAATCATTGACGATAATTGAACCAACGCTGCACACAGTTGTCACAACTAAAACAACTACGGAAACAATTATCCAGCCCAACTCAGATGAGAGTAAAAAAGATGCTGAAGGCGGCGATAATGCTAAGTAAGAGAGAATATGGCAAATATTTTAGTGAATATTTCTACTAAAGAAACTTTACAAAAAGTGAGATTCGAGCATTTCTTTTTTTGTAAATATTTATGTTTGTATAAAGAACAAAATCTTAGTAGTCGCTTAGAAACATCTGCAAAGTCGTAAAGCTTTAAGCTTTGATGTTTACATATCAATAAAGTAAAATAAGTAAACAAATTATTTCAATTGTCGAATTAGCTGATCATAAAAAAAAATGTGCAATTGGGATCAACGGAAAGAGCTGTCAAGCTGCCATGATACATTGTATAAATATATGCCTTTCTCTTACATTTCCGATAGCCAATGCACCACTTTCGATTTCAACTCTCTTGATAACAATAATTATTAGTCTATGATTGATTGCTGTTATAATAATATCAGAAGAGTTGGTAGCACCAGAGAGATAACGATTGTGCAAGCGATGGCGGAAGAGAGCAGCAGGCAATGTTTGTGGAGGCGGCTGCTATGATTCGAGCATAAAGTGGAACATAAAATTGAATACTCAAATAAACGAACTCACAGGCGAAAGAGCAAGAAACTCATATAGACCAATAGATACTCTTTAATGGCTCTACTATAATTTAATTGGAATAATTATAATTTTATCGTAAATATATACAATAAATATATAGTGTCTAAACTTATCTAAATGATAATTTATTAATTATTATTTGTTTTTTTATTTTATTTATTTTTATTTTTATTATTTTTTTCTATTTTTATTATTATTATCATTTATTATTTATTGAGTGACATACGCTTCTTGACTTGCCTACATTTGATTTGTGATTTTTAATGTCAATAGAATCCACAACACGTGCCAAAAAGTCTCTCCCTTGCGCTCAGCTGCACGCTCTCTTACTCACTCTCTCTCGCCCTTTCTCTCTCTCTCTCTCACGCTTGACTGACCATCGAATACGTTTGGCAGTCGACGCTGAACTTTCGTTCCGGCTGAACGTTGCGAGACATGGGCCAATTTTTATGGGAAGGCGGCATTGATAAGAGTAGAATTATGAAATATATGTGGAATAGATGGAATATGGAACAACACACAGTAGCAAGCGATATGCAATGAGTGAATATATATGGTCAGATAAAATGGAATCTATAATACGATATATACATATGTATGATGTATATATAAATTTATATATATAAATATATCTATTTAGATATTATAAATAATAATATAAATCAATGCATAATAAATTATATAAAAATGTTATTGGCAAAAATTCGGAATAATTATAAATAAAATAAAATAAATATATTTTAACATATATTATTATAAATTTATAAATGAGATACTAAAATTTATTAACTTTACTTTTTATTATTTTTAATTTATTTATATTTTTTATTATTTTATTTCATTTTATTTTATTTTATTTTTTATTTTATTTCATTTTATTTATTTTTTTTGTTTAGTTTAGAATATCTACATAAACATACATTAATTATTGCCAACAATTTGAATAGGTTCCACAGCGCTCTCTCGCTCTCTATTGCACTCTTATCGAACTAACGCGACAATTAGACAGTCTAAGCTGAATGCTAAATGTGGGCGCGTTGTATTAACCTTGGCCAGCATTTGATTATTGCCAACAAATAAATATATATAAATAATATGAAATGTACGCTAGAAGCGGCTGAGGCCAAGGTAAGGGAAGCTTTAATATTACTGTTACTGGCCATGAATACTGTGTTGGCATTAGGTTTATGTGCTAAGTTTTTGAGTAAATATAGAGATATACATATATACATATATATACCCATTTATGTTTTGTTATCTATTGGGAAGAGGCAATGCCCTAGGAAGTATAGACTTATAATATGTTATCTATATAGAACACTCATGCTCTACTGGCTTTCGATTCACTCTTATTGGTTTAATTTCCCCAGCTAACAAATGATCATTTGAACATCATCACGGAGCCATTGTATCAACAGATATGATTAGTAACTGTACCTTAAATATGAATTTAAATTTTTATATATTTTCATATAATTGTTTTTTTCCTTACTCCCGCTAAATAAATTTATAAACTGCTACAGGCATTGCTATTGGCTATAAGTATGGGCTCTCAGTTTGAATTTCACTTTAATGAATCATGAACTTGTGTCAACTATTGATTCCTCTGAATTCCAATGTAACGCTTTCGATTTCATCGCCATTGATAACAGTGATAAGCTGATAACAATTGCTGTGATATGACTGATTGTTGCTATGAGCAAATCAACGTGAATTGAGGTAGCACTGGAGATAACGACTTTAAGTGAGGTGGAGTGAACATGGAGAGTGGAGAAGCTCTGTGGCTCCGCAATAATTGTGAAGGCAGTCGTAATGATTAGAGCATAAAGTGGAACATAAAATTGAAGAGTCAAATACACTAACATGAATCACCAACGACAAGTAATGAAACATTTACGATAAAGCTTACAATTTCATAATGAAATGAAATGAATTCAGTGACTGTATAGACTATAAGATACCCTCTAAGACACTAAGACCAATATTTAATGAATGTAAAAATTAAAAAAAAAAAAATAATAATAATATATACATATATATGAATATAAAATAAATAAAATCTTACTCATTTTTTATCATTTAAAATAATTTATTTTATTTATTTTATAAAAAAAATGTATTTTATATTGCTAATTTATTATTCAATAATATCTTTATATAATATAATAAATAAATTATAAAGATTTTCATTTATTAATTATAAACAAAAGGTTTATTATTATTACCAATAGTATTATTGTTTATATTTTTTTTTTTATTATTAAAAATTTTTTTTAGTTTAGTTAATTAATTCTTATTTCCAATAGTTTTTTATTTTATTATTTATTATAATTTTTTAAAATTATATTTATTGTAATTTTATATTATTTATTTCTGTCACTCTCATGATTTCTGTTCAGTATGCGTTGGTTTATATAGAGCATGCACACGTCGGCACGCTTTGGCTCTTCGACCAAGCCGTGCAGCATGTTTGGTGTTTGCCATGCGAATGGATTCCACAGCACGTGCTCGCCGCTCTCTTATGGCCGCTCTCTTGCTCTTTGGACCATGCTCTCACGTGTATGCTGGCTCTCCTGCCCTCTTGCTCTCTCTCTCTCTCTCTCTCTCTCGCACGGCTGACCAAACAAGACGTACGCCAGTCTACGCTGAACCCTCGTTCTGGGCGAGCGGTCTCGGGTTCGGATTCGCGTTTGTTTATGTCATAAGAGCGAAATAATTCGCTCACACTTTATACACACATACACACACACCCATACACACACACAGCCATACACACCCATACATATACATATACTTGTACACTGCCGGCAGTCAAGATGAGCAAATATTTGGACTTGGGCCTTGGCATTACAATAATCAATGTCTACTATTCGCTATCATATTTTCTAATGTGGTGCGTGGCACTGCAAAAAGCCAGCGAAAATGGTAAGCTACATAGAGGTATATCCATATATAAGAGTCAAGCAATATATATATAATCGATTCTAATTGATTGATGTACATACATACATACATATAATTAAATGACAGCTGTGTTGCGTGTTTCGGTTTTTTGTTTTTGTTTTCGTTTCTGTTTCTCTTTTCTAGACAATGAGCCGATTGTTTGGCAAGCCGTTTACATGGGCAACGTGTTTCTCAATGTATTTCTCTTCTTGGGACTGCGCAAGAGAGATCGCTGGTCGGTCATCATATGGTACTCTCTGACGTTGGCGTGGTTTGTGCCCAAGCTATATGGACATAAACGGGGTTGTCATTTGGACGCGCGCGGTTCAACGTACCGTACTATCAATCTGATAATGGAAAGTGAGTGAGGCTAGGCGAAGGCTGTATACTCTAACTCTAAGTGAATTATTCTTGTTCTCTCCCTCTCTCTCTCTCTCTCTCTAGCCTATGTGATTCTATCTTTTGCTGTTATGGGTTTGGTTTATGTGCATTTGCCTAAAGAGTTGCCTTTAACAAAAACTAAACGTCGCCGATATAGATCAAACGAAAATGTTCAGGATGTACAAATGCTGGAATTGAGCTCAAATGGGGGTGCCAAAGAGCCCGCTTTGGCACCCTTAGCAACTGCCGAAGTGGATGAGGACCTCGATGAATGCCTGCCAAGCAGTAGCAACAGCAACAATAATAGAGGCATGCAACAAGTTAGCAGCATTGAATTTCATCAAGCTGCTGATGCGGAACTGGATAAAGATTAGCATATTGTACAAATTTCTATATGTG
Source organism: Drosophila navojoa (assembly GCF_001654015.2). The sequence goes on from NW_022045866.1 coordinate 1,720,431, forward strand.
TATATATGTACATATATATATACATATATATCTATGCATATATGCGCATATCTTATATACATAGATCTTTAACATTCCTGCACAATTTCAAGTGTTTGTCACAAATTTCTGATTCGTTCCACTTATGCTTAGACTACAGACTTTATACACATACACACACACACACACACCAACATATACATATACTTCTACACATATACTTATACATATTATGTACTTTCAATTGTTAAGTTTTCTAGATTAGTATACATACTAGCTGTAATGGGAGGAGAGACAATAATAATAAAACAACAACAAATCATCTAATACTACGCTCGTTGGAGAGTGCTTGACTAATAAACACCCTGTACAATGCACACAACTGTGGTTTTCATTTCTTAAGGTTTTTCTTCTAGATAAACAGACGTCTAAACAATTGCAGTATATCTGTTTCCAGTATCAAGTTACTAGCATTTGTAATTTACGAGTTCATTGAGGTTGAACTGATTTGAAATCAGTCAGGCGCACAGAAACTTGGGAAGACATACAAATATCAACTCAACTTGTCTTTGGATTTTTAGATATGCTAAAGCTCAATGTCTGCATGTTACAGCCATTATACCCCCTTTGCATTACAGGGTATTTCATCTACTCCAAAACTTATCATTGCAAACAAAAAATTAACCAAAACCAAAGCAGCCAAACTGCTAAATGAAGATGAGCTCGACTAACTTTTTGGTAACAGCTTTCTCAGTTCTTTTACTTTTTTTCAGTTCCTCTCTGTTTTCGCATCGCTGCTGTTTATATTGGCCAAGTGTACAACATTGAGCGGAATTGGGTTTTTCGTAGCGAAAGCGTTCGATTGAGTGTGTCAATAAATTCCTGCCAGTCGCCCAAGTGCAACACATTTGTCCGGCCATCAGCGATAAATAGTTGGCACGCCCCCCACTCCCGTCGCCAATGGCTCGGCACTCCTTTCGGCCAAATCTGTCTGGCCGACTCTCTGGAGCTTTTGTTGGCCAAAAAGTTTCGTGTGAATTTAGTGCGGCTCATTAAGCTGACCGTTCACGTTGCACGTCCTGTATTTGAGCCCTAGTCCAGAACGTCACTCACTCACTCATGTGTGTAGTGGATGTGTGTGCGCGTGTGCGTGTGTGTGTAGCAATGGCTTTTCGTTACCAACTTCATTACGTGCCAATGATGAGCAGGAAATTGTTTGCGCCATTGTCATTCGCAATGTCATTCGGGCAAATGGAGAGCGAGTGCGAGCAAACATTTCATCCATTTTGCCATTTGTCAAACTTTCCTTATTTATATACGTATATATATTTGTATATATATATATATATATTTGTTGTGCTTTAAATGGACGCGCTCTCATTAAGTAAATTAATGCTGGGTATATATTCATTAAAAGTGTCAAAGTGCGCACATTAAAATATCATCTAAGACGACAGCCAAAAGCCGGCGAAGCCCAACTTTTTATACCTTGCAAGACATTGAAAACACGTAGAGAGGGTATATAGGTATTCATGGAAGATGTGCTAATAACAGGGTATAGAAGCTATAAAATGTCGCTGGGCAAAGTGTAAGGGAAATATTTCCCAATTTCTACCGTTTTCTTTGCTAGGTCAAGTTACTTCTAGAGCCGCCCGGGAATATAAATTAATGTGGCTAAAGAGCCGAGTCTGTTTATCTACATCAATAGTCTCTCTTTTTATCTCTCTCTCCTGCTCTGCCTATTTATAAATTCGCTCGTCTGCCTATCAGAATCTGCATCTGCTCTCAGTCTTTGTGTTTATTTCTGCATAGCCTGCATATCTCAAGAGCTCGATTCATCAAATTTTGATATTCTTGTATATATATATATATATAGATATGTCTATAGCAAGTAAACACTGTTATCGTGCCAACAGTCCCCAAACAATCTGTTTATAAAGAAGCCAATAATTAATCAATAATAAAGAAGCCAATAATTAATAAATAAAATATTAATTTTCAATATGATTAATTTCAAAGAAATATATATATAAAAATAATAATAATAAAAAAAAAATTATATTAAATCTTCAATATAATTTATTTTTTAATATAATAATAACAAAAAAATTAAAAAATATATATAAATAAATAGCTAAGATATGCAATATAATTTAAAAAAAATAAATAAATAAATAAAATATTTATTATAACAATAATAATTTAGAAAAAATTAAATATAAATAAATATCTAAGTAATGCAATATAATTAAAAAAAAAAAATAAAATAAATTAATAAAAACATTTATTTTAACAATAATAATTTAAAAAAATTAAACGTGGACAATAATATAGTTGAAAGCTTAAATATTTTGAGCCAACTACACCTTTTTTTTAGGTACAGGGTATCTGCTAGTCGGTCACTGCCATGTCCAGCTTTTCTGCGTGTTCTGCGCCTTGGATTTTAAGGCTTCGACTTTGTCGCGTCTCGATTTTTATGCACAAAACAAACATTAAAGACGCATAAAATGTTGACGCAGCGCAGCTTTGTTTGCTGCTGTTGCTGCTCATAAAAGGAATGACACACACACACACACACTCACGCACACAGACAACACGCACACACACATTATTAGTGTGTCTTGTGGCAACTCATAAAACTAAACCGCAATTCATCAGTAAATTCCTTCAATTTTTGTTTTTTTGGCTATGCTCGATAGCAATTGTTGTTGTTGTTGTTGCTGTTGTTGTTGTTGCTGTTGTTGTTATTCTACATATGCCCTGTTATTTCTATCTGCTTGCTGTTGTTTGCTGTTTGTTGTTATAACTGCAAATAATTTAGTGCGCTGCCTGAAAATATGCTAGAGTTTTATGTGGCCATAAAATGCCAAAAATTGTTTTTATTATATGTAATTATTATGTTATGCATGCCTCCCACTAACGCCCGTCGACCAAGTCTTTATCCAGTTTATTGCCTTTGGCATAAAGTTCACTGTGAAATGAACTGTTGATGCGAGCATCAAAAATTTCGTATATCTATATCTATATGTACATTTAGTTTAGCCCCTAACACGTTGGGCTCTTTACTCTTGGTCGATTCTCAGTTTTTTTTTGGCTATTCGTGTAAGCCAAATTATCAAACATTTTACGCTGAACTTTTAGCCATTCGAAACAATGACAAAAAGTCAACAAACTTTTGCTTCAATAGCCCCTTCGCACAGCAGCAGCAGCAGCAACATAAAATGCAGCACGTTTGCCGCTGCAGCTGAGGGTCGATGCGACTCGACCCGACTCGACTTTATGTCACGCATTGTAAATGGCAAAAGCTTTCTCCATCTTAATGCTTCACAACATACACACACACACACACACACACACACACACATACATAGACTCACACTATCTGTGTAAGTTTTGTATTGCAACGCTTTACGTGCTGCGAAGAATTTTGTCAGCTGCAACTGCATCTACTGCTGCAATTATTACTCCTGCTTTTCCTGCTACTGCTGCTGCTGCTGCTATTGCATTAACTTTAACTTGCTAGCTCATTAGGATGATGTGCAGTTAGTGCAGTTATTAAGCGCATAGCTTCTAGATAATATAAAAACTAACAGCGCTTGCTATGGAATCGCAGCTTGCATAAAAAACTCTATATAATATTAAATAATTGCTTTGCAGCAGGGGAAAGATATTCCTTTATATGTTAACAACAGTTAGTTTTTTATTCAAGCTCAGCTTCAGTTAATTAGTAGAACAATTTAGTGATTAAAACTGAAACAAGTGCAAAAGCAATAAAATAAAATAATACAAAATTAAATATTAAAAAAAAAATAACAATCATAAAATATATTGACGCAACCTAAGTTACATGTGTATATTCACAAAAAAATTCGTTAAATAACTGGTTTTTTTTTTTTTATTAACATAATCTCCAACTCTATCTCTATTTATTGCTCTACCTTCAGACTTTCTAGAATTTGTAGCTCTAGGTCCTTCTCAACACAGTTTCTTAATCTCCATTAGAAACTCTCTTGCACTCACACCATTTGCATTCATTTCCTCTCCTTTCTCCTTTCCCCTCTGCTCTTTATATACTTACAGAACATCCATCAATTTGTTATATAAATTTACTTCCAATTTAAACTCTTCACATTGCCCGCATTTTATTTTAAATAAATTTCCAATCTGTATAAAATTCAATTGAAAGTCACATAAAAAGACGAAAAAGAAAATCACTTTAAATCGCAAATGCAACAAAATCTTTTTGTTTATAGCCCAAGACGAGGAGTTTCTCTCTAAAACAAAGTAAACAACGGAATTGTTTATACTCTATCTGCCACTTTAACCTCTCTCTCTCGCTCCCACTCCTTCCACACTTTGGCTGTATTTACAGCCACTGAAATTCATTCTATGCCTTCGTTTTTCATTAGCCATTCAAAGAAATAAACTTAAATCAGTGCCACGCGTCGTATGCGTAATGTGAGGCAGGACTTGCCAAGTTCCTTGCCCCACGAACAATTGGAACAATCAAAGTTTTATTGTTGTGCAAATATTGAATAAGGAAATGTTAAAGTGCCAACGCCCTCAAGTGGGCGTGACCTCACATAAGCCACATAGGCGACAGAGGCAGACTAGAAACTTAAAAGACAATCACACAAAAGCCAAACACAAAGCATAATAAAAAGAAGTTAGCCCAAGAGCGGAGCGACGGACCGACCATTCGGTGTGTGGGAGACGGGGGCGTGGTCTGGTGCTGACCAGAGCACCAAATGAATGGACGGCGTAATAATTGCAGACGCCGGGACGCGTCCAAAATGTCACGTACTGGCAATAAACCGCTGCTAATTTACGATGGACCCCAATAACAAAGCTCGCTCGCTCGCTCGTCCAGCTCAAACGGAAATCAAATGGCAAACGAAGCGCAGGCCTCTCTGTCTAAGCAGCCGGGCCACTTGGCCACTTGGCCACTTGGCTGATTGGCCAGAGCTAGAGTCGGAGCAGCAGTTGATGCCCAATAATGTTGCATAGAGTGGCCTGGTAGAAGTTGGAAGTCGTTGCGCCTTGTGGCACGTTACGGCGACTGCATAGAAATGGCCTTCAAAAACGACAAGCAAATATCGAAAATGGCAATAAGGGCCAGCGCATAGTAGACTTGGCTTAATGCGCATTAGATGAAAGACGCATAAAAAAGACTATAGAAAAAGGATGAAAAAGAGCCAAGAGAGTGCGGCAGCGACTGAGTGTGGTTGACGAGGAGTTACCCTATGCATAGAACTATAGGGGTTATGGCTAAATATTAAATATACAATTTAGTATCTAATTAATGCATTTAGCTAATATCAATTTAATATGTTTTCTGCGACTAGTTGATCTACGAGCTTATTTACTATATATATTATTTCTCTCTTAAATAAACCTCCATCCACAGCCTTGCTCCCCCACTAAAATACCCCATTTAAACGCCCAACAATGGTTCTTCTAGGGTATGCAGCAAGGAGCAACCCATATAAAAGAAGCTGACTTTCTTTTCCATTGGACATTTCGGGCCTGACCCAACCTGATTCGCACATTGCATTAGTCATATTAAAAACTTGCTGAAATGCAAAGCTTTTGAGGCACGACTAAAATGCGGCATTGTTAAGCATTGCAACATGGCCGAGTGGCAGAATGGCAGAATGGATTTCCTGAGCCATTAACGAGAGACTGAGCTAAAATACAGAAATTTTCTACTTAGCTCGGCAGCTTTACTAAAAAATTAAAATAAATAAAGGAAGAAAACAAATTTGTGCAATTCGAATGATTCAATTGCTGCAAGCGGAAGGCGCAACAAATATCATGCAACAGTTCTGATACAATATTATTTTGGTTTTCTTTTTTAAGAGAATCCTTTTTCGAGTTCGAATCGCTTTCTCTTAAATTGAAGCTGTGTAGACTTTTGCTGTATAAGAGAATGCCGCTGTCGACTGTGGCGGGCGCAGGCGCTGCTGCAAGTGTAAAATGAAAAATCAGCTGCTGCTGTTGCTGTTGCCGCCGCTGCTACTGCTGCTGCTGCTGCTGCTGCTGCTGCTGCTGCTACGGCTTGTGTTGCTGCTGCCATTTAACAGCAAACGGCCACATTGAGGCAGTTTGTCAATAGTTATGCTTGGGTATAGGTTAAAGACGCATGTGCCGCCGACAGCAACAGGATCTACATTAAAGACTGAAACTCTCAATTTCTAACAAAAATAAAACAAAACAAAAACAAATTGTGCTACAAATTTAATAAAAAACAAAAGAGAAAAAAACGAAACAAATAAAATAGAAATCAAATATGAAATTAAAAACAAAATCAAAATAAAGCAAATCAAACTGAACTGAACTGAATGAAAGTGAAATACGCCCGCATAATTAAGACATAAGACCGTGAAATTAAATACAACAAAAAATCAAATACAAGCACGCACACACAGTCAAACAGACACACGCACACACACACACACACACACAGTTTGTGGTCGCGTTTTTTTTTAAAGCTTGTTGTGGCGCGCTGTTGTTGTTGTTGTGCTCGTTGTTGTTCCATCTCGTCTCGTGACACTCGGCATAAATATTTATGTTGACGCATTTACCTGCGGCGCTGCAGCGTCGCTAATGAAGCGCACGAAAATGAATGTGAAAGGACATAATTATGCTTATGTGTGAGTACTATGAATAAGAATACACAAACAGACATACATATATATAAATATATATATAAATAAAAAAAAAATACGTATATATATATATATATACTGAAAACTAAGACCAAGGTCAAGCCGATGCGAAGCACTTCAGTTGCCATAAATCCTTAGGGCAAACAGCATACGGCTTGAACGAGAGCTAAAGCACTGTGCAGTGCTGAAACAGAGGCAGCTGTGAAAACCGAATTGCAGCTGTGGAGAAATTTAGCTGCATTTAGTATTCCATTTATTTTCGACTCTGTGGGTGGCTTTAAAACATGATCACGAAGAGTATAAAAACTCTGCATTTAAGCTTTGAAACAGCATATATAAATATATGTAATCTATCCAAGTTAACTCATGAGAGTTCTATAACTACATATATATTTAAAGGCACGTCTATATCAAGCTCTGTCTTTCTATCTCTCTGTCTGCTTATCAATTTGTACTTCTTTTTGAGATTTTCGTATAATTTATATAGTCTTGGTATAAGAGACCATATTATTGAGCTTAATTCAAGCACCATTAACATCAGAGTATATATAGGCAAGTCTTACAGTTTATCTCTATAGCCGGTTCTGATTATTTCTTTGTCTGTCTCTCTGGCTTGGGCATAGACGTTTTTGGAATTACTTTACGTAATCCTTCATATATTCGTGTTGCTTTTAGCTATATCACATTGATATATTGATATACAATACATTGTACTCCTTGTCGGGTAAATCTTGTCTGAGTTACCTATAATTTCAAAATATTTTTACTGAGTTCGATAATTAAAAGTCTTACCAATATAACGAACTTTCTTATGTACACTATTCTATTCTATTGTTTCTTTCACCTCTCCTATATATATGCTAGCTACAACATATGGTGCATGTACAGCTCATAGATCCCAGAACGGCTCAACAAATTAGTTTTCTTTAGCTTTCGAAGTAGCTCACTTAGAGTTTTACTCTGCTTTTAAATATTAATAATAATTATATTATCTTCTCAGTAAACTGCTATAATATTTATAAATTATAAATATAATTATAATTATAACAACTCTCCCATTCTATCAGCAATATAATAAAAATTATATAAATATATTTAAAAAATATATAAATATATCTCTCATGCAATATATTCAAATTGTATTTTAAATTCCCGAAATTCCCTATAGACATCTATATATAGTGCTAAGCTCTATGCCAACAGCTGCTTCAGAGTTCTATCCAACATTGATACTGTCGACTATAGTATATATCACTAAAAAAGAATCACAAAAATTAAATCTAGAATCGCCATAAAAAAAAACAAATCCATATGCTGACTCGAAAATGAACTAAACTGAGACGAAAACAAAATCATTAAAACTTAGCTAGAGATAACTCTTATACGTATAATCACCCCACAGTTCTTAGACATATTCCCAGTAGAGTATCTCATCCTCGCTTAGCTGCGCTCTCAACTCTTTTCCTGGCAATTCACGTTAAAGCGGCCAACAGCCACAGAGAGAAAAACATTTCAATTGCTTTTATTTTTTAGTATTTTTTTTTCCTATTCTTCTTCGCTTCGTGTTTTTTTATTGCAGTTGCAACTGCTTCTGTTGGTCCTGTTGTTGAGTTAATGGGATTTTGTCTGGCCTTAGGTCTATGGGGTCTACGGTCTGCGCTCGCCACAGTTATTTAGTTCAATAACAAAACTCTGCTCGTTGCACTCGTATATATGATGAAGTCGGAGTTGAAGCAATTAGTGGACAAACTTTATGAAAAGTTGCCAATGCGCCTGAGTGCAGTTCGTTGTTCGGCTAGATGGGGCAATTGACAAAGTTCCTCAACAATGTCCAATGAATTCAATTTCAATTTCATAACACACATGAGAGCGAGGGGGAGAGAGGGGGAGAGAGAGAGAGAAGGAAGCTTTTCAGCTCTAAAATAAATTATAGCATTTGAGTGCTCGACAGATTGTCAAGCATTTAGCTAACTAAATTTGATATACATATTTAATTAAAACATTTTGCTTGATAAAAAGCCACTGCTAATTGGCGCATTGTCCGGACACAACTTCTAGTTGGAGCACAGCAAATAGAATTTAAAAAAAAAATGACAAAAAAGTTAAATAAAATAAAAGCCAGATGGAGTAGAGAGATAAAGGCTAGAGCTAAAGATTATGCTGACACAAATGACAACTAAATGGGCGGCCTGGAGGCGTGGCCAACACTGCTGCGGGTGCAACCTCGCTCACTCGCTCTTTGTCTGTCCGTCCGTGGGTCTCTCTGTCTGTGTGGCAGCACATAAAAAGGCTCTGCCAGTTGCAGGCATTCAACATATACAAAACTTTTTGTATATTTATTAGACTATGAATTAATTCAAGTGTGAGTGAGTGTGAGTGTGTGTGTGAGTGTGTGTGTGTCTGTATGAAAGGATTTCGAATGCCTCTGACTGTGGCTGCTAAGTAAGCGCGCGATTTTCGTACTATGCCCCGCAGCGAGCTGCTTGCAAACGTCAGCAAAAAATGTTTCCTTTTTTTTACAAATATATTTTTTCAATCTTTTTTTTTTTTTTGCTCTCACATTTTTATGTTATATTTTTGTTGGTTTTTTTATTTTATTATTTTTGTTGTGTGTTCGTCCTTTACATGTTGCGGCTGACAAGCAACGCCAAGCCCGTCTTGTACCTCTATGCGCGGGGCATAAGCACAGCGCAAAAAAAATGTATGCTATAGCCTTGCCACAGAGAGCAGCAGCAACAACAACAACAACAACAACAACAACTACTACAACAGCTCAGCACAAAAAACATCATTCGCAATTCAAAATTAAAAGCGATTCGCACAAGACAAAAGAGCAAAACTAGATGCCCAAATAAAGAGCAAAAAAACAAAAAAAAAATAAAATAGGAAACCGAGCATAAAAAGCAGAAAATAAAAGTTGACCCTGCGCATCGGACAAACAGTTAGTTGCATTTATTAATAGCCAAGGCAATGCATATGCTGTGGGCGTGGCTGGGCGAGTGGACGGATTCTCGTTCTCAGAGGCGATTACCTTGACTATGAAAATATTTCTCACACATGAGCTGCTTGGGCGCATCGCCCTGTCTCTGCTGCTGCTCCTGCTGCTGCTGCTGCTGCTGCTGCTCGCTGGCCTGCATTTCCCTCGTCCGTTAGCAGCATTAGCAGTTTAGCCAGCCCAAACGACACATATATTACGATACATCTATGTACATATGTACATATATACACACTCATACACGTAAGCCAACACTTGAAACCTATTTTGAGAAGCTAATGCGAGGAAAGTTTCTTCAGAACTCAAGCAAAGTTTTATATCATCTGTGCGCTGATTAATTTATTATTGAAGTAGGCAAACACACAGAGAATATTTAAGTGGGCCAAGGCATTTTTGAAGCTTGCGGTTTGCCTAGGGAATTTTCTCAAATTTCTGTGGAATTTTGAGCCACATGCTAGAAATCTAAAATGTAGAAAGCAGATTTCATTTTAGATAATCCTTATTTTAAATATTCTCTCTTGGCTTCTCTTGTTTGATATTTCTATCTAGTTCTCCCTCTCTATATCTCTTTATCTGTCTCTCTCTTTCTTTCGCTCACACCAACTCTTTGTGTCTTACTATTTCTATTCTTGCTATTCTCTACCTCTCTCTCTCTCTCTCTCTCTCTCTCTGTCTTTCTCTCTCTGTCTTTCTGTTTCTGTCTAGTCCTCTCGGTCCCTCTCTATCTCTCTCTCTCTCTCTGTCCCTCTCTATCTCTCTCTGTCCCTTTCTATCTCTTTCTATACCTCTCTCTGTCCCTCTCTATTTCTATCTCTGTCCCTCTATATCTCTCTCTGTCTCTCTTTCTGAATCTCTGCCTATTCTTCTGTATTCTCTCTTTGGCCCCTGTCTCTCTCTCTGGCTCTCTGTCTCTCTCTCTCTCTCTCTCTTTCTCTCTCTCTCTCTCTCTCTCTCTCTCTGTCTCTCTGTCTCTCTCTCTAATTAAACTTCTCCCTTCTCTCTGTTTCATTTCCTTAGTGTCGATCTCCTGCCTTCCATCTCTCTCCATCTGTTTCTTCGTCTCTCTCTCTCTCTCTACTTTAGGCTCCTCTCTCCAACCGTATCACATTTCTCTCACATGTTTTCCATCAATAGCCAAACTTTTCTTTAGTCTTTAGTACCCAAGATAAAAAAAGAATTAAAAGCCAACAAAACAACAATAAAAACTTTATTGCTTCCCTAAAATGAATTGAAAAAAGTTTTATCATATATTAATTATAGCACAACTTTATGTGCAGCCTTCGCAATTCACCTTAGCGGTTTACTCAGTCTCTGTGTATCTTTCGCTGCCCTGCAACCGCACACAATTCTAACACGCACACACACACACACACACTCGCTGATGAGTGGCAGTGTTTGTTTAGTGTTTGTTAGATTACTGCTTGGGCGGGCTGCTCACCTGCCGTGCACCTTGACACAGACAAAGGTCACCTAATGTGTTGCATTCTACTGCACACAAAAGGCCAAGTGGCACACCGAGAGAACTAGAGAGAGAGAGATAGAGAGCAGAAGACAGAAAGCGAGAAAGGTGACGGCACTCTGTGTGTATTAAATGATTACACTTATGCAAAAGGTCTGCACACACCTGACTTTATTGTTTATATTATTTACTCTTTTTTGTTGCTCTCATGCAAAACAAGCAAAAACAAAACTTAGTTGACAAACTGAACTCGTCAGCTTTTAGCTGCGAAACGGCGGAGTTTTCAACTCCGAGCGAAACTCTCCGGGCGATTCGTAGGGCAGTCGTCGCCGATGTTCCGGACGATAACCAGTGGCAGGCAGCGCCAGCACCACTTGCCACAGACCCACCAGCAACAGCAGCAGCAGCGGCAAAACTTGTTGTGTTCCCAGCCACATTTTGAAATAAATTGAAGCTCATGGAATCGCAATAGGCGATAATCAATAGAGGCGGGTGATAAGAAGGCTGTCAGTTGAGGTCATTGCCAGATAGCTACAGAGATGGAAAAACACAGACAGCCAGACAAAGAGAGATAGATGGAGAGAGAGAGAGAGAGAGAGAGAGAGAGAGAGAGAGAGAGGAATCTAGTTGGATTTCTATTGAAAAGGTGTAGTTGCATAAGCCACTGCTACACTGCACTACAAGCTGAGAACTGAGAGCGGAGCAGCTTTTCAATTGTAATCTCTTTATTCAATTAAGAAAGGTCAGCTGGAAGTGCGCTACAGTTAGAGAGCTATTAGCGATTCAGTTTAGCTGCTACACTGTGCTACAAATTGCAGCTTAACGGATTTTCATAGAACTTTGTATAAAATTTAATGAATTACTAGAACAAAGAGTTTTATAGTTGAGTACATTACTGGCATTAAGAGTTAATTCAATTGAATAAACACTGTAGCATTAAGCTACACTGTGCTACAATATATTGAGAGAAAAGTTAAGTATTAGTGTTTCAAAATGAGATAGAAAAAAGCTACATCACTAATGCCTTAATACTATACAACAAACTTTAAATAGATAAATCGGATTTCATGGTATATATACATACACTGAGTAACACTAATATAAAAAAAAAAAAAAAAAAAAAAAAAAAAAAAAAAAAAAAAAAAAAAAAAAAAAAATAATAATAATAATAATAATAATAATAAAAAGAATACTAATGTTACTCACTGTATATATTTATAGATATTATGAGCTCTTATTTTTTGCCTTTAAAACATACTAATAATACGCCCTAAACTATAAGCTTTAAAGCCATAAATTCATTTACAAGACGTTGGCTTTAAACTAAAATATTTATGGAGTTTAGTGTCGCAAAGGTTTTTCCACGCTAGCTAAATCATAAATTATATTAGGCGCACTTTAAAAATCTATTGGGATTGCTTTTTTTTTAGCCATTTTTTCTGTTTTTAGCCATGTATTTTGCGCTTTGGTGGCCAAATCAAATAAGGTCTAATTTTTGGTTGCTTTTTAGACGCGTTTTTTGCTGTCGTTTCTCAGTTTTATTTTTATTATTTCTATTTATTTTTTTTTAACATTCAACTGACAGAGTCTATCTCATTCTCGAACATTTCAGTTTACGTGTTAAGTGCTTGGCAAGCACGATTAAGGCGCTTTATCACCCGCAACAACGGCAGCAACACGAACTGAAACAAAATCAACAGCAACAGCTGCGACGCCAGCAGCAGCAGCAACAAAGGCGCTTACGGCAGGCCTTGTCGCAGCAGCAGCAACAGCAGCAGCAGCAGCAACAACTGTTTTAAGCACTCGCACATACACTGGCACGCCCACTGGGCGTTAAGTAACAAGCAGCAAGCAACAGCAACAGCAACAGCAACAAGAACAACATGCTGAGCACAATGACAACGCCAGCCACATTGCTTGAGTTTGGGGCAATTGGTGATGTCCCAAGCATTTTGGAAATAGAACTGCCAGCGATATTGTTCAACGAGAGCCTCTTCATTGAACTGAATGGCAGCCTAACCCAGCTGGATGCTGGCAGCGGCGGCGGCAGTGGCGCCACCAACAACATCAACATCAACATCAACGGCAACAACAGCAGCAGCAACAGCAGCAGCGCAGCCAGCAATTACAACAGCGGCGGCAGCTACAATGACAGCATTCTGCTCATCAACGGCATCAGCAGCGGCTACAACAGCAGCAACGGCAGCACCACCACCAATGCAGGCAGCAATCTCACACAGCTGGAGGAGGAGCAACGTGTTGCCAATGAGCGTGCCGCTGCCGAATTTTGGCTATTGGTCAAAATGATAGCCATGACCGTTGTGCTTGGCCTAATGATACTCGTCACCATTATTGGTAAGTGAATAGAAATTCACAATCATTCAGATACTTGAGAAATCGGACAAGCGACTGCCCGACGTTCAGGTAGTCTAGCTTTGTTAAAGGTAATTGCATGAGGATAACGTATGGACTCTGTCACGCCTACTTCCTACTTCCTACCTTGACATTCCATTGTGAATGTTTTCAGCGTATTTTAATATAAATTTCTATACTCAATTTCTCAAATATTACTTACAGAGTATCTTAATACAGTCGTGTCTCGATAATTTCTGCTCCGATAAATCGAAAATCGCGCTAAATCGAACAAGATTCTATTCGATTTCTATCGATAAATTAAATTTTTGTGTAAATTGGAAAAAAAACAGGGTCCATTGCCATATCGAATCATCGAGGCACGAGAGAATAGAGAGAGTAGAGAATGGAGAATAGAGTACAGAGTTCTCTCGCCAATATACCCCTCCGCTCACACCTCAGCTAGCGAGCATATTTCGATTCATGTCTTAAAGCAGCTGCTATCATTTATGTGGCAAGTAGCAAGTGGCAAGTGGCAAGTGGGTGTGGCAGGCTGCCAGATTTTGTAGCCGTTAAATTATTCTCAAATTTATGCCGCCAGAAGGCAGGCAAAAAAAAAAAAACAAACCAAAAAAAAAAATAAGTAACGTTGCCATATCGTCCAAACTGTAAATGAAGTGAAATTTATGATGCAGAAGATTTTTATTGCGCTGCTTGAAAATTTTATTGATTTTTGGCTTACGAAAGATGATTTGCTGCCGTGAAGTTTTCGCTGAGGTGGAGGTGGGGAGGTGTCGGTGGCGATGGCGATGGCGATGGAGGGGCGAAAGCAGCTGGTTGTCTGGTGCGGGCGCTTAGGCGGGCTGGGCGTGGCAGTTATGTGCTTAGAGTGCGCGCGCGTTTTAAAAAGCTTTGCGTTAAACGTCACACTTAGCGACGAGCAGCAGAGAGTTGAGTTGCGTCCTGTAAGTCCTTGCCAGCCAAGGACGACAAACGACAAGCGACAAAAGCAAACAAAGTTTGTGTGTGTGTGTGTTGGTTTTTTTTATTTTTTTTTTTTTGCTTTGTTTTTTTATATAAAAATACATTTTTTAGACTTTATGTTGTTGTTGTTGTTGTTGTTGCCATCGACACGTGAAAAGCTATTAAAAGCGCGCCAAGGCGTCAAATGGAAATTGTGCAAACAAACGCACACAGCCTTAGCAGCCACACCAACGCACAGGTACGCATAGAAAGTGTGTGTATGTGTGTGTGCGACACACGCGGCGTATGCGCAACGCCGCAGCTAGCATATGCAAATGCATTCTGCTTGGCCCTAGCACGACGAGCAGTGACAAAAACGTTTTGATAAACTACAGACAGGCAACAACAACAACAACAGCAGCTGACAGACAAGCGACAACAACAACAACAGCAGCTTGACACACCGACATAGTTAGAGACGAGCATCGGGTTGACAGAGGCAAAAAGCTTTTGAATGCCGCCGTGGCAATTACAATTTGCCAACTTGCATCATTTGCAGTGCATAGAGAGATTGGCAAGCAGTGGAACTGCCCCTCACTCCACCCCATTTCTACACTTGCAACTTGCCCCAAAGGCTATCGAAATTGAACTTGGCTCAGTTTGAGTAGAAACCGTATGTATGTGTGTGTGTGTGTGTGTGTGTGTGTTGGCATGTGCTATGCCATGCACAATTGCCTGCAATTAGAAACGTGCTGCAAAGGCTGATTGATTTTGGCATAATAAAACAGTTCGTCCAGTGCCAGCAACTACTTTAGTTGCTCTCATTTCAATAGTGTTTAACAGCTGCCACAACTACTACTACTACTACTACTACTACTACTACTCCTACTCCTACTACTCCTACTACTCCTACTACTACTAGTACTATTACTTCTACTACTGCTGCTATTTGCAATCAAAGTTCTAAGTTCATTGACTATCTCTCTCAGTGTATGCAGCACAAAAGTCGAGCGAATTAATAGTTAATGCCATTTCAAGTGAACAATTAAAATGCATTTTGTTGAGTCAAGGCAATTAGTTAAATATTTAAAGAACTAAACGAGCCAAACAAACTTTTTAATAGGCTTTAACCATTTGCATTTACGGATGGAATTGACGGAAAGCCTAAAAAGTGTTGAGCAAAGGAATTTGTTGCTATCCAGCTTTGTGTGTATAAAGGTCATGGAGAGGTCATGCATGCCAGAAATTATAAATAATTTTTACATATGCAGGCATTGAAAGACGTGATTGGTGTAGAAACCAACCAAATTCTCCTATACTCAAATCAATAATAAATTATTTCTAATCAAGAATAACTCTTATCCATTTCCAAAAGCCAAATATAACACAAAAAAAAAAAAAAAAAAAAAAAAAAAAAAAAAAAAAAAA
>NW_022045866.1:1743876-1785425 GCF_001654015.2 Drosophila navojoa
ATATATATATATATATATATATATATAATTTTAATTAAGTGAAAATAAAGATTTCTTATGTGATTTAATTCAAAAATAATAATAATAAAAATAAAAATATATATATATATTTTTTTTTAATTTAAAGTAATTCGTTCAACAATATACAATTAAATTTCTATAAATAATTTATTTTTATTTGATTTCAGTTTATATTAATTTTTTAAATACATTTATAATACAAATATATATATTTATAGAAAAAAAGTATTTTATTTCATTTTTTTTAATTTTTATTTATTTTATTTATTTATTTTTATTTTTTATTTTTTTTGTATTAATTTTTTCAAGCTTTTAAAAGTATCAAACCCATTCAGTTTAGCAGCACTTCATAATATACTATATACTATCATTTCAATTGCTAATACAAATGAACTTGAACAACAACAAATGATATTAGCTGTAATACGAATACGCTTCAATATGCATAGAAAACTATTGAAAAAAAAAAAAACTATATACACACATACTGATATATGTATACACATACATATAAATAGATGTATATCAATATTCACACTACTCATGTATATTAGCTAGTAAGTACTTTGTAAGCCTAGCGGTTTAATACAAGTTTCTCGTCTGTGTGTCATTGCTAAACAAAACAAAAAACAACAACAACAACAACAACAAATCAAATTCTCGATGTGTACTTGATGTCAAAGTTATTAAAAATTGTGTTTTATCAAAAAGTTCTCAAGTGTGTTTTATTTAAATTCGAACAAGCATATATATATTTATATATGTATATATTAATATGCCACAACTCTTGCCTCATTGTTGTGTGTGGGGCAGTGCTGGTCGGGCGGTCGGTTGAAGCTTTGCATTTGTTTGCACTCAACTCAACTCAAAATTGACAAACTTTTCAACCGCACGCACGTAAGCAAATGCCAGCGCATCGGCCAAATGCCAAAGTTCAAGTGCAAATTGTGTCAAGTGTTGCAGAATTCGGAATCGGCAACGGACAACAAATCGGTATACGCATCGTTGTGGTTGTGTGTAAGCGCGTGTGTGTGTGTGTGTGTGTGTTTCACTCATGGAGATGGATTACGCATTGGCATTATCAACACCGGAACAGGCAAAAGCCGACAAATGGCCCAGAAATGGTTGTGCTTCCAATGACAAACAGTCAGGCAGCTGGTAACCTGCCATGCCGAAAAACAACAACAACAACAACAGCAACAACAACAAAATCGATACATCATGCAATGCTCGCATTACGGTGCCAGCCAGTTGAGCTCTTGTACTCGCACACGCACACGCACAGCGCTTCCACTCGTCCCGCTGGTCCTGCTGCTCCTGCTGCTCCTGCTGCTGCTGCTGCTCCTGCTCCTCCACCTTATCGTTGTTATTCTTGCAGCTGACATTGTTGTCACCGCTGCTTGCCACATTGTTGCACTTGCAACTGCCAAAACCTGCACTTATCAGGTGTCAGCAGCTGCCGCCCCAAAAAAAAAAAAAAACAGAAATCAAAAAAATAACGGCAGCTAAAAGAAAAAGTTGTAAGTCGAAGGTCTTTAGTTTTGACAATTTCTTCCCTTTTAATCTCATGCATGCTCATGCATGTCCAGCTTTGCGTCATCAATAAATTAAATGACGCATTAGCATAAGCCACATAATTATTTATTTAAAACTGGTTTGTCAATCTCTTTTTAGGCTCATGCATAAATAATAGTCCAGATCTGTGACTACAGAATGGGAATAAAATTCATGACATAAATCACAGGATATGTGCGTCATCAATAAATAAAATGACATTTCATTATAAGCAAAATAATAATTAGTTATTTAAAGACAGAAGAGGAAAGACTTGAAGAGACAATTATTAACTAGCAATTATAATTATTAACTATAAATTATTTTATTTTATATAAATTCGACTTTTTTTTTTTACAAATATTTAACATATACAATATTTAATATAATTATTATATATATTTAATATATATAAATTTTTAGTTTATATAATTCAAGTAGTATATTAATATTATTATATTTTCAAGTAGTATATTAATAATACAATATTATTATATTTATTTAATATATATACATTTTTTGCTTATATAATTCAAGTAGCTATTTATTTAATACATATATTAAGCGTGTAATCAAAGAGAGTTCAAATGAGATCAATTTAATACATTTATAAAATATGTAGCAAAAGCTTACTCCATTTGTATTTCAATTTCAATTATATACACACATTTAAATAAATTCATTTAATTTGTTTTTATTTTCTTCTTTAACCCATTATAGCTCGCTTTTCACCACACACACACACACACACACATAAATACATGAAATTGCCAATACATTTTGTGATATGGCCCACAGCTAGGCGATACACTGTATGCATAATTCATCTATTGGCTTAAAAACTGTGTGAAAAATCAATCAATAACTGTGCGTACGACCTGACAATGTTAAGTCATGTAGATTTTGTGTGTGTGTGTGTGGGTATGGGAGGTGGAGGGGGGACAATCCAATAAGCCTTGTTATAAGCCACAGCCAGAAGGCATAAAAGCCACAAAAATCCCAATGCTTTCAAATGTGCAACAGCAAACACGAGTGTGTGTGCGTGTGTGTGTGTGTATGTGCGTGTGTGTGTGTTGCATGTGTAAATATACGTGCCTTTATTAGCTGCTACACATTATTAATATCGTTAGCTCTCTCTTACCCACTCACTCGTCTCTCGCTCCCGCTCGCTCTCTCTGACTCACTCTCTGCAGCGGATAATGTCAATAAAATGCGTTTTATTAAAAAATTTCTTAGTGCTCCCAAAAGCAAAAAAAAAATACAGAAAAAATCCCATAAATCGAATAAATATCGTTTGCTCAACGAGTGCCAAGATATGTGTGTGTGTGTGTGTGTGCGAGTCACAGTTAATATGCCACACGAGTGCCAGCACACTGTTTGCTCGAACATTATACGTATTTTTTGAAGCCTGCTCGAGTCGTATAAAAAATGAACAAAACTTGCCAAGCAATTCGAAAGGTATTAAAAGTATTAAACAGCAACGGCTGATTATAAACCTTGAAGAGCCAAAACTTGAGAGAAAGAAAAAAGAATAGCCAAGTGTAGCAACATATCTATCAAATACTTTTAGCAGATATATACTTAAAGCTACTTGAATGTGTGTGTGTGTGTGTGTGTGTGAGCAAATAGGACATGCTAGCTGCAAAGTACTTAAACACATAGTGGCTAGGCAATCCCTGTATGTGTGTGTGTGTCTGTGTGTGTATGTGTTAAGCAAAGTTGTAATTGAATTGCAGCGAACGTGCGCAAATTGCTTGAAATGATTAAGAGCTTATGTCGCTGTATTAGTTCAAGGACTAAGACGACTTAGAGCAGGCAATTAAAATGCACGACGTCGACCAAGCCACATGAAAAGCAAGTTTATACAAACATAAAGCCAAAAGCTTTGATTACATTGATGGCGGTGTGAAGGAACAGAGATGGGAGTAGAAGTAGTAGTAGTAGTAAATGAAATAGGAGTAACAACAGCAACTGCAGTGAAAGTTAAAGTAGGAGCAGAAGATGAAATGAGAAAAGGAACAGCAATAGGAGTGGTGGATGGGAGATTTAGGAATAGGAGTAGAAAAAGGAGTAGGAATAGGAGTAGAAATAGGAGTAGAAAGAGGAGTAGGAATAGAAGTAATAATAGCAGAAGGAGTGAGATTCGGACTAGAAGTAGGATGTAGATGTAGGAGTATAAGTATCAATAGGAGTAGAAGTAGGAGCAGAAGTACAAGTAGAAGTAGGAGTGGAAACAGAAGCAGAAGTATTAATAGACGTAAAAGTAGGAGTAAAAATAGGAGTAGAAATAGGAATGGGAGTAGAAATAGAGCTAGGAATAGACGTGGGAGTAGGATTAGAAGTAGCAGTAGGAGTAGCATTATCAGTAAAAGAAGGAGTAAAAGCGGGAATAGATGTACAAGTAAAAGTAAACGTAGAAGTGGAATAGAAGTCGAAATAAGAGAAGAAATAGAAGTAGAAATAGGAGTAGAAATAGGAGTAGAAATACGAGTAGAAGTAGGAAAAGGAGTAGAAGTGGGAGTAAAACGTCTAGCAGCAGTAAGAGACCCAGCGAGAGTTTAAGTGAGAGCATAGTAGGTTGGAGCATTAGCATATGAATAACTGCAGATGCAGGAGTATGAGTAGAAGCGAAAACACCAACAGGCAAAATCAGAAGGAGCAGAAGGAGGAGTAAAAGTAGAAGTAGAAGTAGGAGTCGGTGTACGAGTTCGAACAGAAGCAAAAGAAGTAGCAGCAGCATCAGGAGTACGAGTTGGAACAGCAGCAAAATAAATAGAAATAATAAAAAACACCAGCAGGAAAAAGAATAGAAGGAGCAGTAGCAGCAGCTGCAGCAGTTGCAGCTTTAGTTAGTTGGTCTGGCAAGCGCAACAGCTATTCAGATAAGGAAAATGATGCAGCACATAAGTATGCTATAGTTATTTTGGTGGATTACTGCGCGTGTTAACTGCAGTTGCAGCCACTCGCACGCTGCGAACGCGCCCCCAAGCAGCCATAATACCCAGAACAAGAACAACAGCAACAGCAACAACAACTCAACTGCTGAATCGTGTTTATTAAAGCGCTGCAGGTAAAACAGCTCGTAAAACGCGCAAAATATAAAAAAATAACTTTATGAGCCAACAGTGTGTGTGTTTGTGTGTGTGCGCGAGTGGCTGTGAGTGTGTTTGTGTTTTTTGTGTGTGTGTTTCTGTGGCAAAAAACTCATTTTGAAGTTGTTGACACCGCATAGGTAGCCAAAGCACTTGTCACCAACAGCAGCAGCAGCAGCAGGAGCAGCAGCAGCAGGAGCAGCACCACACAAAGCACCAACAAGAGCAAGTTGCAACTGCTGCAAAGACTTTGCAAATTGCGGTCAAGTGCACTTTTCAATGCCTTTGAAACTTGAGCCACATTCAGTTGATGCGGCGAGATGGTGCCGGTGGTGCTGCTGAATGGCAACCACCTGACAGTTGTCTGGCAGGCGGCAGGACACTGAACGCAGTTGGCTTCCACTCAGGCGACAGCCGAAAGATGGCAATTAAATAGAGCGCAGCTCCACTAATTGCAACAACACAAAATCTGCGTTAATTATGAGCAACCGATTTATATAAATATATATATATATTTTTTATGAGAATAATCAACCTTTTTTGAAGCACTTGAAAAAGTATTTCATTACAGGGTATTCAACTGGAATAAAGTGGAGAATATTGTTTATTTTTATAGTTATTTAAGGAGTCTGACTCAGAGCATTATTAACAATTTGATGATAATGAGGTGGCATGAACTTCAATTAAAGAATTGGAGTCATATTATATATGATTTCAGCTATTTATGTCCGTAATACCGTAGCTTCTGCTGATATAGAAAAACCCCTACACCTATCATTCCTACCTTCATTCCTCTTAACTGCTACAGCTAATTTTAGTTGATGTAGTCCAGCCCTGAATAGCGAATGTTTGGTGAAAGATGTGCTTACCTGCTTAGAGTCTAATCAAGTATCAGAATGCGTCAAATCTTATCATCAGCCTTTCTAGCTAGCACGTGCGTGTGTTCTCAACTTATTTTGCAGCGCATTCACTTCACTCCACTGCCACTACAGCTGCTCAACCTCCATATCCTCCTTTTCCTCCTCCTCCTGCTGCTGCTGCTGCTGCTTCGCCCTGCTACACAGACAACTTGAGTAAAATGGCAAAAAGGACACGTACGTAATGAACACCAACACGTACGCAGCAGCGACAACGTTTGGGGCTTAAAGTTACAGCTGGCCAAGTTGCACATGCTTCAAGCCCTTTGGCTAAGCAGCAGCAGCAGCAGCAGCAGCAACAACAACAGCAACCGAAAGCTGAGCAAAAACTAAAAACTTGCTGCAAAACTTTGCAGCACAATATTCCCAGCCCATCATCGTCTTCTATTTCTTCTTCATCTGCTTCTTGCTTTCGTCTTCGTCATTCCACCCGGTGGCCCAGTACAATGGTCGCTCGGAAATTGAAAATTTCTGAAAAGCGAAAATGTCAAAATATTAATTCTAACTATTCTATTTGCCGAAATATATATTATATAATAATAAAGTACAAAACTTTTCAATATCTCATTTTGTACAATTGTAGCTGACACTTGAGAGGTCCTACTAGTGTTTTTTTTTTTTATCTCTGCCTCTGGCTGCTGGCTAAAGTATACTAGAGTTCAAGATCGTTCGGATGAAAAGAGAGAAACTTTTCGACGAGTGCATTTCGTGCACTATTTTCATTGCGGTCAAATTTCTCTTTAAACAGGAAACAAAATTGTAACGCGAAGCTGGTTAGTTAGATGGGAGGTCTATTGGTGTAGTACTAGCTGAAGAAGCCAATCAATCAACCAGTCAATCAGTTAACCAGTTAATTTATTGGTCAATCAGTCTATCAGTCAATCATTTAGTTAATGCATCCTTGCTTAGCTGAAGTAAGCACTTATTGACTAATTAATTACTGACTTGATTATCCTATATATTTGACTAATTTCGTCTTATTATCGCTAGTTAATCCGTCGGTTTATGAGTAACAATTTGACTGTAAATCATAATGGAATCGAAACCTCAAACAGACAATCAAGTTACTCATCAATCGGCAGGTTTTATTGACAGTCAATCAGTTAGTCATCAATCAGCTGCTTTACTATCAGCTAGGTCGTCAGTCATCTAAGCATTCAATCATCAACAATCAGTTCATGAATCTTTTGATCAATCAGTTAGGCTTTCAATTTTTTGATCAACCAGTTAGTCACTCAGAAACTCTTATCTAATCTATCTGTCTATCAATCAAATCGAAAAGACTTAAAGCAATCAGTTAGTTATTTAGAATCTCTAATCTATGCTGCTCAGTCAATCAGTTTTTCAGTTACATAAACAATCCAATCATTGATGCTACCTGTCTATAACTCCGTTGATCAATCACTGCCGCAATAAACAAAAAAAAGTCAATTGATATTTCAATCATTGCGCAGTCATTCACTCCATTCTCAATCAATCTGCCATAACTATAACATTTTAGTTAAATAATAATATTTAAGACAAAACTTAAATACTTAAATGTTCTGCTTAACGAATGTCCACTGTAGTTGCTGCTAGCCAGCCAACTGCTGCTGCTGCCTCTGTTGCCTCTGCTGTTGCTTCATTTTCATTTTCCTGCTTTTAGGCTTTTGTTGCTGCTGTCGCTGTGGCTGCCGCTGCCGCTGCTGCTGCTGCTGCTGCCGCTGCCGCTGCCGCTGCTGCCGCTGCTGCTGCTCGAAAGGGCGTTGGGCCGCATTGGTGTTGGCCAAGAAGGATGTGCAGCTCGGCGTGACGTTTCGGGCGCTCACAACGCATAGCGGAAGTTGCTGTCGACTGTTGCATTTTTGGGGCTTTGGGCAGTAAGTTTCTCTGACTTGATATTGCTGTTGCTGTTGTTGTAGTTGTTGTTGCAGTTGCTGTTGCTGTTGCTCGTGCTACAAGTGCAGTTTGCTTAATTTTTATGCATGTGTAGCTGTGTGTGTGTGCGTGTGTGTCTGTGTGTGCGTTCTACA
The DNA here is from genome assembly GCF_001654015.2 of Drosophila navojoa. The sequence continues at coordinate 1,751,473 of NW_022045866.1, forward strand.
GCTATTGCTCTTGTTGGTTTTACATATTTACTTGGCAAACACTTGCGTAAACGCGGCATTTACTATCGCTGGCTGGCACTCGAGCCCTGCGCTCCCTCGCTCTTCCCCCTGCCGGGCAAGCACATCTCTTCTCCTTGACAACTTTTGGCTCACTTGGCCCAAAAGTTTGTGCCTAGCTGCGGCCTTGGCTAAGTTCAGCCACTGACATTGTGACTTCCGTGCCCACGCCGAAGAGCTGTCCACCCCTTAGCTGCTGCTGCCCCCCTCGTCTACTTCGATAAATGAACATGAAATTGAAATTTAATGTAGCGCAGCCGCATGCTGCGCTATGATTTGCACATGCAATGGCGTCGAGTTGGGGGCCCGACCTGGCCCGGGTTGCATCGCCTGCCCCTGCCAAGCAATACAAATTTTGCTACAATGCACTTGGGTGCCGCGGGCTCGCGGCATCCGACAAAGCCCACAGATTGCAAGGACCTGCCAAGCAACAGCAGCAGCAGCAGCAGCAGCAGCAGAAGCAGCAGAAGCAGCAGCAGCAGTTGCAGCCACCGCAACAGCAGCAAATTGCGCGGCCAACCCCCCACACACACACACTCACACGCACACCCATACCCACACACAAATTTAACAGGTGGCTACATTTTACATTTTCAAATTGTAATTTAATGCATAAATTTAATTAATTTAAAATTTTTTCCAACTTTTCATACGCTTTTTTTCTTTTTTGCTTTTCATAACCAAGGCTACGTTTCGACAGCGAAACATTTGTTGTGTATTCAAGTAAGAATTCTGGACCAAAAAAAAAAGTTGCGTTCTGGCTGAAGAAATTCATGGCAAATAAAAGAATTATGAGCATTCTTAAATTTTGTTAAAGCCCCCAGCAAATAACGGCGAGGAAATTTGTACAGTGCTCGGCTTACATAAAATTTGTTTACTTTAAAGGGCCTAAGGCCTTTGCTTATGTACAGGAAATTTTAATACCAGACAGTTAAGAAAACACGAAAAGTGTGTTGGCCCGCTAAGGGAAATTTTAACAACGTGCAATTAAGCAGAAGGTAACAGGTAAAAAATTAAATGTAAATATAAAATAGTAGACTGCATTACATTACCTTACTTTTACTTAAAAAAATTATAAATATATATGTATTATAAATATTATAAAAATTCTAGCGGAGCTCAGGTAATTACAGCCCAAAAAAGTCTAGAACGCAAATTTATTATCAATTGCTGACCAAAAAGGCAAAGGTAAAATTTCAGCGTAAATTATAGCTTGGGTAAGTAAAAGCCTAAAGAACTGGAATGAGAAGCCCAATTTTAACAGCTAACTGTAAGCTGATATTTTGTATAAAAAATGAGTAATCATTAAAGCAAGGAATATATAAAAAGTTAAGGCAAAATTGAGCTTTCAAATTTAAATTACTGCAGAAATTAATAGAATTAATAGTATATAATAATATATAATAATATATAATAATATATAATAATAATAACTGTATGTTAAAAAAGCATAGTTTACTATTTCAGTTTTAAGATTTAAGTTAATGCAGAAATTAATATAATTAACAGCAATGGATCTTCTGTTATTAGATATTCTGTTAATAAATATTCTGTTGATTCTGTTCTGTGTTAATCAACTGTTAGCTAACTGTTAACAAATTTTTAGATGTCGCCAATTAAAAAAAAGTTCCATTTATTCAACTAATACGTAATATTATAATACTCATAATATTACTACATAGTAAAAATATTATATAGTATAATTATATACTTTTAATACAAATAAATGCCCAAACTACGTAATTAAATGAAATCACAGCCAAGCCCAAGAAAACTAATTGTGCACTTGACTTTGTTTTTGTCACATATATATATATATTTTTGTGTCATATATATATATATATATATATATATATATACATATATATATTGTTTTTTTTTATCAACTGTGTTTGCTTTCTTTTCCTTCTTATAGAGCTTTTCCTTTTCTTCCTAATTATGTTCAGTTTTCTTTCATTATTCGAGCGTGTTTTATCTGTCACTGACTTTTCAGATTTGCGGATACCGTGTTGCATGTTTGGGCAACATTTCGACCGCGCTCCACGCCCTTTTCACACCATGCCCACAAAAAAAAAAAAAAAAAAAAAATGAAGAAAAGCAGCAAAAACGCTAAGGTTTTTTGCCTTTCTACTTTGGCCTTTTGCTTCGTTTACCTCAGTGTTGCTCGGTGTTTGCGTGTTTGTTACACTTTTTCCCCCTTTGTTCGCATTTTGTTTCGCTTTGCCCTCAACAAATCCACACGCGCTGTCCATCGACTGCTTTACATGTATGTATGTGTGCGTGTGTGTGTGCGTGTGTGTGTGTCTGTGTCGTGTTTACCTTTGAAAGTGAAAACACAGCCTCCTTTTGCTTTCCTTTACTCCTTGCTGCGGCTGTCTACGTCATAGACGTCTCACACCCTCTCTCTCTCTCTCTCTCTCTGTGTACCTCTCACTCTCTCGCTCTCTGCCTCTGTCTCTTATACGCGCTCTCAGCTCACTCTTATACAGCACATGACGTCTACGCAATGTCGGCTGTAGAGTTCACAATTACTACAACTTTTTTGCCGGCTCGCATACGCACACGCATACATTTACACCTCTACACACACACACACACACACACACACACACGCACACTCATAGCTCTTGGCATTTTTACTCATCTGTCTGTTCGTTCGCTTTTCTTTTTTTGTGCTAGTTTGTTAACAAGTTGCCTTTATTATAAACTCCTTTGGCATTCGTCCTTGCGTTGCTCATTTATCTACATTTGCTTTTTGCGCGGCTTGCCCTCATTTGTGGAGGCATTAAAAATGCTTTCTCCCTCTAATTTACAGTTAAAACTAATGAAATAAAATGTGAGTTCACCAAATAATAATAAGACAACAGAGCAGAGGAGCAAAGGAGAGACAATGAGGTTTAAATACTCTTGCAAAAAATTATGAAAAGAATTTTCTTATATAAAAACTCTTGAAAATTACAATTAATTTTTTTGTAAGAATTTTAATGGAGAGTTGTGTTTCTTACGGCTTTCCCTATGATATAGAAGCAGTATCTGAAAATTGACGAAAATAGATATCCTAATGGGCCGACAATTTTTGTAGGCATGCTAACAAATTCTTTATTTATTTCTGGACTAGCATTTGAAAGTTTAATCAGTTATATATTAAATGATAATATTGAAAATATTTTTTTCAAGAAAATGAACCGAGTTGCCACTAAGCCAAATATTCGTTGGGATTTCAATAAAAATCATTTCCAGTAACACACAACTTTATGTGCTTATAGACTTATGTTTGTATCCAGACATATCTCCTCTCTCCACACATGCTACCATATACACTTTATGAAGTTATCAAGCTCTTGACTGCGCTACGTTACTCTCATAAAGAGTATACTACATGAGCACAAATGAGAAATTCGTTTAGAAATTCAGTCCATGCAATGCAGCACATAAAATGCACACACACACACACACACACAGAGGCTCATTCCACACAGGCACATACACTCACTTTTTTGCCCTTCTAATGAAGCGCAAATGTTCATCTCATCTCTCACACTATTTTCTCTCTTTCTGTCAGTATCTCTCACTCTCTCTCTTTCTCATTCCCCCTCTCCCTTGCACTCTCTACATGCTGTCATAGGTTGCAGCAAGCCTTTCGCGCCGCAGTTCCGGGAGCAAACGTTAATTAGCGGCTATCATATTTCTGTGCGAGTGCAGCAAAACCTGTTGAGGCAACTGCCAAGTGCTGACCACACACCCCGCCCCCCGTCCAGCTCCACCAGCAGCCCTTTCACAGCTCTTCCTCACTGCCGCTCCTGTGGGCGTGACTGGCCAAGGCTATGCACTCGTTTATTGGAATTTATTACGCTGTGGGCCGGTCTGGTCAGTGTTTAGACACGTGGCTCATGGCTCATGGCTCATGGCTCATGGCTGTTGCCTGTGCCTGGCTTGCTTGGCTGGCATGCAATCGAAATGAGCGCACGCCAAGCTGCGCTGGCATTTCCGTACTCATTCCGTGGACATGGCTGAGCCTTAACGTTGCGTGCCATTTGGCCAAAAGCTGTCATTTTATTGTTAGCCAAATACAAATCAGAGTGTGCTAATTACAGTCAACAGCCGCAGCTGAGGCAGAGGCAGCGGCAGAGGCAGCAGCAGCAGCAAACATCAGCAGCAGCGCCAGCGCCTTTGTGGGCGTGTCAGCTGGCATGCAAGGCACACACACACACACATACACGCGCAGTTGACACCTCGGCATTGGTGGGCGTGCCGCTTTGTTGCTCGCTTAATGCTTTTTGATTGCAGTGCAAAGTGTGAAATTAAAATTCAGCGCATGCTAAATGCTTTGACACTTGTCCGGGTTAGTTAACATCCAGATAAACTTGCCCGGAACCGTCCTCTCTCTCCCACACTCTCGCTTTATCTTTGCCATGTTTCTATCTGTATTCTCGCATCTATGCGACAAAGGCTGTTTGTCCATTTGGCCGTTTGGGCGTTTTGTTAATTTTTGGCACGTTTCAGCTTGGCGTCGCTTTGCTTTCTGCCGCCACGTTGCATTTATCTCTTCATTTTTGGCACCACGTTTTAGCATGTGCCAAACGACAGACCGACCGAGACTAACAAACAGTGCGACAGAGGATACGATACGATGTGATTAACGGTCAATGGAGACGGAAATCTGGCACAGCAAAGGCTTTAGGCTATACTAGAGAAAAAAAAACCAGAACCAAAACAGAAAAAATGCCGGAAGTGAAAGAGATTTTTCGTCAGCTGCTTGTATGTGTGAGAATCGCATAGAGGGGCAAACTGCAGCAGAAATCAACTAAAAAAGAGTATGTAGAGCATTTGTCGCCTGGCAATTACTTGAACTAACTATACGAATTGATTGCCAAATGAGAATTGCATAGAAGAGGGCATGGTAATATATATGAATATATAATAATATACAGTTAATATGAAATGTACTTGCCATGTGGTTTAGGCATATAACTTATATATAATTAGCAACGATTTATTAGGAACAGCTAAAATTCATGAGAAGCACATAGAAAGGCAGCTTTGAATGGCATCTCAATTTATGGAGTGAACAGTTAAAAAGAAAGAGCTAAAATGTAAGTAAGAAAGAGACAAAGTAAAGGCCTATAAAATTGTTTACAAAGCATTAAACAAAATCTTAACTTTGAGAATATTACATAGACTCAAAAAATAGATATACAAATATAAATAAAAATAAAAAAAAAAAATAAATAAATATAAATAAAAATAAAAAAAATAATAAAAAATATTTTTGTAAAATTAAAAATTATATTAAATAAATAAAAAATTTATTAATATAAATATCATTAACTATTTTTTTTTATTATTATTATTTTATATTATGGAATAAAAAATATAAATATAAATGGCATTCTAAAGAATTATCCTTAGTTAAATACAACGCTAAATATTATCCATTAAATGAAGTGCAAAGTGTTTTTCTTTTTAAAAATTCAAATGCTGAGTCAGTAAGCCGCACTGGCGAGTGCTTGTCATCAATTAAACAGCAGCAGCAGCAGCAGCAGCAGGAGCAGGAGCAGCAGCAGGAGGAATGGCAGTTGCAGTGGCAGCCGGCAACACAATTTTTACAAGCCCACTTACAAGCCTCTCAGCACAGCAATTACACATGCAAAGCAACGCAGCGAGAGAAAGAGAGAGCGAGAGAGATAGAGAGGGAGACCTGCCCATGCAACATGTCCAATTCGTCCTGGCTCGTCCTGGCCCCAATATATCAAATGTCAGTTGAGCTTTGGCAGCATTTGAAATGTCCACGTGGCCCACACGTTCGTGTCCCAGGCAAAGTCTGCTCATGGATGCATGCCTGAGGCCCGTCAGGACACATAAATTTTATCTGCAAGCGGCCTGGGCGCCGTGTGATTGTGATGAATGCGAGCCGGCGCCAAAGAGTGAGCAAGAGAGGGAGAGAGAGAGGGAGGCAGAGAGAGGGGGCAAGCAAGTATCATGTGTGTGAAGCAAACAAATAGACGCAAAATCCCAAATTAATTTGCAGCGGCTGACCAATCGGCCAGGTCAGCTACATTGAGAGCCGAGTGGTAGACGGCGACGGCGACGGAGACGGAGACGTAGACCAAGTCAAGCCGGCAAAAGTGTTTGGGCCAAGTGCTTTTGCCTGGATTTCTTGCACAATCAGCAGACGAAATAAATGGCAATGCATATATAACGGCGCCTGGCCCCAAATACCTTCATTATAAAGGCGAGGGCGCTGTAACGAAATCATTTGATGTTTTCTTGCTTTACTTTGCTTTTCATTTTTTTTTTTTGTATGCCAAAGCATTTAATATCAATTTTCAAGCTGAAACATGCAACAGACGCCGTTACTATAACATGAACCGGAAAGGCCGCTGCGCATTGAACGTGGCGGCATTCGTGCCGCATGCTTGCGTGGCATATGCCGAGACGGAGCAGACGCTTGCCGCACATCAGTTGAGCTGCAGGCAACGCTTTTGTGTTGGAGTGAGGAGCTAAGTGGAAGGGCTTAGGGCGATAAACCTCAAGTGCTGGCGTGTTTGCACTAATCGCTGGCTTTATGGCCACAAATATACATATATATATATATAGAAAATTATATACATATATAAATTGTGAGAGTGAGTTTAACATTTACAGTTAATGTGGCAGCAACAGCTGCAACCTGCAACTTGTGCTAAATATTCGCATTTCGTGTAGCTAATCGGCGTTGTGGCAAACAATGTCTGCTCCAATTGTTGCTCGACTCTTAACATTTGCATTTTTGGCTTTTTGTATAAATTTAAATAGTCGTGCGATATACATGTTGGCACGCCCAGCACATACCGCCTGCCACATGCCACATGCCACATACCACATGCATCCGATAATAGCTCACTTTGCATACAAATTGCAGCCGGGCTGGAAAATCACACACAAAATGAAAAAACAAGAAAAAAAAACTCAAATGTAGGCAAACTCCATGCCACGCCCCGTGTCAAAGTTGGCCATAAATTTGTTATTGATGCCAACTCCAGCGACAACTATGAACGTCCTTTCAATAAACTCGCACGTGGCGCCACGGCAGCAGCAGCAGCAGCGGGCGCTGCTGAATTCGGTCCACCCTAACGTAAATTCATTCTACAGGGCAATAAATAACAGTCGCCCAGTCGAATAGTGCCCACGCCTCTTTGGCATGATTAACATCGAAAGGATTGTCTATAGTTAAGGCGCTTTTAACTTAAGCTACTACGGTCAGGTAAAGGACGAGAACGAGCTTCGCTGCGTCTGCTTCTAAATAGAAGTGCAGCCAGCTTAAGCTTTTTATCAGCCAGATTTAGCTTTTTTCTTCCTAATCGGTTGCCTTTTTAATCAGCTGATGGAGAGTTATGTGTATGTAGAGAAATAGAAACATATATAAATTTATACCAAATTACATTTATTTATTTATTTATTTATTTTTTTTTATTCATTTATATATATTTATATTAAATCATACTCTTATTGATATTGCCTTACGTTGTCTCTTTATTTGTATATTATTATTATTTATATTAAATTTATTTTATTTGTATACATTTAAATACTTTTATTGCTTATATTTATTTTGCTAAATTATTTATAGTCTTATAAAATAATAAAATTATTTAGTTACGTTATTAGTATTTATTTTATTTTATATATTTTGTATTCAATTATTAGTACAAATTTATGCATTTTATTAATTTAGTTTTATTGTATTCCTTTTTATTTTTTATTGTTTTACTTCTTTATTATTTTATAATATTTTTTTTATTTTTAATTTTTTAATTTTTTGCTTCCAATCTTTTTTTTTATTTTTGCTTTAACATTTTTTAATTTTTGACTTAAATTAATTTTGAATTATAATATTTATTTTTTTTTTTTAGTTTTTATTTAATTTTAGCCTCAGTTTATATGTTGCTTAGTTTTTAATAAAATTTCTACATAAAATTTAATTTTTTTTTAAATTATTTTTTATTTTGAATGTGAAATAATCTTTTCAAAGTTCTTTACATCAATTTTATTTTAATCAATTATTATTCGAAATTAATCACCTTTACCCTCAACCTTTACACCCTTTGTTCATCGTTTGTGTAGCTCTTGGAGCTGTTGGGCTTTTGTGTTTGGTCAAGTTGGGCGCAGCACTGCTCTATATTTATATGGAGAGCCGCATTTATGCGAGACTTCACATTGATTTTATTAAGCAAGGTGCCGGAGCCCGAGCCAGAGCCAGCGGCAGTTCGCTTTCGCGTTCGCTCGCCCTGCCACAAAAGGGAATTTCAATTTAACACCAACAGCTGAGAGCTGAGAGCTGAGAGCTGGGCGCTGGGCGCTGGGAGCCGAGCAGAGCGACACGAATTCCCCACCATCCAGCAGGGCAAACCTATGATAAATTGTGGGCACAGGGCGTCGATACAAAGAGTTATGAACACGACTTGACCTCAATAGGCATTTAAATATAAATCAAATGCTCCAAGTAAAGCCCATGGAAAGAGAGGATATGTTGTGTAAACGACGTCGACGACGACGACGACAACGATGGCAATGGCAATGGCAATGGCAACTTCTGGCCAAGGTCAATGCGTTGTGATTTTGTTTGTTGACTGTTTTGCTATTCCGAGTTGTTCCTGTTGCTCCACATTCCGCATTGCCCACGCTCCCTTATCAGCTCTGTCAGTCTGTCTGTCTGATTTTATTAACATAAGAGTAAAAGCTGCTCGGATTTGATGAATTGACGGGGCAGCCCAAAGCAAAAGCAAAACCAAAACAAATATCCTATCGTATTCGTATTCGCATTCGTTTTCGTATTCGAATGCGAATAAATAGCAAATGCGATTCCTTTTGTTTTTGTGCAAAGGCGAACGCAGCCGTTCGTCTGATAAATGGGTTTCACGTGGCGCATGATAAATGTTAATTCGCCATCAAAGCCAAGCTGTTGCCCGAGTTAAGCGTCTTCCAGCCAGCATTAACGCCGTATTCATATGATATCAGCCATATTTATACATATATATATATACAGATGTGTTTGCTCACACATGTTGCCAGCTAGTGCATATGTGTGTGTGTGTGTGTGCGTGTGTGTTGAGCTTATTGCATTCATCCATTGCATAGCCGTCAAAAACAATCAATGTAATTGCTTAATGCAGGCCAAAAACAAACTTTACCAGACTTGCGTAATTGCAATTGCATCGCACAATCAGCTAGAGATGACAGCGTGAGTAGTGCGTGATGATCAAAGAATGGAATTATAATAGAATGGAATGAGTAATAGAAAATTGTATGTAAACTAATTCCTTTGTCTATTAATGTTAAAAAGAAGAAGACGACAAGATTAAAGAGAAATTAATAATACTTAAAGACATATAAATTCCCATTTATTTTTTTCAATGATTTTTTACTACACTCTTTAATCTCTATAAAATACATATATTAAATAAAGAAAGTCTGCAGATTGTGAGTACAAAATGAGAGCAAACGCACTTCAGTAGAGCTGTAAAATATGCTACCTTCAATACCTTTAATAATGAACATGGAGTGAAGTGTGGGGGGTGGTGAGCAACAAAGGCATCCCGTTACATTTCCCAGAAGAGCAAACTAATCTCACTACAATAGCTAACCGCATTTACCCACATATTCATTAGAAGCCCCGCCCTCACATACCATCCTATGAACTATCCAATTAAAGCAAAAACCCCTTCAGCAATTCAACCCACTTATCGCATAAATCAAATACTTTGGCACGGCAACACGTGAACGTTCGATCACGTAGCACTGGCTGGCACATCGCTAGTTCGATAAGTGCACACTCGTACAAACAATATGTCAAAATCCATTTAATGCTCGAAACTGTAAGCAGCTTTTAGTTAGAAGTTTAATTTTCTCTTCTCTTTGATTTACGCCAACTAAAAGCAACTTCACAATGGGCCCGCCCACTCGCCAGCCAGGCAGCCTCTCGACAGGGCCCGATTCCTGAATTCAGCATTCAGTTACGTGGCTGGAATGCACTCTTAAATAAACATACAGACACACACACACACACATATATATAGATCGATAGATGTGTATGTATGTAGTGCAGTTAAGTTTTGACTTTTTATCTATTGCATTCGTATTTACACAGGGTTTCCCATTGACTTACCTTTAAGGTAAGAATTTTCACTTCCTAACTTGCAACACGTTTTGCGCTACTTGTTACTTTGATTGTTTGCAGAGCAAACGGAGGAGTGAGAATGAGAGGGAGAGAGATAGAGCTAGTTGAATTGTTGCCTGTTGTGTCAGCTGTGCGAGATTTGGTTTAGAGTCCAAGTTTTTGGCCAAAATCAAGAGCAGACAACGTGCATTTTGACGACCCTCCCACAGCGAATCAGCTTAAAATTCAAATGCAGTCACAAGTGATGCCGAATATCAAGCTGCATGTGTCTGTCGTCTCTATGGCCAAAGAGTGCTTCAGATTGCACTCGTTGCCATTGAAAAGGTCATTCAGAATGTCAGTCAGTCAGTCAGTCAGCTGGTTGGACTGTTAACCCTCCCATCCTACCACCCTCCCATCCTTCACGCCTCTAAAGGATAGCCGGCACAAATGGCACAGCTGCGGCCACGACTTGAGCTGACCATTTTATTTATTAAAATATTTATTTAAATGCATGCAGATGCTGTCGCAAATGTTTTCATGACTGCTGCCAGCAATGAAAACAAAAGCTGCCAAATGGAAATAATAAAACTGAAAAACACTTTTCTTTGTTTTTCCTGTTGTTGTTGTTGTTGTTGTTGCGCGGTCTGCATGTATAAAAATGTCAGGCACGTTGCAAAAAAAAGCAACTGAAACTAAAACAACAACAAAGGCAAAACAGCAGACAAATGGCAAGGCTAAGTCTAAATGAACACAAAAAAAAGCACAGGAGCAACAACAACATACACATATACATATACACACACTCCCACACATCCGCACACCCTCACATATGCCTGACCATAAAAAGTCACTCAAGTGGTATTAAACGTACCGCCAAGTGCACCGGTCGAGCGCCCGGCAAGGCGCAACAGAACGGAAACGCACACCGAATAAAACTCTGGAGAGATGGCCACACACACACACACACACACACACACAGGCAAGCTTACACATGCATGCACACACAAAAAGGCTAAGACTGCCTACACTTGTGTGACTGGGCATTCACTCTCACTCGCACTCCCACTCACACGCACACACACTCACACGCTCTCTGCCAATCGGCATTCGTGTATTAGGTCGCATTCCAACATTCTAACTAACTGACTGAGCGAAGCAGCGGCAACAATAATAGAAAATAGCACAAGAATCAAAACGAAAACAAAAAAAAAAAAAATAGTAAGAGAAAATAAAATAAGTAAGATAAATAAGTGAAGCGCAACCGACTGCTAAATACTCTGCTGCAGCTTAACAGCGAGTGCAACAACAGTTTTATTTATTTTCACCCATCAATTCTACTTATTCATTTATCTTTGCTAGCGATCATTGCTTGCTGCCATGCCAAGCAATGAGAAATAACGGTAAGACAGGCACAGGCGGCCAGACACAAAAAGCAATTCGACTAATAAACAATATTTCACTTTGTGGGCGGCTAAAAATAGATGAGTTTTTGCAAGTTATGCCAAACCCTAAATACACTTAGGTTCATATGCATTAAAATATAAATACATACAAACAAACATACGTGCAGACAAAGAGAAACCTCTGGAGCTCTCGATCTGCAGCTGCATTCGATTTACATACATATTTACATATACATATATTCGTGCAGAGCAAAGGAGACGCATGCAAACCGAAACGATGTGGCTAGACGTTTGTATAGGTGCGAGAGAGACAAACAGCGCTCGCAACGCTCAAATTTTGGTGTGTGTGAGTAGAGTACAGTAAAAGTGGAGTGTAGTGAGTGTATATGTGCATATATATGCATACTACTGTTACTTATTATGCGAGTGCAAAAGGAATTGAAGAACGAAAGCAAACTGTATTCGAATAGCTACACCTCTGCTTAAATATATATGGCAGTTTATTTTCAACAAATAACTATAATGTTGCATATTTACTCGGGATTTGTTCAGACTTCGATTCGATAGAGTAACAGAGTGGGAAAAAAATCCTGGCCATTTTGATCGGCTCGAAATTGACTTTTCCTTTTTGCGCTGGCGCGTAATTTTTGATTGAAACCGAGTGGCTTTACCTTTTCTCTTCCAGCTGCCGCACACAGAGGGAGTCCACATATACGTGCGTGTAGGTGTGTGTAGGTGGGCTGCTGACCCAGGCTTGTTTATTTGGAGTGTGCGGCTGTCAAAGGCATTAAGCATTTTTTACACTTAAATGCCAGGCAAAAAAATAATAAAAAAGGGGGAACTCAAAAAGGTGGCCAGCTGTTGCTTCTGACTATGGCCAACAATTGGGTTGGGCATAATTTTATTGTGCAGCGAATGGAAATGCAGAAGAAGAAAAAAAAGTAAGGAAAAGAAAACACATTTCAAACTGGCCGCTAAAAGTAATAAGCGAAAAGGGTTCAGACTGGAAGGCAAAGCAGCTGCGCCGAAACGCTTAGAGGAATTAAAACGCGAAACGAAAACGAAACCAAAAGTAAAACCGGCGCAACAGTTGCCTGCGAGCGAGAAAGAGACGGCGATGGCGTGGAACAAAAGTATTTAACTGATTTTCTTGCTCTTCACTTATTATGCTACTCACCGTTATGTCGCCTTTTAGGCAGATTCCAAATATTTCAAATTTTCAGTCGAGCAAATAGCAAAACGTAGAAATCAAATAGAAACTTTTCACTTTAGGCACGTCACATAAAAAAAAAGAAAGATACACTTGCACGCAGATAAATAGAGGCACTTTATATAAAATAGATAGACACATACACATATATTTATTCTAATTATTATCACAGATCTATTTTAAGCACTATTTATGGGACACTTTAAAAAAATAGAAAAAAAAAACCGTATAAGCCAATTAAACACTGCAATTATAAATTTCAATTTTGACTTATGTAAAAGAATTCCACGCACGTCTTCTTCATTCTAACGCCCGATCGCAACTGCAGTCTTCGGCTGTGTTCGAGCTGCATATTTGCTGACTGGAAGGTACGCGACGCGATACTAAGCCACTGAGTATGTGTGTGAGTGAGATACGAAATGCTGCTTACACTGCTCTTACATTTCTTGTAAGATTCGAGAGACAAAGAAGGAGTGATGAAGAGCAGAGCGAAATTGTAGCTAACACACACTCAGTTTCTCACTCAGCTTGGATTAAGGATTTCCATGCGAAAGCGGATTAGAAGAACGCAGCGAATTTGTACTTTAGGATCCCGCTAACTGTAGTATATGAGTAAGCGAGACAGACAATATTCCAATTGGCCCATACATATGAAGAGAACTGAAATCCAGCTGAATTTGAAGAATGTAGCGAATTCATATGTAAGCCTAATCATGAGTGCAAGCGAGAAGGAAGTAGACAAATTCAAAATTAACAGTTAACAATAGCTCTGAGCTGTTTTAGCTGGAACTGCTTTTGTTTTATGTTATTTTTTTTTAGACTCTACGTTTTCAATTTATTTATTTGCACTCGCACAAATTCGCTTTAAAAACGCGCTTGGGAAATTCAGTTTGTGGCAATAGCAGCTGGCTCGCTGGCTGGCTGGGGGCATGCAACATAAACTTTTACCAGCTCATAAAACGCTCAAAAGCAAGCGCACAAAAATCGAACGCACATCAAAATTGCACTAGCTGAATGGAAGTGGAAGTGGAAATGGAAGTGGAGGGGGGTTAGGCGGTGGAGGAGGAGCAGAGCCCTGGGGATGGCCAGTGTTTTTGGGGGGGCATGCCACTCAGTTGTGGCATGGATTGATTTCGTGCGTTTATTGCAAGAGCAAACAAGCAAGGCCAAGTGAATTGCTGTTTCTCTCTCTCTGTTTGTGTGTGCGACCTTTGTGGGCTGCAAGTGCAAAGCGTTTTGTGCAAACAAATGAAAATCGAAATGCCGCAAGCGATGAAAATCAAAAAGTTACGGCGGCTGTAAAAAGATTAAACATTCCAGTGCTTAGATAGCGGCGCAGTCCACACCAGCTGCTCTCCTTGCTCAGCAGCAACCGCTCTCGCCGCCTTCTACTCAGTCCCGCTATTTACTCTCCTCTCACTTCCATTGCTTTCAGTTCGTCCTCTGCTTCCATTGCTTGGATCGTCAGCGCTTAGCTCCTTCTTTCCACTACTCAGCATTGCCTTATATATTCCCTCCTTGTCTCTTGCTTTCTGCTGCTTGCAAAGCGATCATTTCTTCCTTACCCCTTCCTTCCATTACTCAGCTCTTCGCCCGCTTATATAGCGATCGCTTCCCCTCCTTGTCTTGCCTTTCTCTGCTCAGTGCCTTGCTCTTCCAATTCGCCTTCTTCTTCCACTGTTCTTCTTGCAGCATAAATTTAAGCGCGCAATTTTTTTCTTTGTTTAAATAATTTTTTAGCACATTGCAATTTGACGACGCGTCGTCTGCAGGAGATGGGGGAGATGTTCATAAAACAGGCAAACTGTTATTGTTGTTGTTGTTCCGGAACGTGTTCCAATTAAATGAGAGCGCGCCACGCCCCTGCCGCCCATTGGCAGTAGTTAATTTAAATGAAATTTGGCGACGTGGCACGTGATACATGCAAATAAAAATTACAAGCCATAAAAAAATCGAATCGTGCCACACAAACACACACACACACACACACTCAGAGTAGCTGTAATTTATGCGGCTGGGCGCAACTTGTGGCTGTTGCCACGCCCACCTGGGCTCATATGCGCCAGCCATAAAAAAGAAAACAACAACAACAAAAAATAGAGTAAGCCAGGCACTTTAACAAATTATCTACGGTTTTTCTTCTTTTTTGCCAGTTGCCACATAATGTGGCAAGTTTCGTACGGATGGATACATTGTGGCAGCCACATATCGAGGCCTCGGCTCGCTGTGCTAATTGAAAGGCGTATTTGCTGCGTGACATGGTGAAATCTTCGCATTTTGATTCAATTAGATGTGGGGAATGCAATATTAGCAGGAGCAGGAGCAGAAGGAGGAGGTGGTCGCGTGTAGGCGTGTCAGTTAGCTGTCCTGTAATTTGTTGGCTTGCACCAATCAAAGGTTAATTGCGACAACTGCAAATCAACGAATTTTATTATGTAATCAGCTCTCACTGTGTGCGTTAATGCAGGAGGAGGAGACGGAGCAGGAGCGGGAGCAGGAGACGATTTGTGAGAGGCAACGGTAAGCCATAAAGCTTCACGGCGAATTCCGCACTCTACACTTAACATATCACTTGCTCTCATACACACACACACACTAGCGCTTACACACACACACACCACACTAGCACTCACACATTCACATGCATTTTAATCACATAAAACTCACTTAAATTCGCAACATTTTGCGTGCTTTGTATGCGTGAGTGAGAATGACTGAGTGTGCGTGTGTGTGTATGTGGCGTGTTTCTGTACTTGTGTAAGTGCATTGGTGTATGCCAATTCACAAAAAGCTGTAATTTTTGCGCTACGCAAGAAGTGAGAGTATTTTAGCTGGAAAACTGGAAGCTTGGAAGGCAATGTCGCAGCTGTGAAGCGTCTGAAGAATGTAAACTAAACTTAATAATAATAAAAGGAAAAAATACTCTTTTAAATTATTAAAAAAATATATATATAGAAGTATTTAAGTGAATATTTAGTTAGTGACTTAACCTTAAAAACAAAAGCCTAGCTTACATTTTTTGGTGAGTGAATTATATACTATAATAAAAAAAATATATACCAAAAATTTACAAAGTTTATAAGAAATATATATACAACAACAAAAAATGAAAACTAAAAATAAATTTAGAAAATTTATAAAAAATATATATATTCTCTAACATGAATATTCGTATTTTTATTTTTTTTATTTACACGCAAGTAAAATATAAAACATTCATTGAAAATAAAATTATTTTTATATTTTAATAGCAAAGAATATGTTGCGTCAATAATAAGAGCCCATAACAAATAGCTGTTGGTTCTAAAATTCATAAATATATAAAAAAAATTACAATTATTAAAAAATAAATATTAGTAATAAAAATATAATTCATTAAAAATATTAAAAAAAAAATAAAATCAAATGTAATAAAAAATAAATTACTTACCAAGCGCGGCATTTTTTTTTCATAGTTAGTGTAACGCTAGTTCGTATTCTTTTATATATATATATATATATAGATGTACGTAAATATATATATAAATTTTTTTTTTTCTGTTTTTCGTATATAGATAAACAGTTGGCTTGTAGCTGAGCTACATGGCGTATGCGCAACATTTGCTGGCAAACAAATTTATGCGAGTACACATAAATCTGCAGCTGTGCTCTCAGTGCCTCTTGTGATGCTCACGCACACACACACACACTAACACACTCTAGCACACACTCACACAGTAAACCATATAGTTTATGTAAAAAAAAAAAAAAAACGGAAAAACTTTCATTTTGCTGCAAACTCGAGGAAGATCTTAATTTAATAAAGTGCCTCGCACGCAGCCTCGCAACGAATGTAATTTCAGATAAATCTCAATTAGGGCCCAAAGAGAATTATGGCCCAGAGTTTGCGCCGGCAATTGATGCTTGGGGTCGAAATGATTGGGCCAACGAATGTTTTTTTTTTTTTTCACTCCAACTCTGACGAGTTTTCGCTTTGGTTTTTTTTTTTATTTTTTATTATAATTTATTAAGCAATACATATAGATATATATAGAGATATATATAAAGTCGATATATATTTAGCTGATTTCTCTAACGCGTTTTTCGATTGTTTTTTTTTTCTTCTCAAATTTTGTAGTTTTCCTTTTCTAGGACTAGAAATGTTAACTCAATTTTGTCAATTTTTTTTTAAATTTTGTTTGTTTTTTTCTTGCTGGCAAAATAAAATCAAATTGAAATAATAAATTGTTGTTGTTGACGTGGGGCTTGGCCGTGATCGCTCAGAAGACCTGAACACGATGATTTTCACGATCGCATACCAAAATATTGCCATTCGACATAATGGCCACGCCCTCGAGCCCTTTGAACTCCGAGTCACCGGAGCCCCAGGAGCCGAAGGTCTTCAGGAAGCTGCCATCCGGATTGAAGATCTGTATGCGATTATTGCCCGAATCGGCCACAAAGATATAGCCCTGATCATCCACAGCCACGCCGCTATAAAAAAAAAAATGGGAATTATATATATTTTATATACAACTATATATAGATCATATTAAGTATACGCACCGTGGAAATTTAAATTGTCCATCATCGGAGCCCTCGCCGCCCACAGTGGACAGCACTTTGCCATTAACATCGAATATCTAAGAGAGAGAGAGAGAGAGAAAGAGATGGGGAGTGAGAGGGAGAGATAGACAGGTAACAGCTGTAACAGATTCCAATTAAATTCCGTTCGGTCAGCTTACCTGAATTCTGTGGTTATTCGAATCGGAAACAATAACACGATTCGTATTCGATACGGCTATATAATGCGGATGCTCAAGCTGGCCCTCGCCACGGCCACAGGAACCGAATTTACCAACGAAGGAACCATCGGATTGGAAAACCTGAACCACGATATAGTTTTTTTTTTTTTTAAATAAAAAATGAATGTAAAGAGCAACACAGACAATGGGAGAGAGAAGCAGAGCGGCAGGCAGTGCATGAAAATTGAGTGGGCGTGGCTGTGAGCGCAGGCAACTGCAGTTGGTTTGCCCGACTGTCTGACTGTCTCGGCATCCGGCTGGCAGCCTTCTCAAGTGTGACAAATTGGGCAAGACTTTGAGCTGCCGTTTCCTGCTCGCCTCGCCCACTGCCACTGCCACTCCCCCACTCTCATGTTGATAAACACCATCTCACCTGCACTCTGTGGTTCTCCTTATCGCATACGTAAATGAAGCCGAGTGCATCGGTTGTAACGCCCCAAGGATAATTGAATTTGCCATCTGCGATGCCCTGCGAACCGAAGGCGCGCAGGAAGCGTCCTTGCGGATCGAGCACCTGAATGCGATGATTGTATCTGCAACGTGGCAAACAAAGGCGAAAATCAATAGAGAAATCAAATTTAAATGGAGTAGAAATATATTTAGTGCATCAAATATATGAAATTTAAACCTAAAGCTGCATTGTTAGGTATATATTAATTTTAAATGGAATATGTTTACTTTAATTTATTTATTATTAACTTTGTAGAAATTTTAAATAAAATATAATTTTTAAATTTTTTTCATATTTATTTAATTAATCTTTGTTATTTAACAAAATTTACTTTGCTTATAGAAAATATTTTTAAAATTCGTTTTTCCTTTTATAAAAAATGTTTGTATATAGATAAAATTTTTTTTTTTTTAAATCATGTTTATTCAAGTTTGCTTACATTTTTATTATATCTATTTGATTTTATTTATTTATTTTATTTTTTTTTTCATATTTATTAGCTTTGTTTACATTTTTTGTTTACATTTATTTATTTGTTTTATTCATTGATTTATTTACTTTATTTGTTTATTTAATTTTTTATATATTATTTATGTATATTTAATAGTTATTTTTACATTAATTAATTTTTAATTCATTTATTTATTTATTTTTTTATATTTATTTGTTTATTTTATTTTATTTTTTTTTTAATTTATTTATTTATTTTGTTTTAATGCATTTTCTGTGGTTTTTTTATATATATTTTTTTTATACATTATAAAATGTTTTTATGTAAATATTTTTATTTATTTTCTCTTTTTCATATTTTCCTCTTTTTTTGGTATTAATTTTCATTACCTTTTATTTTTCTTTGGATTTTTTTTTTTTAATTTATTATTTTATGAATGTGTTTGTTTTTACTAATATTTAGTTTGATATTTTGTAGTAGTTTTTATTTCATTTCAGGTCAGCAGAGATTACTAGTTTGGCTGTCTTCTTCACTCGTCACACCCTTCTCTCTCTCTCTCTCTCTCGCACGCTCACTCTTCCTTTAAACAAACAAAAAAATGTAACAGCATTGGCCTTTTTGCAGTCGCCCTGCCATCAAATTGTGAAACGCGCTTCGGACTGTCATTAATTACAAAATGGGGCGTTGAGAACTCATTACCGTGTGCCGTAACTTGAGGCCAGTGGGCGTGGTCGCTGGCATCGTGTGACGCATTTTTGCCCCGGGCATTGGGCTTACAACTAAGCCGCTTAACGTGCAAAATCAAAGTTGAGACAGACAATGAGGCTCGACCGAACGACCGAACGACCAAGCATCCGACCATCCGCTCATCCGTCCGACCCCGGGCGCTTAACGAGATTTCTCGTCAGACAATGAATGACAGCCCCTACACAGAGCCAAAGATTGGGCATATGCACATGTGTAAATACCAGCAGAGAGGGGGAAAGAGAGGGAGCAAAAAAAAAACGAGCGGGCGTTAGGTTACATACGGCTTACACCGAGTGGAGGCGGGGCGGAGGGACGCTGGGCTGAGTCGTCCGCACATGTTTCTCATTAACGCGGCTATTATGCGCTTAGCCGTGCCAATTACACGGCTCCAGCATAAAGCTAAGCCCGAGAATTAATCATGGACTATTGTTTCGACTTAATTAAAATGCAGCCAAGAGTCGATGGAGCCGAGCGAAGCCAAAAAGCTGAGCCAACTCAAGCAGCTCAACTGACCAGCAGCGCTGTCCAAAAGAAATTTTTCGCCATGATCTGACATGTGAGGAAAAAGTTTTTTCATTCTTTTTTCTTGCTTTACGCAACTTTTCAATGCAGTTAAGCAATAATAGGGATTGTCTTTAGGAAGGGGGAATGGGAATGGGAGATTTCAATTAGATTTAAAGGGCATAAAATATGGTAGAAGAAGTTAAAGTAATTATGGGAATTCGAATAGGCATGGAGAATGGGAATTGGGGATTGCCATTAGATTTAAAGAGCATAAAGTATGGACGCTTTTTAAAGAAACAGAGTGAGAGGCTTAAGAAAATTGAGAGATAAGCTAAGGCCATGGATAGCATGATCTTACTTGAGCGGTTCTTGGGACTTACACAAAAATCATTTCATTTCATATATACCTATGAGAGCTTGTCGACAACTAAAAATTATTTTCATTAAATCTATGTTCTTAATTTGTGTGAGATTTCGAAGATTTCTTAATCGTAATAAATAATAATATTTTTATATTTGCCCAAGTTTTTATCCCAAATTAATCCAAGTTCTTATCCCTGATGAATCATTAATTAGTAAGAATTTATACAAGTAGATCTAATGAAACTTTGATGCGCATATACTCTTAAAGCAATACTAGAAGAAAAACAGTAATTAAATCTGAAGAGCTGAAGACTCAAGGAGTTCTAGAAAAGGAAGCTTATGAGCTCTATGGAATACTTGAAGGAAAAGTAAATAGATCACAGGCTCGCTTTTGAGATGAATCAATGGTTACTATGGATTGACATAGTTCTAATAACCTTAAGATCTGCGTTAGCCTTAAGGCAATTTTGGAAGTGAAAACTCAAAGAGCTCTATAGAGCGCTTAAAGGAAAACCCAAAAGGAGAAAAGGTTAACTATCCTATATACATATAAAATAATGGCTTAGTTTAAGTCCTGCTTTTCACTATCCACCGATTTTTATATAAACACCGACTCAAAGAACTCAGAGACTCCAAGAGCTATGCACATCAAATTTTGGTTACTTGAAAGTATCGCATATCTTCATTTACTCACCTATCGGCAATGATGTACTGGCCGATGCGATTGACTGCCACGCCCGCTAGACAATCGAATTCACCCTCGCCGTTGCCATACTCGCCAAACTCCTTGACGAAGATGCCATTCGAGTCGAAGACCTGAACACGATGATTGCTTGAATCGGCGACGACAATGCTATTGTCGGGGCCGACGGCTAGGCCGCGCGGCCACGTAAAGGATCCGGGCTCGCTCCCCCGGCCCCCCAACTGGAACAGCTGCTGGCGCTTGCGCAGGTATACCTGTTTAGGGATAGTACCTGCCACTCCGGTTATACCGGCTGCTGCTGCTGCTGCTACCGTAGGGGACGTAGGGGAGCCTAGCCCGTTTTTTGACCCGTCATCGTCGGACGAGGCCAGCTCATTGGCCTGACGCAACGGCAGGCCGAGGCTCAGCCGCCTGGACACATCGCTGGCCGTGCTCCGGCTGGCCGCCGTCGAGCCGGAGGCGTGGCTATCGCGCGCACTGCTGCCGCTGCCGCTGCTGCTGCTGGGCGCATCCTTGGAGCTCTTGCTGCCGTACTTGTTCTTCAGATAGCGCGCCCACGAGCTGAGCGCCTCCCCGTCCTTGTTGTCCGTCGAGCTGCCCAGCGCGCCGCGCGAAGAGCCCGCACTGCGATCCGTGATGGGCGAATTGTCGCGCGATTTGAGGGCGTGCGAGGAGCGACTGCGCGATAGATCGCTGCTGCCATAGCCGCTATATCTGTAAGACATGCGAGAGGGGATTAGCACGCGGGCAGAGGCTTCACACAAGCGCTGAGCGTTGAGTTGTGCGACGAGGCTGTTGGAGGGGCATTGCAGACAGTTTGACACGAATTGAGAGAGGCACACAGTTTGACGGTCACTGTGAAGCTGGACTTAAACTTTGACTTAACAGTTGAGGAGTCATTGGGTACAGTTTGACGGTCACTGTGAAGCTGGAGTTAAGCTTTGACTTGACAGTTGAAGAGTCATTGGGTACAGTTTGACGGTCACTGTGAAGCTGGACTTAAACTTTGTCTTGGCAGTTGAGGAGTCATTGGGTACAGTTTAATGCACACTGTGAATGAATTGCCAACGACTGGCTAAGCTTTGACCAACAGTTGCAGAGTCACTGATAGCAATTGACTGCCAAACTGTGAATCCAGCAAGCAATTGAAGATCTTCAACTCACATATGAAATGTCAAACTGTTTGGCAGTATGCCTTCAGCCACTACAGAATACAGTGCTGGTCAAACTGTGTGCTGACTAATAGTATGTTAGCAAAGTTGCAATGACTGTCAAACTATTTGCAGAAGATCTTTACGATCTTTACAGTCACATTAGGATACAGTTTGACAACAACTATGTAGCTAGTTTTAAGGGAACTGCTTGCTGTAAAACTGAAACTGGAAGCTGTTTACCAAGGGCTTTGCTTAGTTGGACAGTTGAAAAGCCATTGAACACACAGAGATGACTGCAAAACTGTTTGCACAGAGCTACAATAAATGCTGAATGCAGTTTGAATGCCAATGGCATCAAACTGTAAACGGTTGCTCAATATGAAGCAATTGCTATGAATTGATTCTCTGATCAAACCGAGAGTATAGAAATCTCAAACTGTATTAAGCCTTACAGAGAACTAAGAAGTTAGCAAATTTCCAACTGTAAGCAGGCTCTTAAACTGTTTCGCTGATAATGCAATGATTCTCAAACTGTAAGCAAACTACCAACAGAGCAAATGAAATCGCCTGCACAACTCAACGAGCAGCCCTCGCTTGCTTTAACTGTTGATCACTGAAATTATGAACTGGTTCAAATGAGTGCATGAACTGAACTGAGCTGAACTGGATTTGTTTTTCACATTTAATGAATGCGACGACGCAACGAAAACTGAAGTGAAAAAATGCATGACGAATGCATGATGTACGCATGATGTACGCATGATGTATGCATGATGTACGCATGAGATTTGTACAGAGTGGGCGCAACTGTATCTAAGGAAAAGACAGTGAGAAAGAAACAACTATACAAAATGGCTTGAAAAATCCTGTTAATTTCGGTTAATTTGAACGCGCAGAAAAAACTTTTTTTTATTTTTTTTTTTTGTTGGGGAAGGTGTCAAAAATTTTGTAAAAATACAAATAAAAAATTGAAATAATAAATGTACATAAAAGAAACTGGAATTAGTGTGTGCTGGTGTGTGTGTATGTGTGTGTGTGTGTGTGTAGAGTGCAAAACATAAACGAGAACGAAACGTGGTAAAGAAACGTGGGTCCAACACGCAGAGAAACTCATAAAAAAAAATATAATTAAAAACAAAATAAAATCATAAAAAAATAATGAATAAAAAAGAATTTGAAATTCAAATATTTGTTGTGTTTTTTTTGTAGCGAAAAGGGCCGGGAAATGGTACAGCACACGCACATTGAAAGCGCCCATAGAAACGTCCATAACAGATTTATATAGAGTATATGTATATAGAACATAGAGTATATATAGATCTATAGTATATATGCCATATGTACAAACGCCAGCGTCCTATATACAACGGAGTTTCGAATTGATTTTGTGGCAATCTTAACTTTTTGGTATTTTTCGGTATTTTTCGGTATTTTTTGGTATTTTTCTGATATTTGTACTGGTATTTAGACTGGTTTAGACTTGCGCACCTTGAGGCCAGGTAAGCGGATGGCGACACTGTTGTCGGCGATACGGGCTCATCCAGATCATCGTCCTCGTTGCCAAACTGATGCGAGGAGCGACTGCGGGCCAAGCGATTGCGTCGCTCCTTCATGGCCAGATAACGTGAGCGGCCGGTGCCGTAGCGGCTGTCGGAATCGTCGCCGGTGCCAGTGCCGGTGCCCGTGCCGTTGCCATCATCGTCGAAGGAGGCGTTCGGCGTCGATAGCGACGGCTGTGCGACAATTGCGCTGCTCTTGCTTTTGTTTAGGAAGCGGCTTGTGTAGCTAGAAAAATGTTGGGGTTTTTTTTTTCGTTTTTGGTATTTTTTCTTATGCGATATTTAACACTTTAAAAATTGTGTTTGTTTGTTGTTGCTTTTGTAGGAGTTGAAGTTTGTGTGTGCGTGTGTGTGTGTGTGTGTGTGTCTGTGTGCCTCGCACCTGGCGGTAAAAACAAACTTTGTAAGCGCCTCGCGTGAACTAACTTTTAACTAGCTTAAATCTGTGTGTAACGAGCTTACGCCTCGCTCTTCCGCCGCCCCTCCATCCTTCTCTCTCCCTCTCTCTCTAGCTCGTTTATTAGGCAACCAAATTCAATTAAAATACACAAAAAACAAGCAACAACAAAAATTATGCGCGCTCAACCGAAAAAAGTTTCTAATTAAATTTCACGTTTTACATTTTACATTAGCGCAAAAGTTTAGACACAGAGCAACACAAAATGTACAGGGTATATATACATATATTATGCTCACATACAGATCACATTTACAGGGTATATTAAGCATTAGGAGAAATCAGATTAACATTGCTACAAAGGCCAACGGCTACATGGAAAGCAACAACAAAGCACACACAGAAAATATACTAGTGGGTATTTAAATACCAAATGTAATCATTTTAATACTGAAAGTAAATACAAAAAGCTCATTAAATACGGTTAAATTATTATTGAGGCCAAGGGCAGAAGCTTAAGCAGCAGCAGTCCTTCTCTCTCTCGCTCTCTCTCTCTCTCTCTCTCTCTTTCTGTCTCTCACGCGTTCTCTCTCTATCTCTCACTCGTTCTCTCTCTCTATCTCTCTCTGCCTCGCTGTCTAGCACTCTGTTTCTCACTCACTCTCTCTTTCCCTCTCTATCTATCTCTCTGTCCCTTTCTCCACCTCTACGCAACTTTTTTCTCATCTGTCTCTCTCTCTCTCTCTCTCTCTCACACTCTACATTTCCATATGACGCACAAATGTAGGCAATCATTTTTTTATTTTGTTAGTACGCCACATCGAGTACATGGCATATACATATATATACACACATACATACACACACACACACACATATGTGCCACACATAGTCAAACAATGAAATAAATGCCAGCGCATGCAACACATCATGTGCGGCATGTCGTCCAACTGTACATTAATTGCCATGGAACAAAAAGAACAGCCAAAAGAAAAACAAGCATTGATTGTTGCCATAAAAATATATACTATACGTATATATAGAGTATATAGATATATCTGCTTCTTTTTTCCTCATATGATAGCAAAAATGAACTCGATTCAATATTTAAACAATTGTCGCGTGCACACACACACACAAACACGAACACACACAGACAAATTGAAACGACCCTTAACGACTGCCTAATACTCGTTCATGTTACTGAAACTCAAATGGGCGGAATATATTAGATAGATATATAGATCTACATGTATGTAGAGTCGTTCAATTGTACATTTATTGCAAGAACTTGTTGACTTGTCACGCCCCTGAGGGCGGTCCCTTCTAGAGATCTGTAAACTGTAATGTAAACTCGAAGAGGCGGAATATATATTAAGGGAATATATATTAGATGATTATTAGATGGATAACATACATATGTATATAGGGGAGCTCAAGAATCTCATTCGTATACGATATGAATACCTAACAATAAAGGGCAACTATGATAATTATTGACTTGCCACGCCCCAAATGGGCAGCATATTTACTAGATAGATAGAGAGACGTTTTATTAAGTATAAATGGAATATATACTAGAGAGATAAACATATCTATAGGAAAATGGGCGGTTCGTATAATAATAGATAACTGTAAAGGGCCTCTGTGGTGAGTATAGACTAGCCACGCCTCAAATGGGTGGCATATATACCAGATAGAGATACATATCTAAAGAGCAGTGGCCGGTTCACATAAAAGATGCATGTAAGTGACCTCTGTGGTGATTATTGAATTGCCACGCCCTAAATTGGTGGCGTATATTAACAATAAAGATAAAAATCTATAAAGCAGCTGGTGATTATGATTAACAAATGCTCCTAATAGGGTATTCCTAACTGTTAAGCAACTTGAGAGCAACTCGAGCTTCGATTATTAACTTGCCTAACCCCTAAGGCGGTCAATCATATGAGAGATAGATATAGATATGTAGAGAATACCTAAAGAGATTGAGAGCTTGAAGCTTTAAATAAAAGTTGTCACTTTTCAGACCTATAAACACCTTAGAATAATGCTTTATATCTGAATAATCATAGCTGAATGTACATGATATGTAAATAAATATAATCTTACAATTTCCCAGCTCCAATAAAGTCAAATTAGCTCAGTCGCAAGTCGTGTTAAAGCTCATATACTCTCTGTATACCCCTCTCTCTCTCTCTCTCTCTCTGTCTATCTCCCTCTCTCTATAACCTGCAGTTACTATAAAAAACTGCAATTGATACTCCACTTGCTGTGCCACAAGTTTTAATTACATTACGCAAGCTGTGCTAGCTGTCTGCTAGCCCCCAAAAAGAACTCAATATTCAATATGATTGTCAATAAAATAAATTAAGGAACGAGCACACACAGAGAGAGAGAGAGAGAGACAGACGCGCACAATGACAACAACTCAATGGCATTTGAACCCTTTTCGCTGTGTGTCTGTGTGTGTGTGTGTGAAAGGTCATTGTAAAGCGCTGCGAATTGAATTGAAGCTGCTTTTGAGCAGCCACTGAGTGGCTCCCACTGCCTCAACTTAGATTCAAGTTCTAGTTGTCCCTACTTAACCCCTTGATGTCAGCTCTAGAACTAGAATCCGACACTACAAACACACACACACACACACAGTCAAACACAATCTCTCTGACATTTCGATAACATTTTGTGGCATATATCTAATACATCTGATTGCTGTGGACAGCTTTTCCCCAATCGCTAGCTGACATCAATTTATAACATTTTTTCAATTTTTCAAACATGTCAAATGAGTTTGAGTCCCAGCAGCTCAGCTTTTGATGAAATTTGTTATGAAAAGTCTGCAGAAAAACCTAACTGTACTATAAATATATTTGTATTTTAATAGAAATAATTTTTGCCTCCTACTTTCCTACTTTAAGAAACTCAGCTAAGTCAACTGGCCTAATTATAATAAATATTTATTTAAATAGAAAAATTACATAGATTTTAGCTTATAGAAGTAAAAAAAATATAAACAAAACTTCACTTAACAAAAAAAAAAATCTAAAAAATTGGTTTATCGTTCATTTTTTAGCATAATTTAATAAAAAAAACAAACAAAAAATCTAACGCTTCTTTAGTTTTTTTTTTAAACAAAAAATAAAAATTGTCTAAAATATAAATATTTATATAACATAAATAATCTTTTTTCTTCAATTATTATTTATAAAAAATAAGCTAACAAATATAAATAATTTTTCAATTTAAACTAACTTTCCAAAAATTCTGCAAATTTCAAAATATATCATATTTCATACCTAATTCGCATTTGAAAACTTCAATTTTCTCCTGTCACCAGGGAAAACAAACCAGCTAGGGTTAAGCTCTTAAGCCTCTGAGGCTATTACGACCTTTCTTTGTTTGACTTTGGATGAAAGGGACAAAGGCGAAGGCAAAAAATTAGAAACTAAGCAAGAAGCCAACTTGTGTGCAAATTTGTCTGTGGGCAGTGCATACTCTGTTGCGTGAGATTAGAGAGGGTATATTGGTTTTGCAGAAGGTGAATGAACGGGAAAATGAATATTATTAGCAATGTGGGAATGAATAACATAAAACCACATGGAAATAAAAAAATGGACCAAGTTGGATTTATTTTAGACAACTATTTCTGTACCATGAGCGCGCAACATGCAGTTGGTTATGCCCGACTGCAATGAGTTTAACTGAAAAACGCTTTCGATGAAGGAAATTAAATAGAATGCCTAAAAAAATAAAAATAAAACATTTCAATGCAGTTGCACACATTTAATTTGATTTCAGGGAAGGGAAGGGAACGGGCTGGAGGTAGTATATATGCAAAATACGTATACATCTATCTAAACATATATATGTATATATAGATCTAGATAGATAATCAGTTGCAGTTACAACTGTCTGTTAATCAATTATTTAGTGTCACGCTTAACGTCCGCAAATCGCTTTCGGTACAGAGCCCGGTGGGGCCTACTTATGTACGGTATGCTAAAGGGCAGTGCGCTGCAAAGACGAACATAGAGAACAACAAGATACAAATACATAGAGTGAGATGCAAATAAAGACAAAGAGAGAGAGAGAGAGAGTGAGGCTGGGGAGAGTTGGGGAATTGGAGTAAGTGAGTGCTACGCTATTTTTTTTTTTTATTTATTTAATTTTTTTTATTTTTACCTAGAGCTGGCTGGCTGCTGCTGCAAAGGTTAAGAACTTGACTAGTAAACGCCACACGAGGCGTATGAGCAATAAAATGGCCAATGCGATGCTAATGCCAATGTCGCACAGTTGTACAAAGCTGCAGCAGAGAGAGATCACATCACATAAACAAATACAAGTACAAACAGAAATACAATAGCAACCACACACAACAACAACAACAACAACAACAATCAATAACAAATTCATCTCGATTTGCATGAATCATGGAATCAATTAATTTCAATTTAAGCTCAATTGTTTTGCCATTTCTGTATAGCTGCGTGCATGTGTGTGTGTGTGTGTGTGTTTGTGTGTGTCTGTTCAGCAAATTAAAATTGTAAATTAATCTCACGCACTTTATAATTATAAATAAGCTATAATATGATTAATGCAACGACATCAACAGAAATAAAATACAACCAAAAATGATTGAAATTTCAGTTTTTGATAGCTTCGATTATTTTATTTATAATTAGTGGAATAGCAAGTGCCCTTGAACTAAAGCTATATACAAAATTCTCTCTATAGCTAATCAAGTTTTAATTGATTGATAAAATACCTATTTGCAATATATATCTCTGTATGAATTTGTATGATTGACTGCTTGACTAACCAACTCTTTGTCTAATAACTAATGACTCATTGATTGATTAGTTGTTCGTGGTCTAATAACTAATGACTCATTGATTGATTGGTTGTTCGTTAAGCCATCTATGTAGTATATATTTTAATGATCGACTGGTTGACTAGCTAATTCTTTTACTAATTACTAATAGACTAATGACTCATTGATTGACTGATTGATTGATTGTCCGTCAAGCCATCTATGTATATATTTTAATGTTTAACTGCTTGACTAGCCAGCTAATGACTCATTGATTGACTGATTGATTGATTGTTCGTCAAGCTATCTATGTATGTGATTTAATGATTGACTTCTTGACTCGCTAAACTTTTTACTAATTACTAATAGACTGATGGCTCATTGATTGACTGACTGATTGATTAACTGATTGATTGACTGCTCAATCGGTTTTTAAGTCATAGTGCTTACGTAAGATATCTGGATCAATTGATTGACTAACTGATTAACATCTGACTTACATACTCATTAAGTGATTGATTGACCTGATTGATTGAATCTGATTGATTGAAACCCTGCTCACCTTCTACATACATATAAGGCTTATATGATATGCCCAAATGCACATATTGGCAAACTATTGATTGGCTGATTGACCGATTGGCTGATTGACAAATCTTCAATTTATAGCGCTTACTTTAAATAGGCCGATTGACTGATTGACTAATTGATATATAGCTCATATACTTATTTAAATAGGCTACTGATTGACGACTGGCTGATTGACTGACTAAAAACTATGATTAATTTGATAATTAGTCTAATTTGACTTATTGATTGAATGACTGACTGCCTGATTGGCCAACTTGCTGACTGATTGTCCCACAAAATGCTTGACTTGCTGACTGACACAGGTTGATATCATAGACTGTTTGATGAATTAGGTAACTGACAAACAGACTGATATCCAGTTGATTGATTAACTAACTCAATAGCTTGCTGACTGTTGCACGCCCATTTGACTGATTGATTGAGTGACTTAATGACTCTTTGAACAACTGGCTGAATAACACTAATAATTCATTGAACCTTTGATCTGTCATCTGTGGAGATTGGAGAGATTGGAGATTGATTGCTGTGTCAATTATAGCCCAATTCCCAACAGCTAAACTTACTTTTTATGATATAATATTCAATATATACCCTTTTAAATACCTTTCTCATTCTCAGCTTGCTATTCTCTTCAATAAATATTCCAAATACATATCATTCTATATTTTGCTATATATAACTCACTAAATCAAATACTTTGAGCCGCATTAAACGCACACAGAAATGTAGTACAAACTAATCATAATAATCAGATACATGTATATATGTATGTATATATAATATTAATATATATATTATATAGTGCCCATAGTTCCCCACATTAAAGTCGCTTTGTATAAATAGCAGCCGACAGTTAATTTATATTTATCATGCAGCAGTATCATTATTCATTATTCATTATGTATTAGAGTATGGGTGTGCGTGTGTATATATCAATCAATATGTGTGTGTGTGTACTTTGGCTTGTGTGAATTGTATTTGAATTATTTATAAGCCAAAAATCAATAGAAAAAGTCAGAAATTAATTGCGAACTTAACGTGAGCCATGCAAAAGTTTAGTAAAAACAAAATATATTTAAAAAAAAATTACAGTTAAATCTATATAAAGTTTATAGGTTAGCTATTTAGTTGTTCTACATATATGTATGTGTGTGTGTATGTATATAGATATCTTGGAAATTCGGATGGAAATACCTGCTGCTGCCGCTGCCGCTGCCATAACGATCGTCGCTCTCCGTCAGATGATGAGCCGCCGGCACGGGGCGGGTGCGGGGCGAGCTGCCGCTGCCATAGCCGCTGCTGCTCGAGTTGGGCGTGGCATAGCTGCTGCGCGTTGTCGTCGCGTTCGTGTCGTCACGGGAGGCGCGTCTCGCCTCCAGCCGATCCCTGTACGAGCTGCTGCCGCTGCCGCTGCCCGCTGTTGTCGTCGAGCTGGCTGCGCTGCTGGGCGTCGATTTGGTTGCAGCGCTGCTGCTGCTGCTGGCCGCGGCGCTGGTCTTCGGCTTCGGCTCCACTTCCGACTCGGACTCGGACTCCGTGCTGGTCTCCTCTTCGCTGCTCGAATCCGACTCAGTCTTCTTCTTATCCGCTGAGCCATTGGCGGTGCTCGGAGTGCTGTGCTGCGGCAGGAAGCGGCTCACGAAGGGTTTCTTCTCCGGCGTCGCTGGCACCGTAGCCTCACGTGCGCTCGAGTAGCGCGACGTGCTGGCCGCCTTGGCCGGCTGACTGCTGCTGCTTGTTGTTGTTGTTGCTGCTGCTGCTGCTGCGGCGGCTGCGGCGGCTGCTGTTGCTGAGCTGGCAGAGCTTTCGGTTGAGGCGCTGCTATCGCTGCTGCCCGAACGCTGTGTCTTCTTGACAGCTGCCACCTGGGCGGACACGGCCGGTTTGGACTGTTGGGTAGGAGTAGGAGTTGCATCAGAGTCTGTGGCGCTGTCAGCCTGTTAGTTGTTTGTTGTTGTTTACATTTTTTTTTTGTTTATTTTTTTGAATTTTTTTTTTTTTTTTTGGGGTGCAAGCGAAACGTAATGCAAGTAGAGAAATAAAGATATCAAATATGCATATGGATGGCGTATGGACAATGTACAAGTGACAACGATGTGGGCGCCTGGCAGGAGTCGGGGCAGGGGCGAAGTGGACTGACAAACGTCAAAGTCAGAGCGCATTTTTGACAGTGCGAGGGTAGCTTACACAGTTTGCAGGCAAGTAAGAGAAAGAGAGAAGGATAGGAGCGCTAGCAAGTTGTTAGAATAGAAATGGGAACCATTAGATAAAATTGGAATTATTTTTTAAAATATTTTTTATATTCATCAGAAATATAAAATAATTTGAGAATTTTTTTAAGTGAAAAAAAAAAATTTGAAAAAATCGTATATATATTTGAATCCTTTAACTATTCTATATATAATTTAAAAAAATCAGCAATTCGAATTTGGAGTTTTTTTTAATTAAATTAATTAGTAAAATGTACAAAAATAAATATTTTAAAAAAAATTATACGCTTTAATTTACTGCTTTAAGTTTATGAATTTTTAGGGCAGTCATTTAAAAATATATATATTTGTTTTAATTGATTAAAAGTTTGTTATTTTTAATCTTATTTTTTTTTATACAAAATTAATTTAATTTAATTTTTGGGTTAGTTTAAATTTGTTTTTTATGTTTTTAATATTTTAATCCAATATTTTTTTTTTAATGTTCCTCTCTCTATTCTCAAGGATATTTCCGCAAGTGCGTGAAGCTGCCTCTCTTTTTTTTCCTTTATTTTTCTCCTCCAACTTTTTCTGTCAAAAATTGCTTGTTAACAAAACAAGACAAATATGCAGCCGCGCATATGTCGCACACATACACAAACACATGTGTGTGTGTGTGTGTGTGTGTGTGTGTGTAACGGTAAATGAATACGTTGTTAAACTGACGGAAGCAGCGACGGCTGACAGACATGATTGAAATGCTACCATTGAAAGCGATACCACGCGCAGCGATGCCTCGCACAGGAAGGCTAACAATATAGATATAAAGGTGGCACACACACACATACGCACACAGGAGATATATACATATGTATGGATATATTTACAACGGACATCAGAAATTTGTGACAATGAAAACCAAAAAAAAAAAAAAAGGAAAGAAAATTTAGAAAATAAATCAAAATCCAAATGAAATAAAAAATTGATAGCGGGTAAAAATGTCATTTGTATGCTTTTTGGCGGTTTTGGCGGTTTTGCTCTGCTCAGCTCTTTTTTTTTCAGCCATTTTTGTTGCCAGCCAAAAGTGCACAGATATATTTAGTTAGGTTTAAGCAAATTAACATCACTACCACATCGTTTGTCCACTTGCGAAAGAGCGAAAATAGAGAGAGAGAGAGAGAGAGGGAGAGATGAAGATAAAAAGAGAGAGAAATAGAGCGAGAGTAGATGCATATACAACAATAAAATGTAACAGAAATTACTCGAGAGTTTTGTTTTGGATTTTTTTTTATACACACAACAAAATTTGTGTTTTATTTTTATTCGTAACTCTTTTGTTTGCAGTCTCTAACTAAGCATTAAACGACAAGGTAATAGATGTTAAATTACTGTGAACTCAATATTGCTTTTTTGTTTTATTTTTTTGTACAATTCATAATTTCTGATGTCCCTGCTTTTTGGGTCAAAACTCTAGAAAATATTTATTTTATGTTTTTTTTTTTAATCTTTTTTTGTATCACAATTTTTTATGTTTAGTCAGAGGTTTAGTCTATATGCTTGTAGGGGAAGGGTAGATGGTTTAATTGAAGCCTGAACAGTTTAGCTAACTGAGTTGATGCAGCTGCATTTTAATATATATATAAAATAAGATTGATAATCTTTACATTTCAGTTATTTTTTAATTTTTTTAACATTTATAAATCAATTCATATCTCTGCTGAAAAAATTCTTTAGAATAGAATGCCAATATTTTTAGTCTGAAGTCGGCTGCATTTCAGGCAATTCATTGAAATCTAGCTATACAAAAAATAAATAAATTTAATTAAATTCATAGCAAATTTAGATAAATTCAACTCAAATAAAAATGGAATTTCTGCTTAGCTAGCTGAGCTATATTCTACTTAAATAAAATTTGCATACCACAAACCAAATCTGACCAACCCTACAAGAGCATCGCGACTCCAGCCTGCCCTCTGACTTTTATATAGATTCCTTTTTTGTTCTCTTTCTTGTTTGCTGATTTTTAGCTTACATTAGTCGATTAGGCGTTGATTGTTGGAAAAGGTTTGGACCCAAAACAGCATTAATAACAACAAGAACAAAATGAAAACGAATGAAAGGCGCTCCACAAGACAGCAATGTGAAATGAAATCAAAGTAAATAAATGAAACTTAGCTTAAGACACAGAAAAAAAAAATGGTAAAAAAAATGGAAAAAAACACACAAAAAACAAAAACAAATCGTATTTGGCATTTTGTTAGCGTTCATCAGTAAAAAACGAAATGATCAAAAGGTCGAAAAGGTAAACAGGTAACAGGTAAATAGTTAACGGTTAACAGTAAGTAAAATATATATATAATTTTTTGCTTTTGTTTTTCGATTTTTTCTTTTTCTTTTCATTTTTTTTTTTTTTTTTGTTTTTGTTTTTTTTTTTTTATATAT